>CM076574.1:302480865-302833367 GCA_034641835.2 Pinus albicaulis
GAGCTAGTAAAAAAACAATATTGTTCAATATCTTGTTATAGAAGGAGGGTCATGCTTAAGGTGAATTATATTATGATGAAGACATCATTTCCTTGTTTTTGGGTGATTCTCAACTAAAGGAAAATATAAAGGAGCGAGTATCCATGCAGAGTAAGGATAGGTGGAGAAAGAGAAAGGGCATGTCAAATGGAGTAAGATCTATTCAAATTAATGTTGAAGGTGATGCTACTTTGAGGATTGTATAATAGCACAAGGGAATGGTAATGAACTAGAGATTGGAAGGGAAGGAACTAGGAAAAGAAAATTTAATTCGAAGAAGAAGTTATCTTCAAAACCTAAAAATGTACATAAAACTATCAAGGATTTATAAGTGCCTCTAGAAAAAATTGATCCTAACTTTTCAAAATAGATGGAAATTATAAACATAAAAGAAGACTTGGGAAGAGAATGAAGAAGAATTATATAGGATTTATTAGGTAGTGGTAAGGTTAACTTGAATAATCATGGTGATAAAAATATTGTAGGGTTACAAGTGGTGGTAAGGGAACACCCCAGCTGGTATGGTTAATGGCAACACCATGTTTCCTTAACTTGTAAGTATCTACCTAACATAATAGTCAATGAGGAAAGAAAAATAAAGAAAGCCACTTAGTATATATTGTCAATATAAATAATAGTAATTAAAACTAAAGTAGGTAAATGAAACTTAAGGTCAAATTTATGTTCTTTGTACCTTCAACTATTAGTCAAGCGAATATCTAATTGACTAGTGTTGGAAATACAATGTAAACTTTGAAACGAGAACAGATACAAGAACCCGCTTTTTTGAGGTAGCAAAACATCATATGATTTTGAAAAGTGATGATTCAGAATACACCTTTTTTTTATGTAGCAAAAAATCACCTGATTTTGAAAATTGTAGATTCAAAATACACCTTTTTTTTTAGGTAGCAAAAAATCATTTGATTTTGAGAAGCGTTGATTAAGAATACACCCTTTTTTATTTTTAGCATATTTTTGACACTTTAAATTTTCTCATGTATCAAGTATGAACATTTTTTAAAAAATGTTAGCGATTTTTCATGATAATTTTCAAAAGTGTTGATGCAACGTCAACCCCCTTTTTTAGAGAGTTTATTTTTTATAGCTTAAATTTTCTAATGTATGAAGTGTAGTTTTTTTAGTTTATTTATTTTTTAATGTTGAAGATTTTCATGCAAATTTTGAAAACCATCAACATTTTTTTTCAAAACATATTTTTGACACTTTAAATATTCTTATTTTCTAAGTATACATAATTTTTTTATTAAATGTTGATTATTTAACCATTTTTCAAGTGGTCTTATTTCTCTTCATGTTTTTCGTCCAAAGTTAAAGGTTTCCAAATTTTTGTTTTTTGTTTTTCTTTGCACAATATATATATATATATATATATTTCCAAAGTTTAAAAAATTAAAAAAATTAATATTTTGAGGTTATGATTTCTTTTATATTTATATATCGTTAATTAATATTTCAATACACATAAAATAATTATAACCAAAAAATAATAATTTTAAAACTCGACAAAAAATATACATTTTGCATATAGATATAATTAAAAAAAGTATGTATTTTAAGACATTTTCGTTAAAGAAAACACGTTAAACAAATAAAAATTAGGAAATTTTGAATAATTTTTTTTGGAAAAATAACAAATTTTATATAAAAAAAAAGACATTTAAAAATAAAAATTCCAAAAAAATGATTTAAATAGCAATTTTAGTATAAAAAAAAATAAATTAAATATACAATTTATAAAAATAACAAAAATCATAAAGTTAAAAAAAAATACAATTAAGTTAGAAAAAAATAAATCATTAAAAATAAAAAAGCAATAAAAAAATTAATAATAAAAAATACATAAAAAAATAAAAAAATAAAACAAACAATTTGAAAACATAAACAAAACATATATAATTAAAAAAAACAAAACATATATAATTAAATAATAATAATAATAATAATAAATAAAAACAAATTATTGCGTCCCTTGAGCCGTTGGTGGCCCGAGGGGCCGCTTGCCGTGGGAGAGCAGCGCCGCCCGCCCACAGCAGACGGCCATTCGGGCCACCAATAGACTCGAAGACGATTCTCATAATCGACTTGGGCCCCAAGCCGATTTTGAGAATCAGATTTGAGCTCGCCGATGGCCCGAGGGGACGCCTGTCGTGGGCAGGCAGAGTCATTGCAGCTCCACTCGCCCACGGAAGGAGGCCCTTCGAGACACCAATGGCTCAAATCCAATTATGAGAATCGGATCAGATTCTCAGAATCAAATTTGAACTGTTGGTGGCCACCTGCCGTGGGTGGGTGGAGCTGCATCAACTATGCCTGCCCACGGCAGGCGACCCCTCGAGCCACCAACGACTCAAATCTGATTATGAGAATCAGATCCGATTCTCATAATCGAATTTGAGCCATTGTTGGCTGCCTATCGCCATGACAGGTAGCCCCTCGGGCCACCAACAACTCAAAACTGATTCTGAGAATCTGATCTGATTCTTAGAATTAGATTTGAGTCGTTAGTGGTTGTCTGTCGTTGGTAGGCAGAGCTGCAACAGAGAATGGAGCTGTTGCAGCTCTGCCCACCCATTGCAAACAACCACCAATGTCACAAATATGATTATGAGAATCGGATCCGATTCTCAAAATCGGATTTGAGCCATTGGTGGCCCGAGGGGTCCACTACCAAGGGTGGGCAGAGTTGTCACAGCTCTGCCTGCCCACGGCAGGCAGCCCCTTGGGCCACCAACGAGCTCAAAATCGATTATGAGAATTGGCTTGAGCCCACCAGTGGCCCAAGGGATCGAATTTGTATATTTTTTATTTTTTAGATTATAATTATTATTATTTTTAATAAATTTTCATTAGTTTTAGTTTTTTTGTTTGTTTGTTTGTTAATTTAGTTTTTTTATATCTTACATTTTTTATTTTTTATTTTGTTTTTAATGTTTTTATTTTTATTTTTATTTTATTTTTCTTATTTATTTAAATATCTTTCATAATTCGTTTTTTTTTTTTAAAGTTTTTTGATGTTTTTTTTTTTAATTATTTAATTATTATTATTATTATTTTTTAAATTTAAATTTTATTAATTTTTTTAAATGTGTTTTTTTAATGTATAGTTTATTGATTTATTTTAATCTCTTTTTGTTTGTTTTTTTAAATTATTTAATAAAGTATTTTTTTTAATATTTTTTTTTTCCTTGATGTTTTTTTCTTTAATTATGTTTTTTGAAAATATTATTTTTTTTGTTTATATTTTTTAATTTTGTTTTGTGTTTTTATCAATTTTATTTTTTGTTTTGGCTTTTATATATATGATTTTTTTTTTTTTTTTTTTTTTTTGTCATTTTTGTCATTTTATGTTTTTTTCTAATATATATTTTATTTACCTTTTATTGTTATTTTAAACTTTTGTTTTGTTTTTTTGTTTTTTTTATTATTTTAATTTATTGTTTTATTTATTTATTTTTCTTTTCATTTTTCTTTTGAAATTTTAAGGTTTGTCGGAGTCATGATATTTTATCTTTTATCATTATTTCAAAATGATGAAAATCTATCCTAAAAAAAAAGTTGTATTCCAGCATCAATGTGATTTTTGCACCAATTTTTTTTTTTCACTCCCATGTTTAAAACATCTTGAAAATTTACGCCAGAAAAAAAGTTGGTATTCTAGCATCAACACTTTCGTTTTCGAGTTGCCTTTCTATATTTTTGGGGTTTTTTTATCTAGAGTTCTCATTTTTAGTTTATAGTTCTCGTTTCATAGTTTACATTGTTAAATTATATCTCTATCTAGGAATAAATTATAGTATGGTATCATCCAAATCCACAAATATTGCGTCAGTGTACCACCAATGGTAGTCAACCATCATAATTATTAAACTAAGACAAAACCATTCTTGCGTGATGAATAAACTCTTGGAACTAAAGGTAATATATGGTGAATAAATTGTTCATTCGATCCACTTATACTTAAAATTAACCTTTTGATAGGTGAATCATAATACAATAGAGAGAAATAAAAAGCTATAAATTAAATGCAATTATTTACAATATATATAATTACATAGTTGTGATGGGTAGCCCGGTTGGTTGAAGCCCCTCGCCAAGTCTTTGACCCTCTATCATGAAGTGAGGGTTCAATTCTTCTTGGGTCCATTAGGGTTAGGCTCCTTGTGTTGAGTAGGTTGTGCATGTTATATGATTGAAATTTTGACGTATTTGTGCCCTATGCTAACAATTTAAATATATAATTAACTTGAGAATATCTTAGAAGGTTGCAACGTAAGAGTTTCAATAAAATATTTTTATTATTTGAAATTTGTGTGAAACTAACATTAATATTGGTGGGTGGGTGAGTTGTAAGTTCAGTTCGTTTCCTTATACTAATAACTAGGACCCTCAAGGATGTAGTTCACAGTGTAAGTATCCCAAGAAAGGGTGCTCAAGAATTTATAGTAGATTCTATCATAATGTGATCAAGTGAAAATAACTTATTAAGTTGTCATTCGAGAAGAAAAACTTTTTACATGATGTTTATTTCTCTAGTATTAGTATGAATAAGTTAAGGTGTCAAAGTGTTAAAGGTTCTTTGATGTATTGAATTAACACGCTTCTTCACATATTTGTTTTACTCCTTATGATGAAATGAATATGATGGATGTTAAAAAATAAAAAACAAAATAAAAAATGTTGAGGATAGTATTATGGGTGTTACATGTTTGTATCAGATTTCCTGGTTCACGCATTGGGCCTTGGAACCATTATCACATTCCATACTAATTTTCATTAACTGATTGAAATTATGTAACTTAATTATGGTTGGAACACGAATAATGGTTAGAAGAGGAGCATGAGAGAGTGGGGCTATTAGAGCACATAACATGGTGCCACCACAACAACCAACTTTTGTCACCTTGCCAATTTATGGCTAGCCCATTACAGTTTAGGAATATATCCCTACAAGATAAGTTTTGAGCATAATGAGATCATTCCAAAATATTTTTGAGGTTTTTGTGAACTGATTGGAATAGGAATAGGGAGGACCCAATGCTTTGAATGAAAGGCCCCAAAATCTAGTGAGGAACAATGTGCACTAAGAACCCTAAGAGGTAAAAAATTCTAAAATTTTAGGGGTCCACTAATGGACAAGTTGCTAAAGCATGGCTAGAGAACACGACCATGTGCTTCACCTTATGGGATTATAACTTAATTATGAAGGCTAATATGGGCGTATTTCAATTAAAATTAAGTGCATTTATATGGTGGAAGACACTATTTCCCTAGCAGGGGATGGATATTTCAAAGGTAACCTGGGAATTGTTTAATTTTTTTTTAGAAAATGTTACTTGTATATGGAGTTTATTGAGAGAGAAATTAATTATTTTAATGCACTTAAGAAAGGTAGTAGATTAATACCTAATTTTAAAGCCCGATTCATGGAGATGCTCTGATATGCTTTGCACCTAAACACAAAGAAGCTCTGAGAGAATAAGTTTGTTTGTGGATTGAATTACAACATTTGGGCCAAGGTTAGCATTTTGATGTCTTGTACACTACATGAGGTAGTTTCGCAGGCCGTCATCGCTAAAGATGAAATTTTTAGTAGTGGAAAAAACATGCCACCAAGGATTACAAGTCAAGGAGCACCTAGTGAAAAAAAAATACGGAGCAAAAGAACCATTAGAGGGGATGAGTTCATGATCCTTGAAGCTAGTCAACAAGAAACCAAAGGCTACCTTATTGACCTATAGTGCAGTAGCCATGCACAATATCTCAACAAGAATGATCTACTACACAAAAAACACGTCATACATGAACATTTAAGACTCATTCTGCAGTGCGTTAGAGAGAACCAACTATATGGGAAATTATATAAGTGCTCATTTTACCAATCCAAGATCTATTATCTTGGGCACATTATCTCTAGGGAAGGTATTGTAGTAGATCTTGTGAATATTAAGGCTATAATGGATTAACCGACATTGACGAATGCTCACAAAGGACATAGTTTTATGGGAATGGATGAATATTATAGTAGGTTTTTCGAGGGACTCTCGGAGATAGTAACCCAAATTATTGAACTCCAATGAAAGAATAAAAATTTTGTGTGGATGGAGAAGTGTGAAGAGGTGTTTAATAAGTTAAAGAAATTTTTAACAATTGTGCCCATTCTAAAAGAATTGGACATGGAGCATCTGATGCATCAAAAGAAGGACTTGGGAGTGTATTGATCCAATATTGAAGGCTAATAGCATATGCAACAAGGAAGTTCATACCCATGAGGAGAATTATACAATGCATGAACTTGAAATGACGATTATTGCATACATACTGAAAATATGGAGACATTACTAGCTAGGAAGGGGGTTTGAATTTTAGATTGATCATTATAGGCTACAACAAATATTCACGCAAGACCACTTAAATGCTAAAAAAAGAATGTGGTTAGAATTAATTAGTGAACAAGATTTTAATATCATCTACATTAAGGGGACAATGAACAAAGTGGTAGATTCCCCAAGTCTGAGGCCACAAATATTTTTAGTAATTCCCTTGAAGATGAATTTAAGGGAGAGATTATCAGGATTGTAAGATAAATATGATTGGTACAAGGAGGTTCGACTGAGTATAGATGAAAAAAAATGATGGTTCCTATGTACAATGGGTATTATTTAGATGGTTATGTGTTATTATGATTCCATGGGAGGATATATGTGCCACCAATTGAAGAGGTACACCAACTAATCCTAAGTGAAGCTCATCGATTAGTTTACATGGAACACCCTAAAATTAAAAGGACAAATGCAGACTTGAAACTGATATTCTTTTGGAAGGAGAAAAGAAAGAGATCGTGAATTTCATGGCTAGGTGTTTAGAGTGTTAGTGGATAAAGGCATATCATAGGCATCTATTAGGGCTTTTGCAAACTTATGCACTAACGAGGTCTAAGTGGGAAGTTATATCAATGGACGCCATCATGGGATTGTCGATAATGGAAAGGAGACATGACACTATATTTGTGGTAGTGGAAAATTTGACCAAAAGTTATCATATCATACCAGTTAAGACAATGTATAAGGTTCCTAAGATAGCTAAGGGGGAAATTTTAGTCTTAGATTGGTCGCTTTGGAGGACATTGAGGAGATGTGTAATCACTTTCCTTCTTGTTTTCAGAATTCGAGATGAATTCTATATTTAAGAGGGGGTAAATGTAGTGCCTCGTTCTAGTTGATAGGAGATTTACACTATCTTAATCTTGAGACATCATTTGACTCATATATTATTCGTTGAGGACATTACTATATGATCCAAACTTTTCATTTATTTCGAGGAGACATGTATTCATGATATTATGATCTTTTACCTTCATTTGACGATGATGTTGATTACAAATTTTATATGTGATCATTTATGATGCTTAGTGGATAATATTTATATGATGTTTTTCAGCTTTTACTAACTACTTCTTGAATGTTGTAGTAAAAGAGGACTATGGACACAACCCATACCATGATGATTTGAGTCACATTATGATTTACATTTATGTTTTGTGAAAATTTATTAATCTAAGAAACCCTACTGCAGCATCTTGATTTACTACTCCTACTTGAATTAAGTTACAAGTTAATTTATGAATATTCAGTAAATTATACTAGAAGCCTACACATACAAATCAAATACTGAATAAAGTGCTAATAGATAAAGTGACACCCACATATTTTCTGGACAAATGTCCCCAGAAAAACCCAATACGGGAAAACTGTGTTGCTAGCTCTGGAGGGTTTTTATTATTATACAGAATCTAAGTACAACAATCCTGGGCACCAAAACTGGTTAACCTGATAGAGAAATAAAAAGGAAAAAATACCTCTATACTTGGAGATAGAAAATATGACTGATTCACACCCTCAAATGGGATTTACAGAACTCAACCCCTTTCCGGCCACTTTGAAACCTCAGCGCTGTGCTGAAGCCCTCTACATCAACCTGACTGGCCCACGTTAGACTTTGCGATTCTCAAGAAGGGCCTGCGTCACCCCTGAAGGGCTTACACTGCCCCTGTGCCACCGTAACTGGGCCTACGTTAGCCCTGTGTGGCCCCTGCTGCCTCTGCGATGCCTCTGCTGGGATCTTGGCTGGAATGTGCAGCTCTGGTTGCCTCTGCGCTGGTATGGAATTCTCCTTCTCTGCCCTCATTGTACTCTTGGCCTGGGATCAAACCATCCCCTTTCCAATACTGCCCCTCGTTGTAGCTGAAACACTTTTGAAATTCTTAGCAAACCACGCCCTAGAATCTGAGATTAGCTTCAGTGCTCTGCCAATGTGTGTGTTCTCCAACTTACCCCAAGCCCTTCTCTTACACTTTTCTCTTTGAAACATCAACGACTGTGATATAATCTGTAATCGATGGCTAATATTAGAAGCTACTTGATCTGCGTCACTTAAGTCATTCTCATCACATGTTTAATTTAATTCACTTTAATATTTTAATTTTCCTAAGTTAGACTTAGGTTCCTTAATTAAAAATATTAATTATTTGAATTTCTCTTAAACCTGATGGAATTATTCTAAACTCTTTCTAGGTCTTAGAGATATTATGTACTCTAGCTCCTCCACAAAATTTGGGAGTTAGAGCACATCCGATGCTACCCCAAAATCTCAACACTCCCTCTTAGCGAGGAATGTGCTTTAGCAATACACTCCACCCCGAAGTACTACTCTGATCTCTTGCATTGGTCTCTGTGCTGATGCTTGGCCTGCTACCCTTCATCACTGCGCTGCCGCTACTCTCTGTACTGCTGCTTATGAGTCTGCCATAGAAACTGCTACATCCGTACTGCAACTCCCTCTCAATTGCTGCATCATGCTTCCAACTATTGCAATGCAACTTAGTTGTTGAGAGTAAGCAACTAAAGGACCCCTTCCCAATGATACACAAGTCATTCGGGCAACATCTCATCACTGAAGCTCCATAGGCTACTTCTCTGCATTGTCCTCCTGAAGCTAATGTGATGCTGCAACTTTGCACTGCGTAAGCATGCCTCCTCTGTGTCTACGTTGCTACCTCTACGCTGTTGTTGCATCTGCACTGCGTTGCTCCCTCTCCAACATCTCAACCTCTGCCTTTGCTTCATCTATGATCTTTTCACCAATTTCTCCAATCATTCCTTGCTATTGTATTAAGGCTCCTATAGCACTGATGTTATCCAATATTTGGGCTACTCAAGGGTCCTGCCACCACTCTGTAGCTGCTCTACAGATTAATATCTCCCCACCTCTGTGGTTCATGAGCGCTCATGGCTACGTCATCATCAGAGCCAGAGTCTGCTAAAAAAAACTTGGAACTAGAAGCTTCCTTATCCTTCTTCCTTTGAGGACAATTGCTGGTGAAGTGTCCAAGTTCGCCACATTGGAAACATTTGATCTTAGATAGAACACACTTATTTTTCCCTTTCTACTTATTTTATGCCTAGGCTGCATCTTCCCCTTCCTCCTTCTTCAATTTGATCGAACCAGTGCTGGTCTACCTCTTGGTCATTCGGCGGATCTCCTCTTATCAGAGGATAGGCCACATATTGTCCTAATTAGGAAGGTCCACTCTGATCAAGATGCTTTGGAAAAATGTTTCCCAATCTTCTATGACTGCATTTAGAGCAATCATCACCATGAAATCATCCTCCACCTTGACACCCATGGCATTGAGATAATCCCAAATTGACTGCAGTCTAAAGAGGAAAGTATATATTCCTTCTCCCTTGGTCATCATAAATAACCTCAACTGGTTCTCCAGAAGCATCTTTCCTCTAGACAAACTTCCCTTGATACAATGTGGTTAAATCTTTCCACATCTCATTAGTCGTATTATTCTCGGCTATGTGTGGTACCACATGATCTTTAACCCCGCCCATGATGAGGCACTTTCCATGTGCCACTGCTTCATTATGCTTCGCCAGGAGAATAGTATTGGTTGGTGTAGCCAAGACCTTTCTACATGCTCCCTCAAGAGGTATTCCTCCAGGACTACCAGGTTTCTAGCCTTCCAGATAGCAAAGTTGGACAAGTCTCCAACATATCCTGATCACGCAGTCCGTATGGTGCCATCTGCTCAGAAATACTCTGTCGGAACATATCTTCCTCTCCCCACTTCTCAACTGAAACTCATATCTAGGGTCCTTGGCGAAAGGCATTCTCTGCTCCCTCTGACAACTGATTTCCTCCTTGGAAATATTCCAAACACAACAAATCGACTCTCTTCCATCACCCTATGATTGATCCTTAGATTTCTTTTGGCAGTGAAATCTGCTGAGTAGTTGTTATCCTCTCGCTCTTTGTCAACTTATATTAGGCACGATTCTGTACCGACAGAATCTCCACCCTACCAGCAAGTGCTGAAGATCTGAGGCCTTGCTTCTGAGGCCTTGCTTCTGGTCCACAATAAATCTACATAGCACTCAATACTGGACTACGTCACCCAGGCTAGAATCTGCGTGAGCAGACTGGCTCAACGTAGCCTCTGCCTAGTGATTGTGCAACGCAGGATACTCCTGCGTCCCTCTGGAAGGCGCTGCATTGTCTCCGCGTCATCCGAATGGGACTGCGTCAGCCCCTGCATGGATCTTTTTGCCTATGTGTCCTTCTAGTGTTGCGCTGCCCTCTCCATATTTTATGCTACGTCTGCTTCTTTCTGCAACGCAACTTTCTTCAGCTGATTTTGCTAGGATCCATCTTGATCTACAATCACTCTGATACCATGTGAAAATTTCTTAATCTAAGAAACCTTACTACAACATCTTGATTTACTTCTCCTACTTTCATTAAATTACAATTTAATTTATGAATATTCAATAAATTATCAAATTAAATACTACTAGTAGCCTACACATATAGATCAAATACTGAATAAGATGCTCATAGAAAAAGTGACACGCGTCGATTTTCTGGACAAATGTCCCTGGAAAAACTCAATGCGAGAAAACCGGTGCTGCTAGCTCTAGAGGATTTTTATTATTATGCATAATCTAAGTACAACAATCCAAAGCACCAAAACTTGTTAACCCGACAAAGAAATAAAATGGCAGTAATACCTCTATCCTTGGAGATAGAAAATATGGCTAATTCACACCCTCAAGCGGGATTTACTAAACTCAACCCCTTTTCGGCCTCTTGGAAACCCCAGTGCTGCTCTGAAGCCCTTTGCGTCAGCCTGACTGGCCTGTGTCTGCCTCTACGCTGCTCAGGAAGGGTCTACGTTACCCCTGAAGGGCTTACATTGCCCCATGCGCTACCCTAACTAGGCCTGCATCAGCCTTGCGTGGCTCTTGCTACCTCTGCACTGCCCCTGCTAGGCTCTTGGCTGAATTGTGTAGCTCTGGATGCCTCTGTGTTGGTCTAGGATGCTCCTTATATGCCCTCGTTGCACTGTTGTTCTGGGATCAAACCATCCCCATGCCAATACTTCCCCCTCGCTACAGCTGAAACACTTATGAAATTATTAGCAAACCACACCCTAGAATCTCAGCTTAGCTTCAGTGCTATGCCAATGTGTGTGTTCTCCAACTGATCGAAGCCCTTCTCTTATACTTTTCTCATTGAAACAACAACAGTCGTGATCCAATCTGTATTTGAAGGCTAAGATTAGAATTTGTTTGATCCACATCACTTAAGTCATTCTCATCACATGTTTAATTTAATTCACTTTAATATTTTAATTTTCCTAAGTTAGACTTAGGGTTTTAATTAAAAAGATTAATTATTTGAATTTCTCTTAAACCTGATGGAATTATTCTAAACGATTTCTGCGTCTTGGAGATCTTATGTACTCCATCTCCTCCAAAAAATTTGGGAGCTAGACCACATCCGATGCTACCCAAAAATCTCAGTAGTTTTTATATTTGATATTGATGTAGATGTTGGGTAAGCTTATATGGATTACATTGATGGATTTTCTCATAGGTTCTTTTTGTAGGCACTGATGAGTGTTGACCAGACGACCCACATATGGGTAGTAGGGTTATAGAGGAAGGAGACTAGACATATTTGGAGGGTATGAGAAACATCCTTGATCATGCCTACTAACACTCAAGTCATGGTTCAGGATGAAGTACAAAGCTAATTATCCTTGGGGTTGCACGATGATGTAAGGGCTAGACCATGGATACGGTCGCTCATGAGGTACTACTATGGGGCGCACATAGAGGGGAGCCTTGATTTTAAATAATCATGGATCTGTTAACAAGGGGGATGATAAGACGATAAGGCTATTGAGTTTCTATTCCACCATTATTTCTTTCCTCTACTCAGATCACAAGTGTTTGAAGGGCAATCCATGGCACCCTTGGAACGAGAGGTTCTTGAAGGGCACAAGAGTTGCACCGTTGGCACCAAATGGAGGATAATGAAATATATGATTGAGTTAATTAATAAGAAATTAAGGATTGATATGTTATTGAATATCAATTTAATCTTAGGTTTAATAAGTGAAAAATATAAAAATAAACTAAATGTGATAATATAATAACTAATACCTAAAAAGGGGTTAATTTAGGTTAGATATAAGTGAATGATAGATACAAAATTTATTTAAAATATATCATGTTTAACAGGGATAATAATCTAAAGTTAATTTGGTGTAGACATAAGTGGACAAAAATCTAAATAGATATGTGCAAGAGTCAAATTATTTAAATAAGTTATTCTAGGAAATTAAAATCAAGAGAAACCCACCTAATTGAGGAAATCCTGAAAATATAACTTAAGTTGAAGAGAAGAACTTAAAGGAAGTAACTACAACTAATTGGGACTCTTCGTAGGCAACAAAGAGTGAACTAAAACAAATAACAAAAGTTGAGAAAGGGAAAAAGGGCATAAGGGTACATCAAGGAGTAAATTTAGGAACATGTGACTCTTGAGTGAAATAAAATATTTAGTTTAAATAAAATAATATGAAATTACATGAAAGGAAAATTGTGGATAAGACACGTGGTTGGGTGAATAATCAAATTTATAGAATTGAATAATTATTTGTTTTCATGTGAAACAATTTTCTCATCTAACCCTCACTAAAAAGACTATAATATGAACACATGGATATGAAGGGGAAATCTTTGAGCTCCCTAGTGCTAGATGGTTGGAGTAATGAAATTCTATTTTATTTAGTGATATCATGTGATTTGTTGTAAATTAGTGATCTTGAGCATTGTTGATAGTGTGGTGGTTAGGAATTGTTGATCTGGGGAGATAAGAGTTGTGGCCCAAATTTCTATTAACTAGCGTTATTCTCTCCTCTTGCATACAACCCCTCTGCAGCTCAAGGGTCCAAAGGGAAGAAGAGTACCTTGGCGTTGGTAAGGTGGAAAATTGGGGGGTCAAAAACTTCAACCAATCATCGTGGAAATTGTAAAATATTGATCGTGGAGCCACAACAAACAAGGAATGAGGATTGTTACAACCCGCATTGAGGATACATTATGTTGGGTGAATAATAACTTGTAATTTGTTCTATGGATTATTTAGTAAAACACTTGACCATTTTCATTATATTTCATGCATTATTTCTTTTTCATTCTTGTAGAATTTAATAGTGATGGTGTGCTTGAGTATTCAAGTTGTAAATATTGCATTTATATTTATAAAAATATTTACCCATGTTTAATTTTTTTTAATAATAATAATAATAATAATTTAGCCAAAATTTTGGGTCACATGGAAGGGCCCTACATAATGCACTTAGTAAGTGAATCTTCTTGTACATATCCTTGAATTAGCTGATATTGAAGCTCAAAGATGTCAAATAAGGAATATACTTGATAAAGAGCCTAAGGATAATCCTATGATTTTACAAAATATGCATTATGATAGAATAAATGGACGGCACACACCTTTATTTATCACATTAGTGGTAAATGATTTACTTCTGAAAAATTGTAGGATTGTCTGTGGTGCTTCTATTAATGTGATGCCTATAAAGGGCATGATTTAGTTAGAATTATAAACTACACAACCTTATAGAAATGTGTGTGGTTTTGATTCAAAGTTTATCCAAGTTCATGGCATTGGCAAGAATTTGAAGGTTTTCATGACATCAAACTCTGACATTTTTATGCTTATGGATGTTGCTGTCATAGATCTCCCCAATGTTTAAGCTATGCTCTTACCAAGAAATTGGTTTGCAACTTTATGTGGGCATTTGCAGATAGACTTGTCCTGTGGTGCAATACCTGCCTTTGATGGAAAACCATTTATCCTTTATAGAGAACCTGCAATGAGATACGACATAGAAGACATTAAGGAGGCTAGAAACAAAATATCTACTTTGGATTGGTGGGATTGTGAGATAACCATAATCCCACCAATATAAATACATCAATATAAGATCAATTTGAAGACTTATCTTTCCTCCCATTTCCCCTAATGATATGAATGATGCCATTGAAAGGAAATATGGATTTCCAAACTTATAGCTTTGAAATATCCTAGAAGAATTTTGTACCCAAAATCCTTAGAAAATTTGAAAATCCTAAAGAAAAGGTGAATGGTGGAATTGGAAGAAATATATGCCATCTAGACATACCACCTCTCCCCAGGGCCAACATTAGTGATTAGAAAATGAAAAGGAAAAGAAAGAATACGGTAAAAAGGAAACTTGATCATGTGATAGATTATTTTCAGATAAGATACCTTGTGATCGTAGCAGATGACCCTTACCATATAATATACATGTAAATGTTGGAGTTGATTACTTTATTTTTCCAATCTTGATAGAGTGAAGCCATTTGATTGTTTAGTTTTAGATGGGATAGAGTAGTTAGGATTGTGTGTCTTGAATTTTTTATTCTGCATCCTTCCTTTCTTTCTTTCATGCTAATTTACTTGCATACTTACATAGCTTTTTATGTATTTTCATATCTTAGTTGAAATTTTGAATTTCCCCAATCACAGGGTGAGAATTAGCACCTTGCTTCTTGTTGAGAAATTAGGGATTTAATTGCAATTTCTCTTCTTGATAATTACTTGTGATTTAAATTATGCTTCTTTCACTTAGATCTTACCTTTGCTATATTATTATGTTATTCTTCAAGTCAATTATAAAATGCACAAGAGACATAATATTTAGGCTTTCAAGCCAGGGCCAAAACCTCTCACGCTTTGAGAGGAAAACCCGATCAAAATTCTTCTTATAGATCTCCAATTGGCGAGTACCAAGACCATGATAAATACCTTGACACTAGTATAACTCCAAAACCCTTGTCACTTCTCTTCTAGGCTCCTTATTCTTATCTTCATTTTCTGCACTGCACCATGCTTCTAGATCTCCTTGCTGCTACAATCGTAGAGTGAGATTTCAGTCTCCTTATTGCCGCAACCCAAGATCAGACAATGGAGACTTCTCTTCAGCCTTATTGAAGTGTATCTGGATTTTTTTATGAAACAAACTCCAAAAATAGAATAAAAGAGAGATCAATGCCTTAGAAATTAGCCACTTCAAGGGGAAACCTCCTTTATATTACATAAATGAAAAATTCTTGGATGATACAAATGAAGAAACCTCCTTCTATATATAGGAGTTCATGGGGTCATAATATAATCCTAGTCGACCTAACAATAATAATGTAAGGGCACAATAATAACAATATGGGGGTTACAGGGGTACAATAATAATAATAAGGGGGCTACACTAACAACAATAAGGGACTACACTAGTAATATAGGGAACTAACATGCCCCTCTCCTTCAAAAAAATGTTGTCCTCAATGCTTGAGTAGATATGGATCCTGGATGCTTCTGTATAAAATTCTCATCCTCCCATGTAGAATCTTCAGTGGGTAAGTTCTTCCACTTAATGAGATACTCTAAAATTGATCGATTTCGTAGCTGATGAGTTCTTATTTCCATGACTGCTTCAGGTTCTAATATGATTTTTCCTTCCTCATAAAGTTATGGAAATATTGTTTGAACTAGAATTTTGTCACCTATAACCTTCTTTAAGCATGAAACATGAAAAAATGGATGCACTCGTGAAGAAGCAGGAAGCTCCAATTTGTATGCCATAGTACCAATATTTTGCAACACCTTGTAAGGACCATAGTATTTTGGCGATAATTTATTATCCTTCTTAGCTTGCTTGAGGGACATTTGTTTGTATGGCTGTAGCCGTAAAAATACCCAATCTCCTACATCAAAACTTCTCTCACTGCGATGTTGATTTTCCTGTTGTTTCATTTGATTTTGTGCCAAATTTAGGTTATCCTTTAAGAGTTGGAGAACTTGTTGTTGATGCTCGATGTGATCTTCCACTCCTTGAACCTTATAATTTTCTCTTAAAGATGATGTGATGGACGATGGATGATATCCATAAAGAGCCATAAATGGGGGAAATTTTGCTTCAGTATGGAAGGAAGTGTTATACCACCATTTAGCCAGAGGTAACCACTTGAACCATTGTGTTTGTTTATCAGATACAAAACAACAAAGATATCCTTCCAAACATTTGTTCACTATATCAGTTTGACCATCGGATTGAGGATGATATGATGAGCTATGAGCTAGTTGAGTACCCAAATAATAAAATAATTCCTTCCAATATTTTCCAGTAAAAATGGGATCTCTGTCGCTTACAATAATATTTGGGTTTCCATGTAGCTTTTGAATTATTTCCATAAATGCAGTAGCAATTGTACTTACTTTAAATGGATGAGATAATGCACAAAAGTGTGCGTACTTAGTAAGTATATCAACTACCACCATGATGACACTTTTTCCTTCAAACTTAGGTAAACCTATGATAAAATCCATTGAAATCTCCTCCTAACATTGACATGGAATGGATAAAGGCTTTAGAAGACCCGGGGTCTTAATTGTCTCAACTTTATTTTGTTGGAAAACCAAACATTCCACCACAAAATTTTGAATATTATATTTAAGGCCATCCCAAAAAAATTATTTCTTCAAAAAAATCTCGAGTGTCCTCCTAAAGGAGAAGTGTGCAATTCCAAAAGAATCGTTTGTTTTAGTTGGGAATTCTTACAAATATATAAGCGATCTTTGTACCATAAGGAATCATTTTTCCAACTAAATGTATCAGATGTACTAGGATCTCGTTGCAACTTTTGAATGAGTGTCCACACTTCTTCGTCCTTCTTCCATTCATCCCTTGCTTCAGTTATCCAATCTGGTTGAATAATAGAAATGGCAAAAAGCAATGCTCCCACCTCTTCATCCTTTCTTGAGAATGCATTTGCAACAACATTTAGCTTCCCTTTTTTGTATATGATTTCAAAGTCATAACCCAACATATTTGTGACCCATTTTTTTTCTCTTTTGAAGATAGTATTTGTTCCAAAAAGTATTTAAGACTATCATGATCAATTTTTATGTTGAAGTGTATTCCCATTAGGTAAGGTCGCCATTTCTTTAGTGCATGTAGTATTGCCAACATTTCCTTCTCATAAATGATTTTCTATAAATACTTTCCTTTAATTGGACGACTTTCAAAAGCAATGGGTCTTCCTTATTGCATTAAAACAACACCAATTCCATTTCTCGAGGCATCACATTCCACAATAAAGGTTTTTGTGAAGTCTGGCGTAGCTAAGACTAGTGCTTGGCACATTGCCTCTTTAAGATGTTCAGAGGCCTTAGTTGCTTCAGGAGTCCATGAAAATGTGTCTTTCTTCAATAATGTTGTTAGAGGTGCTTCTATTCTCCCATAATTCTTAACAAACTTGCAATAATACCATGTTAACCCGAGAAATCCTCGCAACTGCTTTATGGTTGTGGGGACTTTCCATTCCTTAATGGATTTAATTTTGTTAGGGTCTACCTTAACACCCTCATAAGATACAATATGACCCACAAATTAAACCTCTTGTACTCCAAAGAAACATTTGGAGGTTTTTGCATATACTTGTTTCTCCTCTAGTAGTTTGAGCACCCTGTCAACATGTTGAACATGATCCTTCCAAGACCCACTGTAGATTAGTATATCATCAAAAAATACTAACACAAATTTTCTAAGGAAGGGTTTGAAAATGGAATTCATCAACCCTTGAAATGTAGAAGGTGCATTGGTAAGGCCAAAAGGCATGACCAAAAATTCATAATGATCCTCATGAGTTCAAAATGTCGTTTTTGGAATATCTTCAGTCTTAATTCTAATTTGATGATATCCTGAATGGAGATCCAACTTGGTAAAATAAATTTCTCCATGTAATTCATCCAATAATTCATCAATCACATGTATGGGAAAGTTATCTTTAATAATGAACTTATTTAGCTCCCTATAATCTGGATACATGCGCCATGATCCATCCTTCTTATGCACCAATACTATTGGAGCAGAGAAAGAACTTTGACTAGGTTGAATTATACCAGCCTATAACATTTCTGAAATCATACATTCAATTTCGCTCTTCTGGACATAAGGATATCTGTAGGACATGATGTTTGGAGGAACACTTCCTGGAATCAAATGAATAGCGTGATCATGATCATGAATAGGTGGGAGTCCTTTGGGAGTTTCAAACACCTTGGAATTATTGTCCAAGACTTTTTGGAGATTTGGAGAAATAGATGATTTTGATGTTTGAACTTCTAGTGAGCATAATTGTGCAATTATGCCTAGTTTTCCTTTCTTCAGAAGTTTTTTCATGACATTAGAGCTTATTATCTTTCCCGGCTTCCCTGTGATACCCCGTAATTCGACTTCCTTTCCTTTCGAAAAAAATTTCAAGAAAAGTTCTTGAAAATTAAAATCTATTGTCCCCAAAGATTGTAACCATTGTAATCCTAGTACAACATCAACACCTCCCATTGGAATGGAAAGAATTGGACTATTCAATACATATTCCCCCATGGTTAGCTTGATATTATGGCATTTTTCTAGAGAAATTTATAGTTCCTCCATTTGCAACCATCACTTGACATTCTGGTGCTGGGTATAGGAAGTAATTCAATTCTTTGGCTACCTTACAATGAATAAAATTATGGGTACTACCCGAATCAATCAACACTATTATATTTTTCTTCTTGATATGTCCTTCTATCTTGAGAGTTTGAGGAGTGGTCATTCCTGCCAATGCATTACACGATATGGTTGGGCTCATTTCTTCTTTCTCTAGGGTTGGTTCCTGGTGTATATCATCTTATTTTGAAGTTTATTGTTCATTTTATTCCTCCTCTTCACAATCTATGTAAAATAATTTATTCTCAGCACACTTATGACCTTTAGTGTATTTGCTATCACAACTGTATCAAAGCCATTTTTCTACTTTTTCTTCCAATTTTTGTGTTGTCAGCCTTGTAGGTTGTGGAAGTCTAGGAGTAGCAACACTTCCATATTTATAGATGTGAGTGGTAGGCTTCCTTTTCGCCATAATTTTACATTCAATTTTTCTTGCCAACCTGAATGCCTTCTCCAATGAATCAGGTTCCCAAAGGTGAACCTCATGTTGGATGTTATCCTTTAAAGTCCCTATGAAGACATCAATCCTGTGTTCCTATGGAATATCAGTTACCCTTATATTCAATTTTTGGAAGTCCTCAATGTGCTCCACCATTGAACCCTTTTGTTTGAGATTTATCAATTGGATAAAGAAGGTGTCGCTCTTTGTATCCTCATAATGTGCTATCATTTCCTCCGTAAAAATTGACCAAGTGATAATAGTTTTATGGGAGAAAAGTCATCGATACCATACAAATGTAATTTGTTCTAAATATAAAGTTGCAATGCGTACCTTTTATGTGTTTTTCACATTATTGAGATCAAAATATTGCTCCATCTGTAGTATCCATGTTACGAGATCCTTGCCATCAAACTTCCTCATATCGATATTTGGAATATGGTGGGTCTTCCATCCAACATTCGAGTTTATGAAATCACGATTCACATTTATTTTGTTCTCATCATGAGTTTCCTCTACTATCTTTTCGCCATTAGGAATCATTTCTTGTAGCAACTTTTTCAAACCTTCCTTCAAACCTTTCATGTATTCTTTTAGATAATTCTTCATGTCTTCCATGTTATCTTTCATTTTTTCTTCGATATTATTTTCCATGTCTTCCATGCCATTCTTCAAACCATCCATCACGCCTTTCTTCAAACCATCCATATTAGCTTCCACACTCCTAGCTTCAGTGACATTAGTAGGAACTGGCCATTTTATAATGGCCTCCATCTTTTCGAGGTCTATCTTTAGTTCCCCTCCACCAATCACATGCCCCAAATACACCAATGAATATTGAGCAAACTCACATTTATTGATATTAGCCAGTGACTCCATCCCTTCTTTGGTCAGGAGAGTGGGTTCGTAACCTCTCCTGTTGTCGAGAGTTCGATTGGCTCACCCTCACCCCCCCGCCCCCCCCCCCCAAAAGAGACTGATAGAAAGGCATTTATGAAGGGTAAGGGTAGGGAAAGGGTATAATAGGTTAGTTCAGAGGCTGCCTGGCAGCGGTTAAGGTCCAGCAGGAACTCGAGGAAAGAATAAAAAAAATTATAGACAATTACGAAACTTGGTTATACTTATTCGTGTTGAAGTTCTTGCTGACTAAAAAAAGAAAGGGCCTTTGTTTATTACCAAGCTGAGGGTGGGTAAACCGGGTACTTTTGGGTACTTCTGGATTTCTTCAAAACTTCCATTTCATTTTTTTTTTCTCTTTGTGAGAGCGAAATTTGGTGCACTTGCTCTTGTAATTTTGATATATCATGTTGCACTTCTTCATTTTCATGAGTCATAGTAGAGTATTATGAGGGCTTAATGGGTGTTGAATTCTTTTTAGGGGGCATTTTAAAACCCAATACTAATATCTATGCTTCAATATTCCTTTGGAATCACTTCAAAATGATTTTTCAAACAAGACTTATGCAATTTGAAAAAAAATATAGACCTTTTTCTTTCTTTTGAGGAGCACGATATTGAAACTGAATTATCTCTTTTATTTCAGATCTTCAATATCTGAAATTCGGTTCTATAGTATCCCTGTAAATCTTCTTACAAATGCCACAGGTCTGACCTGATTTGGATGCTTCAAGTCAAAGTTATGCCCAATATCCCACAATGCCCTAATTATGGACTGGTTTAGTAGAGTGAACTTCTACGACATGCTACGTGTTGCTATTTCCTCCTTTGGTTATGAAATGGATACATAAAAAACTACAGTCCATGTAATTTCGACCACTTATTACATATTTCCAATCCGATGCTCAGAGAGAGAGAGTTATGACGATTTTCCCAAGGTCACCTATTTTAGATGCAATTTGGGAGCTTGCCGAAACCCTAACTTCCACAGATCATATCTTCGAAAATATTGTGAACCAAGATCTGAAATTTTTATAAAAAGTTCCTCAGGAGTTTGGCTTCTCGTGTTAAATTTTTTTATCTTTTGAACCTTCATAGAAAAGAAATTATAGCTAAAATTCCACGATGTCCCATTTGGAGTAGCAAAACCCTAGAATCCAAAGCTTTGATACCAAATGTTATGAAACCAGCTCCAAAAATAGAATAAAAGAGAGATCAATGCCTTAGAAATCAGCCACTTCGATGGGGCAACCTCCTTTAAATTACATACATGAACAATTATTGGATGATACAAATTACAAAACCTCCTTCTATATATAGGAGTCCATGGGGTCACAATATAATCCTAGCCGACCTAACAATAATAATGTAAGGGAACAATAATAACAATATGGGGGTTACAGGGGTACAACAATAGTAATAAGGGGGCTACACTAACAAAAATAAGGGACTACACTAGTAATATATGGACCTAACAGATTCTTGTAGCCCCAAGATTGAACTTATTGCAGTCCTCCTTCACACTGTGAGCACCCTTCTTCATCACTGCAATTACCCTTGATCATTATGAGATTTGTGAGGCATATATAAGACTCAAAACATAGATAACTGCCCTCCTTTCTTCGCACTAACTACACATATTTCCTTCAATGAGATAACCCTTGGCCTCCCTGTAGTATGTGAGGTAATATGGACCTAAGACAATGCTATATTATCCCTTCTCTCCTTCGTTGGTTATCCTCCTATCTTTGCACCAACTGTAGACCCTTAACTCGCACTTCTATTTCAGACCTTCTCCGAATTTGTTGTGTCCATAATGAGGCCACAACTCCTTTATATATAGGGACTGTCTCCCTACTCTAGGCCGACGTGATCATATGAGTGTGAGCCAACTTCATCAAGGATACCTTTTACCATACTTTGAGCCAACTTCAAGGGGACCTAGTGACAAGGTCTTGGAGTATAATTTTACATAAACAATGTGTCCTTTTACACATGTAACATGACTTCATATACATGACTCTAATTATATTTATGAAAGGATGACAAATCCCTAAAGAGATCAAGAAGAAGTATTTAACCTATAATAAAAACTCTTGCTCATGAAACCCGTGATGCAAGCATTACAGTAAATAAATTTTATTACCTTTGTCTCTTCATTACATAAAATCATAATTACATGTCATATTGAAGACTGAACATAGTTACACTTTTCAACACTCCCTCTTAACTAGGGAGGTATTCATAATGGTACATGGTCACTCTCAATCTGAAGAATCTCTTAAGAAGAATCAGATTGGTAATCCCATCTGTTATAACATCATATCAACCAACATTGTCATAGTGCAAGGCCTTGACTAACAACTCCATCCCTCCATGAGATCTTGAGACCCAATGCTGGTGATACCAATGATTAATAGACACCTTAATAATTTTCTCTCTTGGAATATACCCCACCCGGGTTCACTCAGAGTATGTCCAGGACTATTCTTATCTTGGATTCCTAGTGCTAAAATAATATTGGTCCTTCCTCGACTACTCTTGTCTTGGATGCCCTAATACATCCTCAAATAATATCGGATGCCAAATAATTACCCAATCCTCCATTTTGTCTTCCTAGGTGAAGACAAAAATGATGTGCCTATCTCTCCTTCTCAACTAGGAAGTACATATTCCACCAATGAATGTACTCATTCCTATACAAGGAATGTCCCAAGCTCTCTCACGACTTATGAATTACCAAGTTTCTTCTAAGTAAGAAAATTATTACCATGATCCCTCTTAATAAAGGGACTTGCAACAATTCTTCAGGAAAATAATGGGGCATCCAACTACTCAGAAGAACTCCTTCTTCGATGTCATGAGTTTCTTCTTTGTTGAGGAGTATTCATCTTTGGGATCTCTTCATAGGGCACAAATCATCGATCACTTTCATCCATGAGCCATGTCTTCATTCTATCAGAAAGTGATCCATCATTCTTCTCATCTGGTCTAGCTTCATGTCTTGCTACTTTCCTTCAAACCATATTTCTTCCAAGGCTCTTTCAACCTTCCATATGGTTGTTAACTGTGGAATACATATACATCCTTTTGGAAGCCTTGCATAAGCTCATCCATATATTATTCAATTATAAATATGAACACTTAAATAAAAAATTACTTGAGTGATGATCTTTCATCACGACATCTCCTTGTAGGTATCAACATCCTTCATACAGATTGACACATCTCTAAAGATATGTATTGTCAAGGGTCTCCATATTTTCCAGATTTCCATCAAAGTCTGCATATCTTTTTGAGATATTTTCCAGTCAAGTATTATTAGTTTCCTAGATGTTGACTTCCTTTTACCATGGTTTCACTTCTCACAATAGTTTTATTTCATTCCCAGGAGCTTACAATATATATTTCCTTAACTGTATACAACCACCTCATACTCCATATGAGGAAATATTATTTTGATTTCATCGGGTGTGGATCATTCCTTTGGGCAACTTGTGCATCGAAGGAGATTCTCTTTTCCTTTGATCATACTTCTAAATATAGAAGTATACTTCCTGTAACCATATGACATGGCTTCATAATATATATATATCATCCTTTCTTTTGAGTCATCTAATATTTGTCGTAGTTTTCCTTAGAATGAAAAAGCTTCATTACCTTGACCTGCTTTATCAATATGTCATCATATACCAATCCCATAATTCTTCAAGTTAGAATTCTTGATGAAACCTTTTGCTTCCTTTATAAAATAATGAATCCAAAGAGGATTTCATAGAAAATATCAAAACCTGTTTCCATATTGATTAATGAATGATGGACCTTGATCTAGATGACTGCCTTTCATAAATGTTACTTCAGTGAGGTTTGCAGGAGCCACTTATTTCATAGCATGATTGTTACATAAATTTGTTTCATACATTCTCCTATGACAAGTGCTCCTACTTCAATGCTTCTATCATCATGCCAATTCTAATGTGATGCATCTATCTAATTTACAATGCTTTCTATCTTACTATTTTACAACCAACATATACCTCTTATAGAAGAATATGATCTCAATCATAGTATAGATCTCTCACTTCTTCTTTATTAGGCTTTTTTGACTCAGGTTCTTCCATTTCTTCAACAATATGGGCTTCTTCCCTTATCCTCTTTTCCTTATTAGGTTTAGGACAATCTCTTTTATAGTTTCCAATTTCATTACATCCATAAGATCTTATTTTATCCATGTTCCTGCTTTTATTCTGAGGAATAAATTTACCAAATCTTCCCTTTCTTCTTGACATGGCATCATAGGCTTGATTTTCTTCATTTGATCATATATCAACTTTTTTTTTCAACCTAGTTTCCTCTATCTTACATATAGACCATAGATCTTGGAATGTTTTGGCTTCTTTCTTCCCATATATACTTTAAGAGAAGTTTCCCCATCCCTTCGGCAAAGCATTCAATACCATTGCAATCATTTCTCTATCAGACATTACTTCTCCCAATTCCTATAGTTGATCTCGTATTTCAGAAATATTCATAAAATATGAATTGATTCCTTCCTATATTGACAACTTCAACTTGTATAGTTCTTGTCTCAAAGATATTATTTCTCCTGCAATACTTAGTGAGAACAACTCCACCAATTTGTCATATATTTCTTCTGAAGTTTTTAGTTTTGATACATACGGGATGAGAGAGTCCTTTATGGATTCTATAAGAATCCTTTGGGATCTCACTTCTCCCTTCATGTATTTGGCATGAACTTGAGTATCTTATTTTGAAGGTAGAGCTGACGACCCTTTGATATGGTTCATGAATTCATTCTCAATAACATTTAGATATTTCTTTTTCTTCCATGCAAGAAAGTTTGAAACCCCAACCAATTTGTTGCTTTCTTTGCAAAAAGACATTCTGATAGATTTAGATGAAGTCATAAAGATACTTACTTGAAGTGGATGCTTTTATTCCTCTACAATCTTCTTCTTTGGTGATGATGTAGATAGTGTAGAAGCTTCTTCTCAGAGGGACTCCTTGATGAATCCTTGATGATGAAGATCAAGGATGACTTGATGATGACTTCAACAAAATGATGGTAATTTGACATGAGATAACTTTAGAATCTTTGAAGATAACTATATCTTTCTTGATCTTCCTTCTTAGATCTAGGGTTTGACTCTTCAATGGAGATCCTTCACTTTTTTTTTTATTCCTTCTAGAGAACTGATCCTTGATGTCTCTTTTGAAGCTTGATCCTTGCGTGTATTCTTGCTAGACAACCCTTTCTTGTCTTCAACACCTTAGCTCTGATTCCATGTTGAAAAATTAGGGATTTTGTTACAATTCCTCTTCTTGATAATTACTTTTGATTTACTTTATGCTTCTTTCACTTGGATCTTATCTTCGTTAGATTATTATGTTCTTGAGAAAGTCAATTATCAAATGCTCAAGAGGCACAATATTTAGGCTTTCAAGCCGGGGCCAAAACTTCTCATCCTTTGAGAGGAAAACCTGATCGAAATTATTCTTATAGTTATTCAATTGACGAGTACTAAGACCATGGCAAAGATCCTTGACACCAGTATACCTCCAAGAGCCTTGTCACTTCTCTTCTAGGCTCCTTATGTTGATCTTCATTTTTTGCACTACACTGCACCACACTTCTAGATCTCCTTGTTGCTGCAATCCTAGAATGAGATTTCGGTCTCCTTATTGCTGCAACCCAAGATCATATAGTGGAGACTTCTCTTCGGCCTTCCTGAAGTGTATCTGGATTCTTGTAGCCCCAAGACCAAACTTATTGCAGTCTTCCTTCATGCCGTGAGCACCCTTCTTTGCTTTTGCAATTACAGGCTGGGCCATTCTGAGATTTGCGAGGTATAGAGAAAACTCAAAATAGAGATGGTTGTTCTCCTTTCTTCACACTAACTAAAGATATGTCCTTCGTTGAGATAAACCTTGCCTTGCCTGTAGTATGCGAGGTAATATGGACCTAATGTATGGATATATTATCCCTTCTCTCCTTCATTTCTTATCCTCCTATCCTTACACCAATTGTAGACCCTTAAATCGTACTTCTATTTCAGACCTTCTCCGAATTGGTTGTGTCCATAATGAGGTTGCAACTCCTTTATATATAGGGATTGTCTCCCTTCTCTAGGTTGACATGATCATATGAGTGTGATCCGACTTTATCAAGGATACTTTTACCATACTTTGAGCCGACTTAAAGGGGACCTAGTGACAAAGTCTTGGAGTATACTTTTACATCAACAATGTGTCCTTTTACACGTGTAACATGACATCATACACATGAATCTAACTATATTTATGACAAGATGAAAAATCCCTAAATATATCAAGAAGAAGTATTTGACCTATAATAAAAACCCTTGCTCATGAAACCCATGATGCAAGCATTACAATAAATACATTTTATTATCTTTATCTCTTCATTACATATACTCATAATTATATTTCATTATGAAGACCAAACCTAGTTACACTTTTCAACACTCCTTTTGTTGCTGATAGTTTCTTTAGAGTGATATAAGTAATAATTCTATGAGAATTAGGTATTGTTGGGGTTCTTGCGCACTCCTTTTTGGCACATAAGGATAATTTTATCTATAGTGAACAAAGTCCCCAAGTTGGAGCCAAATTTTACCCATCGATGTGGATAGCAACTAGGAGAATTTTTTTCTCCCATTGTTCAAATTTCCAACCAGCAACCCCATAATGATCCACAGATATGTAGTCTCAGATGCCTATCATCCATGTTTCGGTTAGTTATTTCTGTAGAAATTATACAATATGCATGTATATCTTGGATTCACTCGATCTAAAAATATGCTAAAGTTAAATACTGAATCACTTCTACAAATATTTGTGGAATTAAAAACACAATCACTAATCACATGAACGTGAAGAAATATCAATCACACACAACACATAATTTTCCGGGGAAAGCTTATAGCTATAAACCCCACTATCTTCTATTGTATGTTATATCATGGATCATGAAACAATTACATACAAAAATATTCTCACAAGATCCCTTAGTACATCAGCTAATTGTCTCACACTTTCATACAAAAATTGGAAAATTCCTTAGCCAATTTATTGTCTCCAAACAACCTACCTTCACTACGCAATCCTTGCTGAATGCAATCCCTGAATTGATGCAATCCTGCCTGCCTTGACTGTGCAAGTATCATGGGCACATCCAATGTGTGTGTTCTTGCATGCGTGCAAGCAGATAATGTCACAACTGATAGTTATCTTCCCTTTCACCTATAAATCAACTGGATCTCCAATGGATCTAACATGCATGCAATTAATAATAGTAAATCTTCAGTTGCATGTGAGATCACTGCATGTGAATTAATTAATATTTAATTCACTTGATCTCTCACTAGTGTATATTCAGTTACAACTAGCACAACTGAGTTTAACTCACTTAGCTGAGTTAAAATATTTACAACTTGCACAACTCATGCACCACTGCACTTCTAACTCTATTACAACTAGAATCACTTAGTTACAACTAAAGTTACTTTGCATGTCCCACCAACCAACCTCTAAATATAAATTCACTTAGTTAACTGATTTTCCACTCCAGTTAACTATTTTCATGTCCACATTGAGAATAGATTACAATTTAATGTCCATCTAAATTAAGGGATAATAAAAATAGACATGCACCTAAAAATAGCTTGTGGGCCCCACCCTAGTGTAGGTGCTTCAAGTCACTCGTATCATGGGTGCCAAAAATTTCTTGTTGAATCTCAACACTCCCTCTCAACAAGAAAGGGATTATCCTTCACCCCGATCTTGTCTCTATGGTATTCAAATTTTCTCCTGTGAGCGCCTTTGTTAGAATATCTGCATCCTGATCTTCGATGGGAATGTACTATAGCAACATGCTTCTTCTCTGCACACAATCTCTGAGATGATGGTACCAGATATCTATATGCTTGGACATATCATGAAACACATGATTAATCGAGAGTTTAATGAAACTCTAATTATCACAATGAATCACTGTCGGATCCATCTGAGAACCAAACAAACCAAACAAGATATTTCTCATCCAGATAGCCTCACATGCAGCTTGAATTGCTACCATGTATTCCGGTTCCGCTGAACTGGGTGCCACAGATCGTTGTTTCCTGTTGTACCAAGAAACTATGGTCGACCCAATGCTAAAGATCCCCTGTGATGTGCTCTTTATGTTTGATGGACTTCCAACCCAATCTGCATCCGTGAAGCCATGCAACTTCACTCCATCCGTCTGTCTATACCATAAACCATACTGTGATGTACCCCTCAGGTATCTTAGGGCATGCTTCCCCACCTTCCAAAAGAACTTGGTAGGCTTAACCATAACTTGAATCAGCTGGTTAACTGCATAGAAAATGTCTGGTCTCGTGTTCACTATATACATTAACAAACCCACTAATTTTCGATAGATAGTAGCATCCACTACCTCTCCAAAAGTAGCATCCTCTTTCCTCCAGTTTCCTGGAAGAGGAGTATCCACGGGTTTGCAACTCTCCATGTTAAAATTACCTAGTATCTCCTTTGCATACTTGCCTTAAAACACAAAAAGTTCATTAGCTCACTGCCATATTTCCAATCTAAGGAAATAATGAAGGAGTTCCATATCCTTCATTTTGAACTCCCTTGCAATTTCCTCCTTGCATGAGTGTATCAACTACTCATCACTAGTCAATATTAAATCATCAACATAAAGAACAATGATTAGAAGCTTACCCTCCACCACAATTTGGTACAGGTTTGCATCTACTTCACTTTTGGTGAAGCCTAATCCAGTGAAATAGTTGTCTATCTGAGTGTACCAAGCACAGGGTGCTTGCTTCAGCCCATACAACGCTTTTTTGAGCCTGCACACATGCGACTCGCTGTTGAAGATTTATAAAAATTTAGGCTTCTCTATGTACAACTCTTCCTCAATGATCCCATTGAGAAACATAGTTTTCACATCCATGTACTAAGTGTGCCATCCCATCTGCACTGAGAGTGCAAGGATGGATCTTATGGAAGAATACCTTGCGACAGGTGCAAAGGTCTCATCATAATCTATCCCCTCGATATGTGATAAGCCCCGAGCCACAAATATGGCCTTTTATTTCTCCACACTCCCATCAGTAGCTTGCTTTACCTTGTAGATCCATCTCGAAACTACCACTAATTTATCAATTGATCTTGGGACAATTTCCCATGCACTTTTTTTGACAATGGATTCGTACTCCTCCACCATTGCATCAACCCAAGTAGGCTGCTGCAGAACTTCTTGAAAGGAAGATGGTTCAGTCACAATACATTTGCTCACAAGAGCCATGTATCTAGTAAATCAGTCAGGAGACTGTCTCTGTCTGCGTTGTGAAGTAGGGGCTCCTACATTCTATGCAGCATCAAGTCTCAACCTATCAGCTTCCATGGTGCACCTTCTACCATTTCTAATGGATGGCTCTGCATGAGTGGCTTACTCCACTCCATGAACCTCCTCATCTGGTTGATCCACATCCTGAGACTCATCTTTGGGAACCAACAGTTCCTCCTTTGCATGCAAGTCTAGCTCCCTGTCAATGAACAATCGCATGGCTTTCCCCTCATCAAATTTTATATCCCGTCGCACAACAATCATTTTTCTATTTGGAAAATATATACGATAATTATGGGGTGTTTCTGTGTACCACACAAAAATCCCAACTTCAGCAGTCAGTTCCAGCTTCTTCCTGGCGTCCTTGGTCACATGCACATAAATATATGAGCCAAAAATATTAAAGTCTGAAACATCAGGTTTCTTACCAGTGAAAGCCTCTTCAGGTGTACTCATGCCAAGTACTCTATGAAGACAATGGTTCTGCACATAAATTGCAGTGTCGCATGCTTCCGCCCACAAGTGCATTGGTTGGCCCTAATCATGCAACATTGCTCATGCTGCACCCATGATCGTTATGTTCTTCCTCTTCGCAACCCCATTTTTCTATGGGTTATGAGGTGCTATTATTTCTCTTCAAATTCCTTCTTTGTTGCATAATTTCTTGAATTCGTTATAGATGTATTCTCCACCATTATCGCTCATAAGAGCCTTCACTTGCTTCCTCGACTTTTTCTCCACCAAGCCTTAAACTCACAGAACTTAGAGAATGTTTGATCTTTCTTCTACGTGAAGAAGATCCAACATTTATGAGAAAAGTAATCAACAAATATTACATAGTACTTATGTTTTGCTGTTGAAGTAATCGAGAATGGTCCACACATGTCTGTGTGAACTCTCTCAAGGATCCACAGAGCATGATTTCCTTCTCATGAAAGGTGGAATTCAAATACTTCCCCATGGTGCAACCCTTGCATTGATCTAAATGAGCAAGTGTTCCCATTGGAAGTCCAGTAGATATTTGTTGCATGACTTTCAAGGCTCCATGATGAAGATGGCCCAATCGCCTATGCCATAATTTGCCCTCATCCCGACTCACCATTTTTTCTGCCTTGCCCATCATGGCAGCGCAACCATCTCCCTCTAGCTTGTAGAGATTCTTAACTCGAATCCCTATCCTCTTGGCTTGACCCATTTTTTAATGTCGCAAAAAAACTTTTCCATCGCTAAAAACAATGTCATAGCCTCTGTCCTCCAACGTTGCAACTGAGACTAAGTTTTTCTTTAGACCTGGAACATGCATTACATCTTTTAATTTAAATGGTTTACCTAACTCCCTCTGAAAGGTAATGGTACTAATCCTAGTAGCACTATATTGTTTGTCGTCGCCCATCTCAATATGCATCTAGAGATCTTTCTCCTCCAAGTCATTAAAAAGCTCCTTATCTCCTGTCATGTGGAAGAAAGCGCCACTATCCAAATACCACACAGATCCCAATGCACTTGACACCATGCATGCGATCAATGAGAAGTCAAGCTCAAATTTCGAGGCAAGGGCCTCACCGGTTGTAGATCCAACAACCTTCTTGTTCTTCTTCTTTTGTGGACAGTTAGTAGAAAAATGCCCATGTTCGTGAAAGTGAAAACACATCACCTTGCATATGTCCTACTTCTTTCCTTTAGACTCAGATTTAGAATGGAATTGATTCCCCTTCCCCTTCTTCGCCTTGGCAGCCAAAGAAAAATCCTCTTCATCATCATGCTTTTTTGAAGAGCCATCTTTGTTGTTCCTCTTGAACTCCTCCTGCACTAGATTCGACCATAGTCATTCCCAATCCGGCAATTTTTCCCATCCATTGATAGAGTCTTCATAACTGTGCCAACTCTTAGGAAGTCTTAGGAGATCCAAACTCACCAAATCATCATTGACAAATTTTATTCCCACACTCCCTAGTTCATCCCGACATTGGAAAAACTTCATCAAATACTTTGGAATGGTGTTTCCCTTTTCCATCTTGATCTTCCTGAGTTTATCTTTGAGAGCCAATTTCCTATGGTCATCGCTGCCATGGAATATATTCATCAAAGCCTTCCACATTGCATATGGTGTGGCTTTCCCATGGAGGCTTGAGATAATGCGGTCTCGTACTCCCTCCAACATGATCCTCCTTTCCTTTGCCACTTTATTTTTCCATGCATCAAGATTGGCAGCACGGTTTAGGAACATCATTATAAATGAATTCCTTTAAGCCATTGTTTTCCAGCATTGCCTCCATCCTGTCCTTCCAAGCAATGTAGTTCAAGATGCCCTCGAGTGCATACTCTAAATGCAAGCCATTGAAATCCATTTCGATCTTGAATCATCTGTAGTACCAAGAAATTTTTTCTGCAAATTTGAATTCTCAACAGCCACAAACTCAACTCCTGCTTCACTTCTACAATTTTCTGTGCTCTCATACCATGTAGAAATTATACAATATGCACATATATCTTGGATTCACCCGATCTAACAATATGCTAAATTTAAACACTGAATAGCTTCTACAAATCATTGCGGACTTAAAAACACAATCGCTAATCACATGAACATGAAGAAAGATCAATTGCACACAACACATATAATTTCCTGGGGAAAGCTTATAGCTAAAAACACCACTATCTTCTATTGTATATTATATCATGGATCATGAAACAATTACATACAAAAATCTTCTCACAAGAGCCCTCAGTACATCAGCTAATTGTCTCACACTGTCATACAAAAATTGGCAAATTTCTTAGCCAATTTACTATCTCTAGACAACCTACCTTCACTGCACAATCCTTGAATTGATGCAATCCTGCCTGCCTTGACTGCACAAGTATCATGGGCACATACAATGTATGTGTGCTTGCATGTGTGTAAGCAGATAATGTCACAACTCATAGTTATCTTCCCTTTCACCTAGAACTCAACTAGGTCTCCACTAGATCTAACATGCATGCAGTTAATAATATTAAATCTTCAGTTGCCTGTGATATCACTGCATGTGAATTAATTAATAGTTAATTCACTTGATCTCTCACTAGTGTATCTTCAGTTACAACTAGCACAACTGAGTTTAACTCACTTAACTGAGTTAAAATATTTACAACTTGCACAACTCATGCACCACTGCACTTCCAAATCTGTTACAACTAGAATCACTCAGTTACAACTAAAGTTACTTTTCATGTCCCACGAACCAACCTCTAACTCGAAATTCACTTAGCTAATTGATTTTCCACTTCAGTTAACTATTTTTAAGTCCACATTGAGAATAGATTACAGTTTAATGTCCATCTAATTTAAGGGATAATAAAAATAGACATGCATCTAAAAATAGCTTGTGGGCCCCACCCTAGTGTAGGTGCTTCAAGTCACTAAGATCATGGGTGCCAAAAATTTCTTGTTGAATCTCAACACTTTCCTTACATCTATCCTTATCATTTGATGAAGGTGGGTCACATATAAGGTATATTAACCAAATTTGTACTCAATAGATTTCCTTTAATGTTTAAGGGCATTCTAGTATGGGTCTTAAGTTGGATTGGATGATAAACTACTTTTGGTTGTATTATTTTCCCCATACTACACCATGGTGGTTAACATTTTCCCATAGTAGAATGTGACCTTCCTTGAGGCCTTTCATTCATTGTCAAAAAATGCCACAAATAGGAGGGTCTGGTTGATGTTGCATATCAATGTTAATATATACTTAACACCTTCCATATCATTTGTATCCACATCACATCTTCGAGTTGATTTATATTTGTCACTATATTTGGTTTCCTATTTTCCTCATCCTTGGGGAGGGTAATGGAAACTTTTCTCGAAGAGGTTGATGTAACAGAAATAAAAGAAAAAACACGAGCCATAATGTTAGAATGAAAAACATTAGTAGGGATAAAATTTAAGTAAGTAGAACAAAGCCTACCCTGAGATGTACCCCCTCATTAACCCTCACCTAGTTCGTGGATAATGAATGCACGAGCTATCTAAATAAAATGAACTTTGAATATACCATCCCCAATGAGAAATGAAACACTTCATTTATAAGGAATCAATGATTAATCATTTAAAGTTTGTAGCCTAATCTATATCTCTAAAAGAAAAAGAAAATCAAGGAAGACCAATGTGCAAGATGGGTGGTGAAAATAGGCCAAGGAAAGGGGTAACTTAGGTCCCACTATTTCTCTCTCTTAGCGTCATAACGCTCAATGACGTTGGTAAAAGACAAAGGCATCTTCTATGAAGTAAATCTCATGTCATGTGATTTATCGCTTGCACCTACTAATTAATGAATTGGCGTAGGAATTTTTCCTCCCGTTAGCATTAGAAGCAACTAATAAAACCTTGTGATAACCCTCCCATATATAATCACAAAAACATGTTTAGAAATCACAAGCTAGGAATACATTTGAAGATGATGCTCTTGTGAAGAATTTTGGTTCCTTTTACATTAAATATGGACCACTCTGAAACTTTTAAGTTTTTTTCACTTATGATGTTGATCTCACTTGATTCTATGAGTTGTGTTAGATGTTTGATCCTAGGTACATCTGCCATCCATTGAGGGATTATATGATGCTTATTCAACAGTTCAAAGAAGATGTCTAGCCACACTAGATGAATCCACTAGGCACTAGAGAAAGGAAATTGACCACTATTTTAGGAGCATTTCCCTTGGGATGTATTCAACACAATTGGTCAAAACATCTTGTCCCTTTAGCACATGAAACGTTACACATATGAGCTAGGATGTTACTTAGAGAACTAATATACCTTAAAGATGACAAGACACCCCCAAGATGGTATTGTGGCTTCTTGATGGAAGTTTCCCTATTTTTGAGATGATTTTATGATGATGATGATGATTTGATACCCATCTAGAGGGGATGACACATTGCTCTACATGATGACATCATGCCTTAGCTTCATGACATCTCCTTCATGTAGCTTGTATTCATGATGTCAGCTTATTTGATGATAACATCTTGTTGAGGGAGCCTTTACTTGATGATTGAACACTTTTTTATGAGGAGATGTGGATTTTGGAATGAGATGCACCTCTTTAATTCATTCATGGTGAATTTTGACAAGGAATGCAACTTTTGGAGGATGATGTCACCCTTAGAGGCATTTTAGCTCACACATATGGGTTAAAAGAGGTTTGTTTTATGTTTTATTATTGATTTCTCTATCTTTGGGGGTAGGATTGTGACCTTTCCAAGTTATGATCACATTTTATATTATTTTTAAGGATCCAGTCTAACTTTTGACTAAATTTACATAAGTATAGGGAAGTTGATTTAGTCTTGGATGATTGTCACACACACTAGGGGAGTAGTGTACACTAGCTTGTTTCCTCTCATGATCACTGTGGAGCATAAAAGGTGCAAATTTTTCTTGGGGAGGATACTATGATTGATGGTTCTCTCTATTGAATGATGAATGGTAATTCTATGATGATTTTGTGTTAATTTATTGTAAGTATTTTATTCCATTTCGTACTTGTTGTATATTTAGGGTTTTAATGAAATTTTCACCAAAGTATTATTAAATATTATGTGGCTCGACCACCTCTTTAACAAGATCGTCATCAAGTTGCTCTTGAGAAACCTAAGTTTAGCTTCCTCCCATTTTATCTCCAATGAAGATAGGATGACACTAGGGTTTAAGGGATTAAGAAATCTCTCTCTCTCTCTCTCTCTCTCTCTCCCCTTGAAAATTCTTCCATTGATCCTCTTCCATAGATATTTAGCTTTAGACTCTGTTATGTGAAAATTCCAAGTCTGGAATCCTACTGCAACCAATTGAAAATACTTCACCTAATTGTTATTTAATGAAAAAGTTATTTACAGTCTTCTACTGAAAATACTGAAGAAAAACACTGCTGCTACCTTCACTTAATTAATTAAATATGCCGAAACAAGAAACTGAACAAAAGAGAAAAACATCACGCAAGACACGTTTTTGGACAAATGTCTCCAGAAAAACCCAATGCAGGAAAACCGATGCAACAGATCTGAGGGTTTTATTATTAAGCATCAATAATTTCTGAATACATCTATGAATGTCTCTCCGGAAAATTCAGTTACAAATAATATCACTAACAGAAAATTAGTGAGGTTACCTCACACTATCACTAGAAATCCCGGCTAATCCGACCACTAAATGAGATGCCTTTGACAAGCTTTGCGCTGCGCAGCACAATCACTACGCAATCCCAACGTCAATGCTTTTTGGCACTGCGTCACTCAGTTTGTGGATCGATATTCTCCCCAAAATATTCGATCTCTGCCTCCCGGTCTCACACCCCAACTTTCGACTTCTAAAATCAATTCTTCAGCAAATTCTTCGGATTTCCTACTTACCCTCTGCGCAACCTCTCCGTAGCCCTCCATGGCTCTACGTCAGCCTCTATGGCTCTGCGCTAAAGTTGTTGGATCTCTCTATGCCCTCTATGCTGATGATTCTCCAATAGAGAAAGATTTCTCTTCGGATACTATCTCTGACCCTCTCTGCAAAAGATCTCTAGATCGAAGTTTCTCCTTGAAAATCGATCTCTTGATCCTCTTGGTGTGTTTTTCGAAATGACCCTCAAGTATTATTTATAGTCTTCTCTGTTGAAGTTTACAACAAGAAACAGTGAAATTGGCATCCGGAAACAACATCCTTGATCCTAGTGAAAATTAATCACCTACACTAGGTGGGGCCCACACAGGCTATTTTTAGGTGGATGTCTATTTATAGATGCATGCATATATATAGATGTATGTGAGTGAAAGTTACATTTATAGATTTCATGTCTATTTATAGATGCATGTCGAGTATTATTATCCCTTAATATTATTTGGACAATAAACAATAATCTATTCTTAATGAGCACTTGGAAATAGTTAACTGAAGTGGAAAATCAATTAACTAAAGGAATTTCGAGTTAAGAGGTTGGTTGGTGGGACATGTAGGTTGACTTGAGTTGTAACAGAGTGATTCTAGTTGTAACAGAGTTGTAAGTGTAGTGCTGCATGATTTGTGCAAGTTGTAAATCAATTTAACTTAGTTAAGAGAGTTAAAGTCAGTTGTGCTAGTTGTAACTGCAGATACACTAGTGAGAGATAAATTGAATTAAATATTAATTAATTCACATGTAGTGATGTCACATGCAACTGATGTTTTTACTATTATTAGTTGAATGCATGTCAGTTCCAGTGGAGACCCAGTTGAGATCTAGGTGAAAGGTAAGTGTAACTATCATTTATGACATTATAACACCACATGATGCCCATGATACTCAGCGCAGTTGAGGAAGGATGAAATTATTTGTGATTAAGGATTGCATTCATCAGGAACTGTGTGAGCAAGGAAGGTTGTCTAGAGACAATAAATTGGCTAAGGAACTTGCCAATTTTTGCATGAAAGTGTGAGACAATTAGATGATGTACTAAGGGCTCTTGTGAGAATATTTTTGTATGTAATTGTTTCATGATTCCTTGTGGAATATAAAATATATGATAGAGGGTTTTTTAGCTGTAAGCTTTCCCCGGGAATATCTGGTGTTGTGATTTTGATCTATTCTTCTTTGCTTCATGCAATTGGCAATTAAACTTCCGCAAAGATTTTGTAGAAGTGATTCTGTATTTAAAAATGGCATATAATTGTTAGATCAGGAGAATCTAGGCAATACATAATTGTATTAAAATTTCGACATGGTATCGGAGCTATGCTATAAATTTTCTACATGGTATGAGAGCAAGAATTATTTGGGTGCACGAGTTTGCAGAGAATATCTGAAAATTTTGATGCAAAATTTTCATAAAAAAATAGAATATGTGTATTCCTTGCGAAAAAATGCGCAAATTGAAAAAAAAATTTGGTAGAATCGGAGCTCGGATGAGGGTGATATCGTCGATTTAAAATCAACTCTTTTTGTTAGAAAATTTTGCGACTGCGGGGCAATTACAATGTGCACGAGCCAAGAACCTACATGCACTAAGGTACAAGATGCATGCAAAGCTTTGAGGAGAAAAGTAGAGGTTAATGACTTGGTGGTTGAGAGGGAGCCTCTCAACATGCAACCTGAGAAGAAGTCTCAGAAGGCTGTGGAGAAACCATAACTGGAGATGCAGAAGAATCTCTATAGATTTGATGTAGATGTAATTTCTACAGAGCTTCATACCATTGGGAAGTGTGAGAAAGCCATGCAATTGACCCTTGAGAGGGAGCTGGATTTGCATACAGGTAAGAGTGAACCTCAAGATGTGGAGCAGCCACATGCGAAGGCTCATGGAGTGGGAGCAACCACTCATGTAGATAAATTTCGAGCCAGATGGGCAGAGGGAGTGCATGCAGCTATACCACCAGGTGAGAGGTGGGGAGACATGCATGGATAATCCCAAGAAGAAATTTCTGAGCAAGATTCATTGAGATGGTATGGATCTCATGAATCGAACTTGGCTACGAGGAGACCATAGAGAAGCAGTAGCAGGATCAGTTGGATTGATGCAATTAGATGTCGTGAGGACATGGAATTAAAGTAACGGTGTCAAATACTTGAGCGCAAATCAGAGTTGGCAGCAAGTGCAGAGTGCATGGATGCAGGTGTCATTAGCGCAGTGGTTCCTGAAGACATGTGAAGTAGCTAAGCAGAAGTCAGAAGGCTTTGATGACAGATGCATTATATTGATTCAGTTGTTTGCAGGCTATTCAGTTTCGGAAGTGTTGCATGGAAAGGTTGCATGTGCGAGAAACACTAGAGAAGTGTTGCATGCAAAGGTTGCATGGCGCATGCATGGAGTTGCATGTCACATGCAAGCACATTCCTTTCTCGTTGAGAGGGAGTGTTGAAGTTTGCAACAAGAAACAGTGAAATTGGCATCCAAAAACAACATCCTTGATCTTAGTGAAAATTAAGCACCTACACTAGGTGGGGCCCACACAGGCTATTTTTAGGTGGATGTCTACTTATAGATGCACACAAAAATTCTATTTATAGATGTATGTGCAAGTTCTATTTATATCTTGCATGTCTATTTATAGATGCATGTCGACTATTATTATCCCTTAATATTAGTTGGACAATAAACAATAATCTATTCTCAATGAGCACTTGGAAATAGTTAACTGAAGTGGCAAATCAGTTAGCTAAAGGAATTTCGAGTTAAGAGGTTGGTTGGTGGGACATGCAGGTTGACTTGAGTTGTAACAGAGTGATTTTAGTTGTAACAGAGTTGGAAGTGCGGTGGTGCATGAGTTGTGCAAGTTGTAAATCAGTTTAACCCAGTTAAGTGAGTTAAAGTTAGTTGTGCTAGTTGTAACTGCAAATACACTAGTGAAAGATCAAGTGAATTAAATATTAATTAATTCACATGTAGTGATATCACATGCAACTGATGTTTTTTCTATTATTAGTTGCATGCATGTCAGTTCCAGTGGAGACCCAATTGAGATCTAGGTGAAAGGGAAGTGTAACTATTAGTTGTGACATTATAACACTACAAGATGCCCATGATACTCAACGCAGTTGAGGAAGGCTGAAATTATTTGTGATTAAGGATTGCATTCATCAGGAACTGTGTGAGCAAGGCAGGCTGTCTGGAGACAGTAAATTGGCTAAGGAACTTGCCAATTTTTGTATGACAGTGTGAGATAATTATCTGATGTACTGAGGGCTCTTGTGAGAAGAAGTTTGTATGTAATTGTTTCATGATTCCTTGTGGAATATACAATATATGATAGAGGGGTTTTTTAGCTGTAAGCTTTCCCCGGGAATATCTAGTGTTGTTGTTTTGATCTATTCTTCTTTGCTTCGTGCAATTGGCAATTAAATTTCCGCAAAGATTTTGTAGAAGCGATTATGTATTCAATAGTGGCATATAATTGTTAGATCAGGAGAATCCAGGCAATACATAATTGTATTAAAATTTCTACATTCTCATTGATACTTCAATGACCGAGATTAGATCTCCAATCAACGACTAAGATTGCTTTTTGACTTGATCTGATTTTTCTAGAACATTCACACCCATATTCTATTAATTCACTTTAATTATTTTATTTTTCAGAGTTTAGACTTAAGGCCACTTTAAAATAATTAATTTTCTTAATAAAATACAATTCGGGTGGAATTTCCCCAAACAATTTCTGGGTTATCTAGAATACATGTGTTTAAGCCTCTCCACAAAGTTTGAGAAGAGCATATCCTATGCTACCACAGATCAACACTCCCACTTAGCGATGAATGTTCTCTAGCAAATATGCCCTGCTGCACACTGTCCTGACTCTGAAGCATCTCCCTATGCACTGTTGATGTGTGACATGCTGTCCACCAACTACTGCACTGCTGCTACAACTGTACTGCTGCTGACCTCACCATGATCAACATTGCATCCATACTGCAACTCTCTCTCAAATGTTGCATCTATTGCTAGCACTGCCACTACTAACTCTGCACTGTGACTCAGTTGCGGAGAGAAGTAATTGAAAAACGTCCAAAAATCTGAACAAGTGTTCGGGATGCATCTCAATGTTGAAATTTTGACTGTTGCTAGTCCCACACTGTCCCTCTGAAGAACTGCGTTGCTGCTGCTCTACGGTGTGCCTTTATTCACTGCTGCAACTTTGCACTGCACTGCTAACTACTACATATGTCGCTCCAACACTCCTTTGCACCAACTGAAACTCCTCCAACCTACTACTACTAATCTTGGGCTCCCGTAGCAAGGTTTTGATCCAAGAAGTGGATTCATCAAGCATCCTGCCCAACTGAAGTTCTTGCGAACTTGCAGTTCAATGTTGCCCCATATCCCTCCTGGAGATGCGTGGGAACTCATGGCATACTCATCTTATTCGATCTTTTCAGGCGCAACCTTCAGATCATGCTTGTCGTCCTTGTCCTTTTTCTTCAAAGGACACTGCGTTGCATAGTGACTTAGTTCACCACACCTGAAGAATTTAATCTTCGAGACGTATTTCTTCTGTCTTCGTTGCTCCTGCTGCCCCTTGGATGCAAGGGCTGAATTTTCCTCCTCCTCCTTTGCCTTCGACCCACTGCCACTGCTACCATCAATTTTACACTTGACTAGGTCACTCCTTAGCTCTTCTTGCTGAAGAGAAACCTACATGTCTTCCCAGCTCAACTAGGTTGCTTTGCCCAAGATGCTCTGGACGAAAACCTGCCATTCTTCTGTGACTGCATTGAGGGCCATCCTTACCATTGCAGTAGGCTTAGGTGTGGACCCCACAACTACTAGTTTATCATGAGTTTCATGAAGTCTAGACAAGAACGAAACAATACAGTCTCCCTTCTGCATCTGAATCATCCTCATTTTCTGCTCTAAGTACATCTTCCGCGATTAGGAAGATCCTTCGTATAGCGATGTTGTGGATTCCCACATCTGCCTAGCTATGTCCTTGCTGGCTATTTGGGACACTATGTGATATTTGAATCCATCAAGGAGAAACCTCGTAGCCTTCACCATATCAGTCGTGTACTTCTTCAACAAATCTAGATTTGCGGCCACAACTACCGTACTAGTCACGAAAATCTTGAGATCGTATTCATCTAGAAGGCATGTGATTCGCGCCTTCCAGATTACATAGTTGGAGGCTCCCTCCAACCGATGATGATCTCTATGCCCGTGAGCTTCCATGGCCATCAAGAAAAAATCAAATCTTCTCCCTCTCTTTCTCCTCTACACAATGCTGGATAGGCTTACGCACTCCTTGCTGGAGATTGTAGATCAGCCACCCAGATCTGTTGCTCAAATCTTGAAAATAGAATTCCCTGAGGAAGAAAATTTCCTCATTGTGCTTCTTCTCTCTCTTCTGACGACTTTTTGCTCAACAAATTTCCTGCAGAAAAATTGCATCCCATCAGCTCTACATTGAGGCTCTGTGCTGCTCCCTCTAGCTTGACAAAATTTTGATATGGAAGCCCTTCCTCTCTTTCGACTCACTCGGAGAGAGAATTTCCTGAAAAATTCAGCCCTTCTGGCTTGGTCTACACAATCCCTCTGGGGATTCAAACTTCTGCCTTCTGCAGCTATTCAACCTCCTTCTCATCACTGTATTTGCTCTTCTTGTCTCCCCTACAACGCTATGATACCATGTGAAAATTCCAAGTCCGAAATCCTATTGCAGCTAACTAAAAATACTTCACCTGTTTGTTATTTAATGAACAAGCTATTTGCAGTGTTCCACTAAAAATATTGAAGCAAATTACTGCTACAACCTTCACTTAATCAATTAAATATGCCGAAACAAGAAACTGAGCAAAAGGGGAAAACATCACACAGGACACCGTTGTTTTTCAACAAATGTCCCCGACTAAACCTAATGTGGGAAAACGAGTGCAACAGATCTAAGAGTTTTATTATTAAGAAACAATAATTTCTGAATACATCTCTGAATGTCTCTTCAGACAATTTATTTATAGAGAATATCACTGACATAAAGGTTAGTGAGTGAGGTTACCTCACAATATCACTGGAAATCCCGACTGATCTGGCCACCGAATGAGATGCCTCTGATAGGCTCTGTGTTTCCTTCACACAGTCACTGCATAATCCCAGCGTCAACCATTTTGGGCACTACATCACTCAGTTTGTGGATTGATCTGCTCCCCAGAATCTTTGATCTCTGCCCTTCGGTCTCACACCCCGGCTTCCGGCTTATGAAATCGATTCTTTAGCAAATTCTTTGGATTTCCTGTTTTCCCTCCGCACAGCTTCTGCATAGCCCTACGTGGCTCTGCGTCAGCCTCTCTGACTCTACATTGGAGCTGTTGGATCTCTCTCCACCCTCTTTGCAAAATGATTCTTTGATAGCGAAATATTTCTCTTTGGATACTGTCTTTGCTCTTCTCTGCAAAATATCTCTAGATCAAAGTTTCTCTCTGAGCACTGTTCACTAAAGAAATCAATCTCTTGATCCTCTTGGTGTGTTTTTCTAAATGAACCTCAAGTCTTCTTTATATTATTCTAGTTGATACTTCAACATCCAAGATTAGATCTCCAATCAACGACTAAGATAACATTTTGACTTGATCTTCTTTTTCTAGAACATTCACACCCATATTCTATTAATTCACTTTAATTATTTTATTTTCCTAAGTTTAGAATTAGGGTCACTTTAAAATAATTAATTTTCTTAAGAAAATACAATCTGGGTGGAATTTCCCCAAACAATTTCTGGGTTATCTGGAATACATGCGTCTAGCCTCTCCACAAAGTTTGAGACTTAGAGCACATCCGATGCTACCCAAAATCAACACGTCAACCCTTTATTAAGAAAGACACTAGTCCATTCTCTTATGTCAATCCCATAATACATATATATATATATATATAACTATAAAATTTCTTTTTTAATGTTTTCTAGGGTAAATTAGGGTTTTGTTACAAAAAAAATCTACATTTCTCAGCTCTTTTTTGGACCTAAATTTCCTAGGGTTATAATTTGCATGCACTAAATTGGAAAAGTGAAAATATTATTTTATATACATTTCTCATCCATTAATTAGTGATGATATCTAGGGATTTTGTTTTTTGTTTTTAATGTGTATGTGCTTTTTTTTTAAATGGTAACTGGTGAATTCATTACATAACCCTTATTTTTCACTTGTGTATTATAAATCTTGATTTGTTCTGCTATTATTGTTATACATATTTTCATGTTTTAATTATGATGATTGAAACCCTAATTTATTGAAACCAAGTGTAATTTCTAGACTACATGTGTTTGGGAGCCTATTTGAACATCTTTAGGACTTACTAAGATTTCTAGATTTAGAAATATGGTCCTTTGAACTCACTATCTTGTAATTCTACTTTAACTCACCTGAAACCTTAAAATTTCAATATTTATCCTTGGATGAATTTTGTAATAGAACCCTTAGGAGGTATTTAGTTTAATCTACTTGGGTTATTTAATCCCCAATATCTAAAAGGGAAGCCTCCCTTGTGGGGATTGTATCCAACCACAAAACAAGGTAGGAATAATTGCTAAGGTGATAATGGTGACTAATCCCACTGTTTCTCTAAATATAGATTTCTTAGTGAGACTTTCCACTAATGTGCTGGATACTGCAATAAAAAGAACAAATAATATAATTTAGGAAGAAAAATGTATGTCTGATAGAATGGAAAATTCACCTAGAAAAGAGGAAACCAAAAAATTTAAAACTAGAATAGGAACCATAAATATCCACGTGCACAAGGATGATTGTGTTTTGAAGATTAAATGTAACGACAAGAAATCAATTAGAAAAGGATAATTAACAAGTATAATGGAATATTCAAACATCACATAGGAAAACTATGGGATAAAATTTTAACCTTGAAACTGTATAATTTTTTTTTCCTTTTTCCAGTTGGAAGGAAATAATAAAATCCCATTTCAGCTAGCATTGTATGCATGCCATATTCTTCTACTTTTTGACATAACTTAAGTATGGAACATATCTAAATGGGCTATCCTATACCAAGAGTAGCCATGGTTTAAAGCACATAGAGAAATTTTCATGTTACCACCCAAAATAGTTTCCTTGGTAAGGTCATCATGAGATGCTAAAGTGGTAGTACGCAAGACAAGTTCCCACTGTCACCTCGCTATGAGTCACAAATTTTTAGGAAAAATCCTACAAAGCCAAGGGAAGCTTCCCTACACTAAAGAATCTCCAACATAGGTTAATAGACCAATGCCTAATAATACCTCTTTAGTGATGTTACAAATTTGGAAGAGAGAAATTGAATGTAGAAAAACACAAACTAACAAGAAAAATAACACTAACTATAATAAATAAACCTTGAAATTGTTAGCCTCCACAATGTCCCAAGGCTGAAAGGAAATCGACGGAGCTAACCTCAAACCAAGATTTTAGTTTGGTAGCTAGCCCTACCAAACCAGAGAGGGCTCTCTCTATGAAAATCTCAACCAAGGATTTGACTAGTACAAGAATGGATTTTAGGCTGGATAATTCAGCTCTAAGGTTTGAAATATTTAGGGTTTTTTTCCGATCAGGAGTGAAAATCAGGGAACTAGGTCAAAGTAGAAAAGGTTTCAGTTGCAAGAGATATGGAGGAGCAAGGTAGCTATGCTTTTGTGATGTCTGAAGGATTGGTTGGTGTAGTGGAGGGTTGAATGAGCAAGAAGATCATAATGAGCATGTATGCCGTGAATTCATTAATCAAGAAGACGAAATACACAAAATGAGATTCCCAACAAAACAGAGCTTTAATTTAAAGAATTATGCTTAAAACCTCTTAGGAAAATCACTGAAGAGAAAAGATATGGTAAGGAGGCTAATATATTGTTCATATAAAACTATAACAGAGAAAAAAAATTATCACAAACTCACAAAACGAGAATTCTTGAATAGTAGCTGCAACTGTCCTTTGATTTCCTATTAAAAGTGATGAAGTACAAGCTACAAAACTTTCACCCTCTAATGTCCAACCATAAAAATGACTGAAAAACACATACATATAGACTAAAAACAACTTCCCCTCTCTCAGGGGTCAAATCCCTTAGTGTAGGAACATCTTACAATAATCTCTCAACAAAACCCTAATGACTAGGGAGGTTAAAACAAATCCTCCATTTAGAGTTTGACTGACCTGCTCCTCATCAATGAGGTCCAAAATTACACCAAAATGACTATAAAAAGACCATTTACCCTTTATCACATCATGTCAACATAAAAGTAGAGAAAATACATCATCAAACTGAAATTGACTGAAGAAAACTTGAAATTTGCACAAACAGGGAAAAGCGTAGCGCATCTCTACAGAAGCGCAGCGCCTCGAGACAAAAGCGCAATGCCCAACTTGTAAGGAACTTTTAAAGGCCTTCCCCTGCTCCAAATCCAGCTCCGAAAGATGCAATGGAAAGATGAGGATGTATAGTTTTCATTAGACACCTCAAGAAAGAAAAATGAGCACTCCATGACATAGAAAATGCATTCTCCCACAGTTAATCCCAAAAGTGCAACGCCTAGTCCAAAAAGGTGGAAAAAAGTGTATTTTTGACCTATTTTGGGGCATTTTCTCCCAACTAGTTTGCTGACAAGGCACCCCAGGTGGATAGCTGACATGTAGGAATGATTATCTATCCTACAATATAAATTTTTTGGCATTTGGATGGCTGAGGAAAAAGCGCAGTGCCAAGGTGTTGCGCTTTTGGTTGTACTGAGATCTCCAAATAGGCCAAAAGTCACAAAAAACCAAAAGTTTCCAAAATTTCTTCAAAACTTGTTGAAAATTGTCCCATGAAACCATGTGATGATGTTTCAGGCTATGAGAGAGGCTTCAACAAGCAAATCAACCCTATCTTTGTCCTTTTTCCTCATTAGGGTTTGCTTGAGCTTCTTCTTCAACTGCTTGATTCTGACTTGGAGAGACCTGCTTTCCTGTATAGTAATGAATAGCCATGTGTCTTTGTAGGTTGTTATTCTTGTTTTTCCCTCTTGAGGAGCTTTTCCAAGTGGCAATTCACCCTATCCAACCAACCTACCTTGTCTTTCTCAATTTCTGCCAAAATGAGTTCATCAATTGTTATTTGAGTTTTTGGTGGAGATGGTTCTTTTTGCTGCTCAAGTGCCCTCTTGAGGCCTATTTTCCTTGGTCTCCTTGTTTTCACCTGATCTTCTTGATCCTCTGAATCATCAATATCAACAACTACCTTAGCTTTTGCATCATCCCTGCTCAAATCTTCTTTGGGCTTGTTTAAGAGCAATTGATTTACCTTTAGTTGCATGTTCTCTTGTTGCAAGAATGAAACCAAGAAATTTGCCTTTGAAAAACTGTATTTGAGCTCTCTAATCTCAACCTCCTCCATGATGATCTGTTCTGGTGTTTTTTTCTCCTCATTCACCTCCAAATCTGCCATATCAGTGTCATGATGAAATTGTTCCTCATCCTGCAATGGTGCCTCATGATGCGATGATGTATCTTTCTCGTGCCTGATGTAGGCTTGGCCCTTTCAACAATATCTGGAGAAATCACAAGCCTCTTTCCTCTAAAATAGGTCTGAGTCACATTTTCCCAAGGATTTCTGGTGGTAGGTCTACTTGTGGAAGCAACCTCTTGTTGTGTTTGTGACGACAAACGAGTAGAGTGACTACTAGACTGAGCTGGAGAAGATAAAAGAGAAGCTGAATATATAAAACCATCCCATGAAAAATTGATTTGTGTTAACTGATGGAAAACCAAGATTTTCACCAAACCATGGTGAAACAAACTAGAATGATGATTTTCTCCTAATCTTTGTACCTTCTCTGCCATTTTTACCATGCTTTTGTAAAGGTAATGAGGAAAATTTAGGGCTCTTACATTGGTGAAATGCATCAAAAGTATCATACGATACTGATATAGCCTTGAGTATCTACCCTCATATGTGAAATATCTCATGATCAATTTCATGAGAGGGGCATACGTGTCCAACAATTGTCTAAATGGAAAGATGTGTGTTGGAGTTGCTTTGTATGCAGGTTTCAAGTACATTTTTTAGCTTTCAAGGTTAAGGTCTCTACTCTTGAACCAATTTTATCCACTGCTTGGAATCCATGTCGATGTGGAAATGGTCTTTGTTGAAAGAGTGAACACCACCCTTGCAATAGTCACCTTATATCTCCTCAATCTGGTGGCAAAAGTGTTGGTAAGTATCTCATGAAAACCTAGTTCCTCAACCTTTAAGCAAAAGGAAAGGCAACCAACATCCTGAAATGATTTCTTAAGGAAGGGTGAAGACATGATCTCATGTGCTAAAGGGGGCTCATACCTGTTGATCTGACCTCCCTTGTTCCTCTTCTGCTCAGTGGTTTAAGAATCCATAGCTAACCCTAGCTCAATGGGAAGGGGAATTAGGGTTTAGTGAGGGAAAAACATTGGATTTGGGCAATTTTGAGAAATGAAGGGAGATGAAGGGGTTAGGGGTCAACTAAATTCTTGGAAAAATTTATGGGTGTAGGGAGAGATGTTAGGGAGTAGGGGAAAGTGAAATTTCAGGGAATGAGTGAGGGGAAGGGTGTTAAAAGGGGAAAAAATAGTCCTAGCCGAGGAAAGTCGAGTCTAGGCTAGGGTTTGGGGGAAAATAGGGAAAATGAGGTATAGGAGTGATGGGAATTGATTAGGAAGGTGTATAACAGGTGGGGGAAGGTGAGCGAGCTTCAATCTTAGGGTTTTACTCAAAAATTTATCAATGAGATAATGAAACCAAGAAAATTCAACCAAAACCCTAGAAGAGGGAATTGATCCTTCCAAGCACAAAATGAATCCAAAAGAGGTAATATAGAAACCCACTTACTTGTATCTGATAAAATGGAACCTTCTTGTTGATGTAGAAACCATTGGAATGAGAGATTTCCCTCCTTTAAAGAAATCACAACTCCTTTGGCAAAAGCGCAACGCACCAAATGCATAACACAAGCACAACACAAAGGAGAGATGGGCACTTTGGTGGCAAGGAATGGCTGCTTTGAGGGTAAGAGTGAGCTTTCCTTGTGGACAGAGGTTTCTTAAGTATGAAATGAGCAAATGAAAAGCTCTTTTGGTCTTTTGTAGCTTTAGAAATCGATTTTCTCTTTTGGTGGTTAAGTGGCCCCACCATGTCCTTTTTACATTATGAATTGAAACTGCAGATTTAGGACCTTATGAAACATATTACATCATAATATAAATGAAAATACATTTTTGTAACCTTTATTGAGAATTTTTTACTATTACTACTCATTCAATGCAGAATTTAATGGTGAAATGATTGAGTTTTATGATTTTGACCCTAAGACCTAATGATGACACTAGATGAAATGAGATGAAGGATGACCATGGTGATGTGACTGAATGGTGATGAATACATTTAAGTGATGACTCATCAAAATGAATGATGGTAAGAAAAAAACATGGACTGAAAGGCATAGTAACACACCTAGACACACTAGCCAGTGACCAAATTTTAATTTGAAGACCCACTGAAACCATAAAAATTTGACCTAAGACCCTAAAAAAACCTTGTAAGAGAATATTTGATCACTAGTTTTTGGCAGACACTAACATAAATAACACAAAAATGAGCGTCAAAATCCCTTACCAATTTAGACATGAATACCTTGTTGTAGACCTTGGTAAATGATGGTAGATGACAAATTAGCTTGTTGTTTTATAAATTTAGATCTGTAAAAAGGAATAAAACAACGAGATGAAATAATGTTGAAAAAGTCGCCATAGGGAATAAATACAAAAGGGTCCGAAAAATGAAAAAACATAAAAGTTGGGGGAAAAATTGGTAAAAATTAGTGAAACATCTGCAAAAATAAAAAACACAAATTTTTTTTTTTTTTTACAAATTTTTAAGCATATAAAGTATCCACAACGCCAAATAAATTCATTTCCACATAAATTTGGAAATAAAACTAATATATAAGACATGTAAGAAGTCTAGCGCTACATCACATATTTGAACAGTGAATCATGTCTTGAGTCCCAAGTCCTGACTCAACCTTGGGAGTCAAAATATCAACAAAAAATATAATAAATGTATCTAACCATCATGAGTCATATACAATTTGTTGAATTTTAAAAAGTCTTCTCAACCGATAATTATCTGTGATGATTATGATCTTTTTCTCATTTTTATTCACTAGTTCTATCATTCAGTAATTACTCAAAATACATCAACCATATAGTGAATAAGACAATAGGATCATAAAGAGAAATTATTTCAAAGAACACATGACATTACCCTGGGAAAACCCACAATGGGGAAAAACCCAACCAACCTTTTCCTTAGAGAATCAGTGCAACAAGAGATACATCAAAGTCAACTAACCAACAAGACGTCCAACCATCAAAGACCAATTCAACCCTCCACGTTTTATGTCCAAATAAACTCTGCAACATGACCTCTAAGTTTGCTTCAAAACTCGCGAAATGCCACATAGATAAGCCTCTTTCTATAAAATATTATTGGCCTCCTTTCCTTTGATGTATTCCTCAGGGTCTCGACCCTTTATCGTAAAGTCTCGACCTCTTTTACCTCTGAAACAAGCCTCAGGGACTTGACCCTTTACCACAAAAACAAGCCTTAGAAGTGTGCATTGTTCCACATAATATAAACCTTATAAGTGTGCACTAATCCACATAGTATTAGCCTCATTTCAGTGATTTGTTCCACATAATATTGGCCTCATAATTGTTTGTTATCTTACCTCATATTAGCGAGACTCAAATCAGATTTGAATGGTGTCTTTTAGAGAGAAAATTGGCTTTATTTATAGTTTTTTATTCATGAGAAAGGTCACATCTTTTGGGAAGGTTGAATTTATCCTTGGAGGGCCGACTTGGTCTTTGTTAAGGGAAAATTTAAATTCCAAAAAAATTATTTTCTCACCCTTTGATGAGCCTTATACTAATTTTATTTCGAATATAAAATAATTTGTTTTCTTGCAAGCATAAAGAACATGCTTCATATAATTTTCTTTTACAAATATAATTAATTTTTCATTAGTACAAGTACAAAAGACTATTATGAAGACTGACCATAGCTACAAAATTTAACACTCCCTCATAGTTAAGGAGGTATTCATAATGAGTATCTAGATGTTCTATGTATACATGATCTCTCTAAGGAAATGTATAATTCATTCATCATCTAGGTCAACACCCTTGACCTACATTGACATCATCTTATAATCAACATCATTATCTACCATCAGTATCCGCTAGTGTCCATATCTGAGGTGGTACCATACCTATGGAAACATCATCAAAATATTAGGAATCACTCCTCCAAAGTGATCGATCCTTAAATCCCATGGCCTCTTCCTAGGCCAAAAAGTTGAGACCCTCAACTAGCAAGCACTCACTCACCCTTCTTCGTGAGCACTTTGGGCTAAGACCTCACTCAACCCCTCTTAGTTGGTGAGTGGTTTTAGATGTTGAAAGGACCTCACTCCATGCTTCCCAGTGTATGATTAGGGTTGAAGACCTCACTTCACAATACTTGGTATGTGATTAAGGTCCATATGCTGAAGGACCTAACTCCACTATTCCTAGAGTGTGATCAGGGGCCAAGACCGAACTCCGAACTACCTAGTGTGTGATTAGGGTCCAAATGTTGAATGACCTCACTCCACCATTCCTGGCGTCTGATTAGGGTCCAATACCTCACTCCACCATTCTTGGTGTGTGATCAGGGTAGAATACCTCACTACACCATTCCTGGTGTGTTATAAGGGTCCACGACCTCACTCCACCCTACCTGGTGTGTAATCAAGGCCATCCTTCGAGAGGCACTCACTCAACCCTGCCTGTTGAGCACTCTGGGTCTCTTGGACCCATTCTCCCTACTAGGAGAATGCCCATCTATGAAGCAATCCTCATCAACACTCCCTCTCAACTTAAGGGGTGATCTTCACAAGCCCCAAAATATCTTTGAAGTACACAAACTTATCCATGGGAAACGACTTCATCAAAACATCAATTTCCTTCTCATCAGTGGAGATATGCATGAGCCTTATCACTCTCCTCTACATCATGTTACAGATGTAGTGGTACTAGATCTCAATGTACCCTGACTCATCATCATTCTTTTCACCTACACCTGATCAACCAATCTTGCAAGCTATAGACATACTGCTTCATAGCTCGCCTTTCAAAACTGAAACATACTCAACCTTTGAGTACAACACATGCCTTGCTTCATACTCATACACAATATTCGAGCTCAATCAAAAGAAATATACAAACTGTTAGCACCCTGTAATTAGAAAGATTGGCAAAAGTCCAACTGCAGGGGAACATTATTTCAACCACTTTGGGATTCTAGGATCTAGCCTTCCTAAATCCAGAGAGGGATCTCTCCTAATAAGTGAAAAGATGGATTTGTCTTTGAAGTTTTGGGTAATGATATTAGGCTAGTTATGAAGGCCGAGGGTTTTGTTTGTTTTTGGATGGTTGAGCATGATTACTGTTTGAGGTGGAAAGTTCTAAGTGCAAATAGTTTCAAAGGTGATAAGTTGCAAGAAAATAGAACAAGCTTTGGCTAGGAAGATAGATAATTGCAGGTTTTAGATTATTGGGCTATGGAGTCATAATATGATTTAATTGAAACAATCAGGTTCAAGAGTGGTCCATGGGGAAAGTCATCTATGTCTAAGGATCTCTTTAAAGTTTGATTTATGGAATGAAATGAGACAAAAATAAGGGGAATTAAAAAGATGAAGAAAAAAGAGCAACCTAGGATCTGGTAAGTACTTTGAAACTAGCCAGCCTTTGATACCCTTTCAATAGAAAACATTTTAAGACAAAGGGAAACTTGAAGGCAACTGTTGGAGGAGAAACTAACGGGCCGGGCTCACCACAAATCCTCTCCTAGCTCTGCTTTACTTGGTTACTTTCAAGACAAACACAAAGATAACACAAAATGGCCTAAGATCTGGTAAGTACTTTGAAGCTAGCCAGCTTTTAACACATTCTAAGGGAAACTTTCAGACAATATTTTGGGATAAAACTAGGACCAGGGCACACCATATCTTCCTTAGTTCATCTCTACTTAACATATACTGAAAATAACATCCAAGAACAATATTCAGCTAAGACAATAAGACGAGGGAACACCAGCATTCCTATGATTAAACTGAATTAAATCATTCCTAAATAACACAGATTTGGAAGAAAACATGAAGATAAATATTTTCAGTCAGAGAAGGGTACTGATATATAGTAGGTCCTAAATCTATGCATGCTGTTCTTTATAAGAGAAGATGAACACAGTGGAAACAAAAATAAAACAACAATTCACAATAAGAAATAAAATCACCATCGACATAGACCAGGATCCCATAAATCAGCTTGTATTGATGCTCCAAACCAGTTACAGCCTCAAGTCCAATGCTTTAGTTTAGCGCTCATCTACACTTCCCAGACTAACTTATCTATTACAAGCATAGCTCCAAGAGCCAGTGAACACTATTTACAATCAGAAGTTTACAGCTCAATTACATTTCAAAGTTCAACAACTAACTCAACCAACCCCTCCCTCATCTTCTTCTGTAGTATTTATAGAAGAATGAGGAAGTGAGATCTGATAAAAGATCTCCAAGATAATTAATAAAAAATTGATGGCTTCTCGGCCTTTGGGGGGCCTCGATGAAGAAGCTTACATAGGTGTCCTCTGTATTAAATAATTTACATTAAGATTTAAGCTCGGTGGGAGCTATTTTTGACCTTTAAGGCTCTCTGTTATGTTGAAGTAACTCTGCTGATATTTTGTCATTAAGTTTATTTGCAGAATTAACTTCTCTGGTTGCGCTGAGGCAAATATCTAATCTTGATCAATAACTTCTGCCTCTGTTTGAATGCTTTGAGACACAGGTGGCACTGTGGTAGCTGGGAGGAATCAATTTGCCTCAGATGTGGCGGTGGAGGCTTTCTGTCTGATGAACCTTTATGATTTACCTTTAAATTGTGTTTTAATATGGGGATTAGGCTTTTGATAATCCATCTTAGCCGTAATCCCCACAGATCCGTCTCCAATCTCATGTCCTGCTGTGTTCCTGTCTTCCACACTGATACTCTTTGATTTGTGCTTGATTCACTGTGTTTTTTGGTGTGCAGGGTTGCATAGGGATCGAATGGCATCAATGCCTCATGAATAATGGATGAAACGTGGAGTTGAATCCTGCAAATGATTCCCTTTGATGAATCCAAGGCAGGAGGATCGTCACCCTCAGCCTTTGAAATTTTCTTCATTATAGTGGAAAAACCATTTAAACCCTGTGAAATACGAACAACATTATAAAATCCTACATATATATAGGTTTGCTGCTTCAGAAGGAACGTGGAGAGAGCATGGCCATTGGATGGAATCATCCAATGGTTGAGATTTATTAGAGGAGATCAGAGGAGAGCAGAGGAGGAAATTAAATCAGAACCGTCAATCATGCAGAGATCGACGGTTGGGAGTGAGGGCGAATAGTCAAAACAACAGAGTCATTTTATTTGGACAAACAGAGAAAATGGGCTAAAACCTTTGTTTCGGCAAAAAAGTGGCAGAAAAATGAGTTTGGGGATCGGGACACATGTGGGCCGTCGGATGAGATCGGCCCACGCGATCAACGGCGAGGATCGAGTACCGACAAACCTTATAAAACATGCCCGGACTTCAAAAAAGGTTAATAAAATCATGCTGTATAAATTCCCCCGGGTCTGAATTTGCTCACTGTGTGGGGAAACAATAAAGATCCACCCCAATTAAAATCTGCCGCGTGGATGTTGATGTGGCGCCGGGGACCACTGGCTCTTGTGGGACCGTTGACTATCGCTGTGGACGAGGGGACCGGGGCGATGGAGTGTGGGCCGTCGATCTGCAAATCAGATCGATGACGGAGATGTTTTAAATAACCTCGCCGTACCACGTTTATCTTATGGGCTTCTTCAGAGCGCGATCACCGTTTGATGAGCTAGCCTCAGATCGGACAGTGCATGCCAATATCGCGTCGGGCCCATATCCGACCTTTAATGCGCGATGAAGGAGGTATTTCAAAATGGTTCGAGGCCACGTGTCGGCCGGTGGCGCTGATCGCTGTCAAATGGAAAAAACCACCTCCCTCTCAAAAGTGGTGCGATGAATTTCGCCCGGTTTTCTTTTAATATAATGACAAAAACATTTAAAACCCAAAATTTAATATAAACAAAGGTTTGATGTTGGGAGGGTTTTATATTCGCGATTTGGCTTGGCGCCCGTCTGCGGGGCCATGGATGTATGGAAGATAATATGACCGGGGTTTTTATGCATAGGGCTAACCGGCATCAGAGATTTCAATAAGGGGGAAGAGTTGCGCGCTGCGTTTCCTCCGATGCGATAAGCGCCCAAATGGCTTAGCGCTTGGCTCCAGCACCAGGGCATGTGTAGTGGAAATGGTTAAGGACTTAGCCCAAGGGGGCTTAAACTTTTACACAGGAATATGTATTTTTATGAAGTTTTCAATGTTTTTCCAATGGTTTTGAGGGTTTCAATAAGGCAAAGAAAGGGTCTTAAACCTTATCAAAGGGGTTTCGATGAGAGAGAGGGGAGAATATGAAAAATGAGGGATTTTATGAGGAATAAAGGGATAAAAGTGAGGTTAGTTTTGGAAATGAAAGGAAGGGGAAAATGGTGTTTGCAGCAGTATTCTCTCTTGGGAGTCAGCAGGATTTCTGAGTGTAAAATGGGCACAACAGTGAAGATTTTGGACAGAGGCATGAGGCCTTTATGAGTCTTCAAGAGCCAACACTTTTTGCAATAAAATTTGTTCCTTGAAGGCTCCAAAAATGATTTAGCCACTGTTGCAGTATAACAAATTTCATAGGTGGCTAACAGTGGCTCCACTTGGGGATGGTGCCTTCTTGAAGGCATCAAGAACTTCAGACTTGCATTCTCTGGGAGGCTGATTAGTGCCTTATCCATTGGGCTGCCCTTCCTTTGCTGGGATGATTTTCTTTTGCTCTGAAAACATATTAGCAGCCATAAAAACAATGGACCCTTCCTTTGCTGGGATGATTTTCTTTTGCTCTGAAAACATATTAGCAGCCATAAAAACAATGGACCTTTCAACAACAAGTTTTCTACCTACCCAATCCTACAGATCTAACATTTTTTCTTCTTTAGAGTGCACTTGGATTGGAAAACTCTCTTACAAAATTTTATTATTTTGAAAGCAGGAAATCTAATATATTTCTACTCCTTATTTCTCCATGGACTCAGATTAAACAGTTGAGCCCATATGATTCTCTACCTAATCTACTATCTATTGGGATTAAACAGTCCAACAGATTTATTCACTAAATTTTACAACAAAAATTTAAAAACAGCCAAGTCAAGATTAAGCTTTTTGACTTACTGTGATCCATGGCATAAAAAAAAGCTGCACATAGATATTATTTTGCAGGAATTTAAATCAAAATGGAAGGTTTAAGATCTGCATTTTAAGGCACTTCCTTCATATTTTACAGTTCTGTTTTGACTCTTGTTTTGAGCTGTCTTTATCTTATCAACTGGTTCAGATTTTGAGCAAATTGGAACCATATTTACATCTTTCTTGACTCAGAATTTGAAACAGATTTGAGTCATTCTTCTTTGGAAACTTAGGTTCATATTTTGAGCATGTTTGAACCTTTAATTTCTATCCTAAACTATCTACTGATAAGCCAAGATTAAATAGTTTGGCAAATCGAATTCACTATCCTATCAGCAGAAAATTTTAAAGTTAATTAGTCAAGATTCATCTGTTTGACTAACTAGAAGTGTGTTCTCCAGGAGTGGCATTTGAGCTTGCACACTTTCAGATTTGTTTATCTTTTTGGTATGGGGCTATACCTTTCTTGTTTTCACAATCTGTCCTCTTTTCTTTCTTTCACTGTTTTTATATTTTGATTTTTTCTAACTTTGAATGGAATGGTGGATGAAATATTTATAATGGAAAAAGATAAAAAGGCTTTCAGAACATGAAATGTATCAAGAGAATTAATGTTTAAGCATCCTGCCATTGACAAAACCCCCAAACAATTCTGCTCCATTAAACTCTTGCAAGAAATATGCATTATTACCAGCAGCTGAATGGATAGAGTAAGGGCCAAGCCACAAGTTGTCAAATTTTCCATGCTTGCCCTTGTCTTTCCTCCTTGAGTCCCACTTCAAAACTTTGTCCCCAATATTGAAATTGTTGGCCTTGGTTCTTCTGTCAAAAATCTTTTTAATGCTATCCTGCTTCTGCAATGCTTGGTTATAAACCTCCTCTCTGGTTTGCTAAAGATGAATGGTCTGATTTATTCTTCTAATCATGTCATTATCTTCAGTTTGCAACTCTTGAATCAACTTCATTACTGGTACACCAAGGCTGGTTGGAAACATTGCATCGGTACCATACACAAGCTGGAAAGGGGACATACTAATAGAATTCTTCAAAGTCAATCTGTCAGCCCAAAGTGCATGAACTAGCTTTGTGTGCCAAGACTTTTTGTTGTCCTCCAACAATTTCTTGATTATGTTCACTAAGCTTTTGTTTGAGGATTCGGCAAGTCCATTACCTTGAGGGTAATAGGCCGTGGAATGCCCCAATGTTATCTGATATTTGTGACAGAATTCAACCATCTTCTTTGATCCAAATGCTGTTGCATTATCAGTGATGATCTTGGTAGGACAGCCAAATCTGGAGAGAATGTTAGTCTCCATGAATTTTATAATAACTGAGTCATTGGCTTGCCTACAAGGAATGTCTTCTATCCACTTAGTGAAATAGCCTGTGGTAGTGAGAATCCATCTATGCTGGGCAGAATATGGTGGATGGATTTCTCCTATGAAGTCAAGTCCCCACTGTTGAAAAGGGGCTTCAACAGTGATTGGATGCAGAGGTAGGGGTAGCAGTTTTCTTCTGCCTTCAAACAGTTGACATTTATGGCAGGCAATGATCATCTTGTGCACATCATGAAAACGAGTAGGCCAATAGAAACCAGCCCTCAAAATTTTGTTGGTTGTTGTCTTCCAGTACAAATGACCTCCGCACTCTCCTTCATGGAACTCGTGCTTAACCTTTTCTGCATCATACTCAGGCAAACATTTAAGCAATATACCACTTGCATTTTTCCAATAAAGACATCTATCTATAATGCAATAGTTTACAAATTTTAACTTTAGGAACCTTGCCTTTGTTTTTGTCAAACTAGGAGGTGTATTCAAATTAAGCAAAACATAAATAATATCAGCATACCAAGAGGAATTCATGAAATAGTCTTCAACAATGGGAGTTGAGATTCCTTCTTGGTTATCCAAAGCATCAATCATATTTATATCAAGAAATTCAAAATTGGATTCAACCATTAATCTAGCTAGACCTTGGCCTTTGATCAGCTTAGTGGGTTTTATCTCTAAATCATATTCAAGGATAACAACAATCCACTTACCTCTCTTACCATCTGGGCCCTGCGTTAGAATGTCTTTCACAACTGAATTTGGGACAAAGGCAATGATGTGTGAATGAAGGATGTATACTCTGAAGTCTTTCAAAGCTTTAACCAAAGAAAAATCTTGCTTCTCCATAATGTTATACTTCAGAGGGGCATCCCTCAATGCCTTGCTAAAGAATGCAATAGGTTGCTCTTGTCCTTGTGGGTTTTTCTGTAAAAGGACAGTAGTGATGGTATGTTCTGATGCGAATGAAAAAAAATATAAAAATCTTTTGAAAAATCAGGACTTATTAGAACCGGTGTTTTGGTCAACGCTTGTTTCACTAGATCAAAGGACTTCTTTTCTTCCACAGTCCATTTTACCCCTTGCTCCTTTTTCAACATGTTTGTTATATTCCTAAGGAGCTCAGCCAAGTTGGGTATGAACCTTCTCAAAAAGTTAATCTTTCCAATGAAAGATTGCAACTCCTTGATGTTTGGAGGATGAGAAATTTGCAAAATGGCCTCAATCCTATTTGGATCTATCTTAATATCCTCTTCTGAAATGATGTGCCCAAGAAGTTTACCTTCTTGGAACCCAAATAGTGTCTTCTTAGGGTTTAAAGATATCTAAAAATTTCTGCATTTCTCGAAAATTTTTCTTAAATGTGCTAAGTGTTCTTCATTTGTTTTTGAAAAGACAGTAACATCATCAAGGTATATAATGATGAAGAAGCCCAGTTCTTCCGAGAATGCTATGTCCATGGCTCTCTGAAAAGTTGCTCTAGCATTCATTAGACCAAAATGCATTTTCACATACATGAAAGTGCCCCATGGTGTAGTAAAGACTGTCTTTAATTGATCAGCACGGTGAACTAAGATTTGATTGTACCCTGAGTAGCCATCAAGCAAAGAAATTCTTCTAGACCCTACCACCCTTTGTAAAATATGGTCCATCTTAGGTAAAGGGTAGTTATCTTTCAATGAAGCTTTGTTTAAGTCTCTAAAGTCTATACAAAGCCTGATCTCTCCAGTTTTCTTCCTAACTGACACCAGATTAGACACCCACTCAGAATATCTAATAGGGACAATAATACCAGCTTCATACATTTTCATGATCTCCTTCTGAACCAAAGGCAACTGAACAAGGTTTATTCTGTGCAATTTCTGTTTGAATGGTTTTTGGTTTTCTTTGAGGGGAATTTTGTGCTGTATTATTTCAGTGTCATAGGATTTCAGATCTTTGTAACTCCAGGCAAAAACATCAGAAAATTATTTAAACAACTATATGTATTTGAGTTTAATGTGAGCTGGTAATGTTTTAGACAGTTTAATCATTTTCGGTTTAAGTTTGCTGCCTATATTGCACTCTTCCACTTCAGTCTCTACAGGTTCCAGTTTTGGTTTTCTTGCCACATCGTTAAAATCAAACAACTCTTCTAAAGGTGCCAGATAGCTTGGCAAACTTTCATCTTTGGACTGCAGGGTTTCTAACTCTTCTGTTTCTAATTCTGCAGTCAATTCTGTTTTGTTTTTAAGTTTGCTAGTCAGTAGATTAATATTAACAAGTTCAGGAGATAGTTCTTCTCCACCAAGGAAATTTTCTTCACTGCAGTCTGTATCATAATCTAAGTCCGAACAGTTTAGTTCGAATTCATTTCTGAATTGCAGGAAGTCTTCTATTTGTTTGTCCCCGTCGAACACTTGCCAATATTTTTCATTATCAGGTACGACTGGTCTGAATTTTATTTGAGTTTTGCAGTCTTTGGCTTCATATGGCGTTAAGCATGTTCTGGTTGCAAAGGCTAAATTATGGGCCGCAATATTTCTTTTCCTTGGGACAAAAGTTATCCGGTATTCTTCAAAAGTTTTTAAAAGGTCCATGACATCGTTTCGGTAGGCCCTGAGTCTGGGATGATTCACGTTATACTCTCCATTGATTTGCCTAATGACCAACTCTGAATCCCCATACACTTTGATTCTCGTGGCTCCTAACTTTTTCAACAAGCGCAAGCCTAGAAGCAGGGATTCATATTCCGCTATGTCATTGGAACACTGGAAGTTTAATTTGCAGGAAATGCTTTCTGTGTGGTTGTTTTCAGTGTTGCAGATCCAGACACTTGCACCAGCGTTGGTCTTAGTGCAAGACCCATCAAAATACATACTCCATAGAGGATTATTTTCGGTTTCATATGTTTGGTGAATGTCCTCTTCAACTACTGTGCTTTCTGATTGTTCTTGAGTATCGACACTTAGTTGAATTCGTTTCATTTCCTCAGGTTTTTTATTAGGTTGAGGACTGCTTTCTTGACTCTCAATGTTTAAAGGCAAAGGACACGTGATTTGTGGCTCAAGATCTGTGTTTTGTTTGCTAGAGTTTATAGGTTTATTCAACTGTTCTGACACTCATACATTATCTTCTTCCTCCTCTCTATTTATCATTAAATCAGACAAGGTCACTTGTTCACTGAAAGTTTCATCATCGAAAAGGATAAATGAATCTAGGCCTGTGTTTACAGAATAAAGAGGAGAGTTCTGTGGTCTGTCTTGACTTGTAACTGTGTATTGCATATGAGGCTCCCTGTAAAGTCTTCTTGTCTGATTGAAAACATGGATAGTCACATAGGTCATGTCCATTTTCATAGTCCCTTGTAACTTAGCCCCCCAAGATCTTGATAATAACATTCCATACTTTGGGGGCACATCAGCCACAACAATATCCATTACTAAGCATTTGGTTGGAATTTGGGCTAAGTTAACGCAAAGGTCTTTGATTAATCCTAAACATTTTACTCTACTTGAGTCAAAGGAGTAAAGGTCTTTGTAAGGTCTGGTGATTTCTAGACCAAGGCTCTCCATTACGGCTTTAGGCATTAAATTATGAGAAGCCCCGGAATCATGCATAGCGTTGTGAAAATTTTTGTCATGAACATTTAAACTTATATAAAAGGGAGGAACAAGTCCCTCTTGATATCTACCTTCAATCTTAGGACCAAAAATAAGCTCTGGCTGGTCATCATTAAGATTGACTGTGTCATTATTCTTTTCAATGTTCAAAGCCTTCAAAATTTGGGTCCTATATACATTATGGGCAGCTAACTCAGTAAGGAGAACAAAGATTTTGATTTTTGACATTTCTTGCTCTAGGTTGAAAGGAATTTGACTCTTTGAAGAACTTGTCTCAGCCTTATTAGCTGCCACTCTGTCAACAACATAAGCTTGCTAATTTGTCCTATTTACATTTGACAAAATTGTTTTCACAGGAATACTAGCTCAAGTGTTAGTACTACTAATGTTCGCACTCTGTTTTTCATTGTTTTGAGTGCCTTCCTCTCTACCTTTATCAGAATTTATAGCCACTGTTTTGTCCTTTTGTTTGACAACTTTAGGCTTGGTTGCAGTGCTGTTTTGTGAAGATTTGTCATAGGTTTTGGTGTTGGGAGTTTGATGACTGGTTTTGCGTCTAAGGTCGTATTCCCTTTGAGACTCTATGATGACATTTTCCATGTCTTGATAATAATTTTCATCATCATCTCTATTGTCATCATACGGTGTATAAAGACCTTGTTTTCTATCATAATGGACTTCAAAGTCATCATTATCTACCCCCAGCATATTGATATCATCTTCCTCTGTTATCTCCTCTGTTTCCTCAACCTCACTTACATAGTTTTGATGAAAGGGAGGAGTGATTTGTTGATCATCTTCCCTAGGTCTGTTTGGAGGTTGGTTTCTTGTAAAATTCTAATTTTGGTTCTGGTTCCTATTTTGAGGAGCATTTTGGTTTTGGCCGGCTTGTGCTCTCTTAATTATGCTCATCTCTTTCATCATCTCCTCCATCATTCTCTCCATATTTTAGTTGGAAGTAGAGGGTGTAGACTCCTCTTTAAATGACACTCTCTTTTCATTTTTCATTCTTTCTCTCTTCTCCATCAAGTTGACTTCCACAGAAAGAGCACCTTTTTGCATCTCTTCAAGAGTTGCAGGATCTCTCTCTCAGAGTGGATAGGCTTTTATCTCGGGGTGGCAGTTAGAAACTTGTTAAGCGTGCTGTGGTACAGATACGGGAAAGTGCATTATATACACTATTAAATCTAGTGCAATAGCTTGTACACTTTCCCCAATGTTTCTGAAGGTTCTTGTAATCGAAGGACTTGGAGAGGATTATTCTTTACTTCCATTTGTTTAAGAATGTACGATGGAAAGCTTGGAGATCATTGATACTATGGGGGTTAAGCCTTTAAACCATTTTCTTACTTCTCCCCCTAAGCTCCTAAGCAAATAATCTAAACTTGGCTTCGAAATCATCATCAATTTCATTTCTGTCCAAGTATTCATTAATATTATCCACATGTTGTGAAGTATTAATAGCATTACTGGCATCATATAATGGTATCTTAGACTGATAGTCCTGTGGGAGATTGAATAAAGGTAAAGGAAGGACTAGAGGGGCTACCATGCTGCCATGATATGAGGTGGAGGTGGATTTACAAGAGGTGGATTAACAAGGGTGACGGTGGGCTAAAATGGAGTGGTTTGGATAGTGGATGTATGGGTGGCAGAAGTGGATGGACAGGGAAGTGGTAAGATTCTTTGAGCTGATCTTGGATGAGAGACACCTAAGTTGTGAAGGAAATGTAAATCAGGAGGTGTTGTTTCTCTACTACCAGGATGTTCACTTGTTTCAGGAGATGAAAGTGAAGACTCAGAATCTAACTGATATAAATCATCAAGAGACCTAGTTCTAAAGGGATTTACTAAGTCAACTTGTGATTGTTGTAGAGCTGAAAGATTTTCAGGAACTGAATTAGCTCTTAAGGGTGATCTGAAAAAAGTTGATAATTTAATCCTAGGAGACTTCCTAAGGATACTTTCTGGGTTACCAACTATCTTAGGTGGAACAGGGTCAGGGTAGGCTCTAGTGTGAATCTTTCTAGGAGCCACTATGCTGTGTTTTTCAGACCCAAATAAACAATAAAAGTTCAACCAGGTATGACCATCTTTAAAAGGTCAACTAATCTATTTACACAAATTTTAATCCTACAGTCCTCTAGCTGAGTTTGAATGATATTAAAATGATAAGAGTTCTTCCCAGTGGTGTCTTAAGGTCTGTTCAGGATTGTGGAGTCACCAAGTGGAAGTTTTTAGCTCCTAAGGAGGTAAGAGGTTTTATGGTCCACCACCATGCTTATTGGATACCAATCTGAAATATTTTTGGTGTTTTCTGAGTTATTTTTCAGTTGTGTGGTTTCTAAGAATGTCCTAACTCTGTTTCAAAACTTAGCTACGATTATGAGACGAAGACAATCCACTCTTATGGCTAAGCCAACTGATCTTTCAAGGTTAGACAAACTCTTATGAGAATCCTAGGTTTTGCCTAGTTTGTCACTGATTCAAACAAGCTTCATCATGATTACCACTTCTTGGTAGTGCTTGAAAAGGCTGCTTCTTACTCACTAAACAATGTTCCCATGAAAGTTTAAAGGGAACCAGAGATTCTGGGTTCGATCCCCAGCGGAGTCGCCAGAGATGTTAGCACCCTGTAATTAGCAAGATTGGCAAAAGTCCAACTGCAGGGGAACATTATTTCAACCACTTTGGGATTCTAGGATCTAGCCTTCTTGAATCCGGAGAGGGATCTCTCCTAATATGTGAAAATATGGATTTGTCTTTGAAGTATTGGGTAATGATATTAGGCTAGTTATGAAGGCCGAGGGTTTTGTTTGTTTTTGGATGGTTGAGAATGATTACTGTTTGAGGTGGAAAGTTCTAAGTGAAAAGAGTTTCAAAGGTGAGAAGTTGCAAGCAAATAGAAAAAGCTTTGGCTAGGAAGATAGATAATTGCAAGTTTTAGTCCATTGGGCTATGGAGTCATAATAGGATTTAATTGAAACAATCAGGTTCAAGAGTGGTCCATGGGGCAAGTCATCTATGTCTAAGGATCTCTTTAAAGTTTGATTTATGGAATGAAATGAGACAAAAAGAAGGGGAATTAAACATATGAAGAACAAAGAGCAGCCTAGGATCTGGTAAGTACTTTGAAACTAGCCAGCCTTTGACAAACACTTAAGAAAGACATAAAAGCAATCCAAGATCTGGTAAGTACTTTGAAACTAGCCAGCCTTTGATACCCTTTCAATAGAAAACATTTTAAGACAAAGGGAAACTTGAAGGAAACTATTGGAGGAGAAACTAACGAGCTGGGCTCACCACAAATCCTCTCCTAGCTCTGCTTTACTTGGTTACTTTCAAGACAAACACAAAGATAACATAGAATGGCCTAAGATCTGGTAAGTACTTTGAAACTAGCCAGCTTTTAAATCATTCTAAGGGAAACTTTCAGACAGTCTTTTGGGATAAAACTAGTTCCAGGGCACACCATATCTTCCTTAGTTCATCTCTACTTAACATATACTGAAAATAACATCCAAGAACAATATTCAGCTAAGACAATAAGACGACGGAACACCATCATTCCTATGCTTAAACTTAATTAAATCATTCCTAAATAACACAGATTTGGAAGAAAACATGAAGATAAATATTTTCAATCAGAGAAGGGTACTGATATACAGTAGGTCCTAACTCTATGCATGTTGTTCTTTATAAGAGAAGATGAACATAGTGGAAATAGAAATAAAACAACAATTCACAATAAGAAATAACATCACCGTCGACATAGACTAGGATCCCATAAATCAGCTTGTATTGATGCTCCAAACCAGTTACAGCCTCAAGTCCAATGCTTTAGTTTAGCGCTCATCTACACTTCCCAGACTAACTTATCTATTACAAGCAGAGCTCCAAGAGCCAGTGAACACTATCTACAATCAGAAGTTTCCAGCTCAATTACATTTCAAAGTTCAGCAACTAACTCAACCAACCCCTCCCTCATCTTCTTCTGTAGTATTTATAGAAGAATGAGGAAGTGAGATCTGATAAAAGATCTCCAAGATAATTAATACAGACTTGATGGATTCTCGGCCTTTGGGGGGCTCGATGAAGAAGCTTACATAGGTGTCCTCTGTATTAAATAATTTACATTAAGATTTAAGCTCAATGGGAGCTCTTTTTGACCTTTAAGGCTCTCTGTTATGTTGAAGTAACTCTGCTGATATTTTGTCATTAAGTTTATTTGCAGAATTAACTTCTTTGGCTGTGCTGAGGCAAATATCTGATCTTGATCAATAACTTCGGCCTCTGTTTGAATGCTTTGAGGCACAGGTGGCACTATGGTAGCTGGGAGGAATCAATTTGCCTCAGATGTGGCGGTGGAGGCTTTCTGTCTGATGAACCTTTATGATTTACCTTTAAACTGTGTTTTAATAGGGGGATTAGGCTTTTGATAATCCATCTTAGCTGTAATCCCCACAGATCCGTCTCCAATCTCATGTTCTGCTATGTTCCTGTCTTCGACACTGATACTCTTTGATTTGTGCTTGATTCACTATGTTTGTTGGTGTGCAGGGCTGCATAGGGATCGAATGGCATCAATGACTCATGAATCATAGATGAAACATGGAGTTGAATCCTGCGAATGATTCCCTTTGATGAATCGAAGGCGGGAGGATCGTCACCCTCAGCCTTTGAAATTTTCTTCATTATAGAGGAAAAACCATTTAAACCCTGTGAAATACGAACAACATTATAAAATCCTGCATATATATAGGTTTGCTGCTTCAGAAGGCACGTGGAGAGAGCATGGCCATTGGATGGCATCATCCAACGGTTGAGATTGATTAGAGGAGACCAGAGGAGAGCGGAGGAGGAAATTAAATCGGAATCGTCGATCGCGCAGAGATCGACGGTTGGGAGCAAGGGCGAATAGTCAAAACGATAGAGTCATTTTATTTGGAAAAATGGAGAAAATGGACTAAAACCTTTGTTTCGGCAAAAAAGTGGCGGAAAAATGAGTTTGGGGATCGGGACACACGTGGGCTGTCGGATGAGATCGGCTCACGCGATCAACGGTGGAGATCGGGTACCGACAAACCTTATAAAACATGCTCGGACTTCAAAAAAGGTTAATAAAATCATGCTGTATAAAGTCCCCTGGGTCCGGATTTGCTGACTGTGTGGGGAAACAATAAAGATCCGCCCCAATTAAAATCTGCTGCGTGGATGTTGATGTGGCGCCGGGGACCACCGGCTCTTGTGGGACTGTTGACTGCCACTGTGGACAAGTGGACCAGGGCGATGGAGTGTGGGCCGTCAATCTGCAAATCAGATCGACGACGGAGATGTTTTAAATAACCGCGTCGTACCATGTTTATCTTACGGGCTTCTTCAGAGCGCGATCACCGTCCGATGAGCTGGCCTCAGATTGGACGACGCACGCCAATATCGCGTCGGGCCCATATCTGACCTTTAATGCGCGATGAGGGCGGTATTTCAAAATGGCTTGAGGCCATGTGTCGGCCGGTGGCGCTGATCGCTGCCAAACGGAAAAAACCACCTCCCTCTCAAAAGCGGTGCGATAAATTCTGCCCGGTTTTCTTTTAATATAACGAAAAAAACATTTAAAACCCAAAATTTAATATAAAGAAAGGTTTGTTGTCGGGAGGGTTTTATATTTGCAATTTGGCTTGGCACCCGTCTGCGGGGCCATGGATGTATGGAAGATAATATGACTGGGGTTTTTATGCATAGGGCTAACCGGCATCAGAGATTTCAATAAGGGGGAAGAGTTGCGCGCTGCATTTCCTCCGATGCGATAAGCGCCCAAATGTCTCAGCGCTTGGCTCCAGCACCAGGGCATGTGTAGTGGAAATGGTTAAGGACTTAGCCCAAGGGGGCTTAAACCTTTACACAGAAATATGTATTTTTATGAAGTTTTCAATGTTTTTCCAATGGTTTTGAGGGTTTTGATAAGGAAAAGAAAGGGTCTTAAACCTTATCAAAGGGGTTTCGATGGGAGAGAGGGGAGAATATGAAAAATGAGGGATTTTATGAGGAATAAAGGGATAAAAGTGAGGTTAGTTTTGGAAATGGAAGGAAGGGGAAAATGGTGTTTGCAGCAGTATTCTCTCTTGGGAGTCAGCAGGATTTCTGAGTGTAAAATGGGCACAACAGTGAAGATTTTGGACAGAGGCATGAGGCCTTTATGAGTCTTCAAGAGCCAACACTTTTTGCAATAAAATTTGTTCCTTGAAGGCTCCAAAAATGATTTAGCCACCTTTTGGTATAACAAATTTCATAGGTGGCTAACACAAACTTCCTCTATTTTTATCACTCCTTACCTTGTAGCTAAACCTTGTGAGATTGACTATGCCATGACCCACTGTACCATGCTAGTACTTCAACAAATGTTGAGTTATATTTATTGGCTTAAACATAACTGATATTCTTCCTTTTATTGATCCATTATCTTATCTGGGTATTCCAGTTGAAACAAATCTTGTCATAGCAATCTTTATTTTCTTTCTTTCTCATTGATGTTATCAATTACCTAGTCAAGATCCTTAATCTGAGGTCAAATCCCTTCTGAAGCTCAGCAAGGGTTCCTAGAGAGACCTCTTGCTCTAGAGAAAGTCTTCCGGTCAATGTAACTCCCTCTGACATATGAGACTTTCTTCTTTCGTCAAAAAATCGTGAAGGATAAATCATCAATCAAAGTGTATTAACTCAGAGGAGCCTATACAAAGCCTTCTTTCAGCTTACATGTGTAGGAATTCTTCGTGTACTTCACCATATTGAGGCAGTACACCTGTTCTTTTATCAAAGAAGATGATCTCTACATCCAACAAATAAAAAACAATAGAAGTGTACTTCACAAGATATTCATTCATAGGCTTCTTTCCCTTTGCGGAGGTAAACCTTAGCCTTGTACTTCTTCCCATCCAATCATTTTTTTCCTTGACAGAAATCAAAGGCATTCTACTCCCTCCGAGTCCATATATTGTGCATCACAATATCTCTCGACACAAAGAGTATCTTTTTCTCTGTTCTTCCGTTTGCTACCAAGGCTTCAACCTTCATCATGTACTTACAATCCTTATAGGAGGTCATGGAAGAACAATTACAATCAAGAAGAGAATTTAAAGATAAGAGACTATCTAATCAATAACAACAACAATAATAATTATTAAAGAGAGATATAAAATACTTATCTTTTGAGAGGATGTCAACTCCCTCTTGATATTTAGACTCCACATCATCATGATGATGCCATTCCATTTTAGGGTTTATTATTTAAGCATAAACATTCGATCATATGGATTTCCTCATGAACCCTAGACTTTCTTCTCCAAGCCTTTGAGGTTTACAAATGTCTAGCTAGGGTATTTAAATTCAAACCCTACACTATTAAAAGTCCATAAATCCAAACCCTTTTTTCTTACTAGGGTTTAAAAAATCCTTGGAGTGCCCAATATTTCATACCCTAGATTTTCATAATCCCTTGATGTGAAAATTTCTGAATCCTTATGACATAAATCCTATTGCTAACTATTGATTTACTTCTCCTACTTGACTTATTACATAATTTATTTAACCGAATATTCAGAAAAAATTCTAAGTAAACAAAGAAAACAACCTACACAAATACAAATCATTTACTGAACATCACGCACATATGAAAAATGACACAGATTTTTCGGACAAATGTCCCTGGAAAAACCCAATGCGGGAAAACTAGTGTAGCAGATATGAGGGTTTATTATTATTAAGCAGTAGTTTCTAAGTACATATAGGGTGCCATAAACTCAGCTCACCCAACATAGAAAACCTCGGAAAATAGAGAAAATGTGAGATATACCTCACTCTCGCAAGTCCTGGTTGATCCAGATGAGCAACTCTTGAAACCCTAGTTGGCTCTGCGCAGCCTCTGCAAAAAGTAATGCATCAACTTGCGTCGCTTTGGCTAAGGGATTGCGTCACCCTAGCTTTGTGTGGATCTGCTTCTCCCATATCTGGTTTAAGCCCTACTGTCTCAGAAACCCTCGCTTCTGATGAATTTCAGAATTTTCTCTAGAGGCATTGAGTTGCCCCTGCATGGGCCTGCATCACCCTCCTTAGGGACTACGTCACACCCTTTGATGGCTGCACTGCCTCCATTGCGTCTCTGTTTCCCTTGATCTGCATTATACTCTTGGCCCTCCTGGCCAATGACTGCATCTGCCCCTCACTGCAACTTTGAGTCACTCAGATCTGATCTTCGTCTGAGCACTGCTCCGTCAGAAGAATTGAATCTCTTAGACTCTGTGTGTCTTCTCCAAATGACCCCAAGCCATTCCTTTATAATTTTCTCGTTGACACATCAACGACCGTGATCTAATCTCTAATAGATGACTAAGATTAAAAGAATGCTTTATCCACGTCACTTAGAATGTTCTCATCATATGTGTAAATTAATTCACTTTAATTTTTTTAATTTCCCTAAGTTAGACTTAGGGTCCCCATTAAAAAATTTAATTATTTGAATAAATTTTACACTAGATGGAATTTCTCCAAACACTTTTTGGGTCTTGGAGATCTCATGTGTTCTAGCCCCTCCACAAAATTTCGGAGCTAGAGCACATCCGATGCTACCCCAAAATCTCAACACTCCCTCTTAGCGAGGAGTGTGCACTATAAATACTTCCACGCTAAAGCATTGCCTTGATCTTTGGCATCGGTCTCCACGTTGATGCCCTACCTGTAGGCCTTCATCTACAACGTTGTTGCTCTTTGTACTGCTGCCCATGTCACTGTCACTGACACTGCTACATCTGTACTTCAGCTCCCTCTCAAATTGCTACATCATGCTGCCAATTGATGCACTGCATCTCAGTTGCTAAGAAGTAAGCAACTGAAGGACCCTTGCCCAATGAATGACAGACAAGTCAGTCGTGCTGCATCTCATCACTACAACTCCCTCGGCTGATGCACTGCTTTGTCTCTCTAGAGCCACTGTGTTGCTACTCCTCTACACTGTGTAAGCACTGCCCCTTTGCGCTACTGAAGTCACATTAGCCTCTATGTTGCTGAAGTCCCATCAGCCTCTACGTTGCTGCTTCTATGCTGCCGCTGCCACTTCACTGCGCTGCTCCAATCTACCGCGTCCCAGCACTACCTTTGCTTCACTGTGATCTTTTCCACCCACTATTCCAGTCATCCTACTACTGTCTTAAGGCTCTCGTAGCTCGTATGTGATCCAAGAGTCTGGGCACCTCAAGGAGCCTGCCTTACCATATATAACCCCTCTACAGATCAATATCACCCCACCTCTTCTCTCAAGGAACATGAGCACTCATAACCACATCATCCTCACTACCACTATCCCCTCTAGCTATTGTTGCCTTGGAATCAGAAGATTCCTTTTCCTTCCTCTTAGGACAAGTGCTGGCGAAGTTTCCAAGTTTGCCACATCTAAAGCACCAGACCTTGGATAGGTCCTTTTTCTTCTTCCCTTGCTGTCGCTTTCCCTTTGATGCAAGGGCCACATCCGCCTTCTCCTTCTTCTTCACTTTGCTACTTCTACTGCCAAATTCCCTCTTGGTCATTCGCCATATCTCCTCTTGTCGAAGGATAGCCCACATGTCACCCCAATTAGGGAGTTGTGCTCTATCGAAAATGATTTGGAAAAAGGTCTCCTACTCATTAATGACTGCATTAAGGGCAATACTTACTAAGAGCCCCTCATTCAGAGTTGACCCCATGGCAATCAGCTGAACATGGATCATCTGCAATCTAGAGAGGAACGAATCGATCTCTTCCCCCTTATGCATTTGGAACATCCTCATCTGGTTCTCCAAAAGCATCTTCCGAAAGCTTCCTTGATATAGTGTGGTCAAGGATGTCCATATCTCATGTGTTTTCCTCTTTTTAGCAATGTGTGGGACCACATGATCCTTCACCCGATCCATGATGAAGCACTTTGTCCTCGCCTGATTCTCGTTAAACTTCTTCAGATCGTTCGCATCGGTCAGCACAACTAATACATTTTCTGCATGGTCTTTGATGTCATACTCCTCCAAGACTGACATGATTCTATCCTTCCGTATCGTGAAGTTGTACACACCGTCCAACCTATCCTGATCACGCAATCCATACGGGGCCATCTAGCTCAAAATCTGTCGAAGCGGGTACTCCTCTCCCTTCTACTGCTACTACACTCAATAGAAGATCGGATCTGGGTTTCTTGGCGATAGAAACCCTCTAGATTATATGCTCCCTCTTACAACTGATTTCCCTCCCATAAATCCTCCACCAAATCTCCTGAATCAGTCCTCTACGATCACCCTCCTGATCAAATCTCAGATTTCTTTGGCACAAATCTGCTGAGTGACTATTCTCCTCCTTCTTTTTTCACCTTTTCTAGGCACTGTTCTGCACTGATAGAACCTATGCCACACCAAAAACTTCTAAAGATCAGAAACTGCACTTCCAGCCTCGAAAAACTGCACAACAACTCACCAAATCAGACTGCGTCACCCTCCTGGTGCTGCGTCAGCCTCTGCATGAGAAAATTGGCTCAACGTCCCTCTCCTCGTGCTGCATCAGCCTCTGCGTGAGCAGATTGACTCCGCGTCACCCTTGTAGGGTCTGATGTCCCTCTGGTGTTGCATTGGTTTCTTCCGGATCAGTGCTGCTTCAATTGCGCTTCCTACAGAAAATATCTTCAACCGCTTTGATGATGGTTCAACTTGATCTGTAATGCTCCGATACCATGTGAAAATTTTTGAATCCTTATTACATAAATCCTACTACTAACTATTTATTTACTTCTCCTACTTGATTTATTACACAATTTATTTAACTGAATATTCAGAAATTTTTTGAAGTAATCACAAATAGAAACCTACACAAATACAGATCATTTACTGAACATCATGCATATATGACAAATGACAGATTTTTCAGACAAATGTCCCCAGAAAAACCCAATGCGAGAAAACTGATGCAATATATATGAGGGTTTATTATTATTAAGCGGAAATTTCTGAGTACATCTAGGGTGCCATAAACTCAGCTCACCCAATAGAGAAAACCTCGTCAAACAGAGAAAATGTGAGATATACCTCACTCTCGCAAGTCCTGACTGATCCAGATGAGCAACTGATGAAACCCCAGTTGGCTCTGCGCAACTACTACATCAGCCTACGTAGCCTTGGCTGAGGGACTAAGTCACCCTAGCTCTACGTGGATTTGCTTCTCCTAGATCTAGTTTCAGCCTTGAAGGCTCAGGAACCCTCACTTCCGGTGAATTTCAGACTTTTCTCTGGAGGCACTATATTGCCCCTGCATGAGCCCTGCATGGCCCTACGTCACCCTCCTTAGGGAATGCGTCACACCCTCTGTGTCTCTGTTTCCCTTGCTCTGCGATGTACTATTGGCCTGCTGGTCAATAATTGGCATTGATGGAAATATCATTAATGATTCTTGGATGAAGATATCCATAGCAGCTCTGTTCAAGCTACGATCCTCCCATGCACAATAAATACTAGGGAAAAATACTTAAGAAAATAAAGGCTCACTGTCCATAATTTTTTATGCACAGGAATACAAGGACAATCAGAAATAAAAATGGTTTTTGGGGACATTTAAGGAAGGATATCAAAGTGAGCCCTTGTCCATCTTGAAGAAGACTCCTTCCTCTTTCCAACGAGTCCTCATATGCCCCAAAAATCCCTATGGTTTGAAAGATATGAATTTTTGAAATTGCGGAATAATTATTTTCCTTTTGAGCCGACTTGTTCTTGCTCCTTAAGCCAGTCTGCCTTAGGGACATGGCTGTTGACGTTCGTTTAAACAAAATCACCATATATATTCATGATTCAAGCTTCAATTTTGGATCATCCTTTCGGTCATCATCACAGGAAAGGAAATTACTGTTCTGTTGATGGAAAAATCTGTCCCGCCAACAGCAGGGGATCTCCTCGGTAAAAGGTCCCAACTAGACCTTGAACCGTTTGGAATAAGGATCCCGTCCGGGGTGTGGGTCCGACTACCACTGATTTATCCTTTGCTTTGGGTCTCGCTTAAACTCTATAAAACAGTGGATATACACCTAATCAACTGATACAAGACATATGCTTGATGCATTAAATGTACATGCAGCACTAATGAGTAGCAAGAGGAAATAATAAAGCATGAAGACCGAAGGAAGTGTTGTTAGCAACACTTCATTGGGGTCATGCTTGTAAACTGTTCTGATCGCAAAGGAAACAATTCCTCACGGCAAGAACACCCTTCACTTCCTAAAAGTTTAAATGATAACACAAACGCAGATAAAACAAAGTCATCAACATTCGCTAAGAAAGTGAAATAAACTCCACCACCGTTAACATACTCAACAAATTGTTTATGCAACTGTGATATGAATTAAAGATGCAGTTCCATTAATCTAAAGATATTCAGAAACTGCAGATATAATACTCAAGAGTGCTCATACATAAAACAACACCATATCCACAAAGAGATTTTACAAAATGCTTGTATTCATCGTTAAATGTATAATCTGCTGGTAATACAATGTACTCAGCTCGAGTCCCAAACCAAAGACCCTTTTTTACAAGCTCCCGAAGGAGTATTTATAATGCAAAACTTGCCCTTTGGGCTTCCTTGACTTTTCATTTTCTTGACCGTTGGGCTGCCTTGCGACCTAGTCTTTTCTGCGACCTGCGACATGAGCTGTTGTTGCGACCTGCGACCTGACTGGGTCGCGGGGTCGCAGGTTGTAAGAAAATGTCCAAGGTGCGACCTTGCGACCTTGCGACTAGGTCGCTAGGTCGCGAGGTCGCGGATCGTGAAAACAGATGCACATGCGACCTTGCGACCTTGCGACTAGGTCGCTGGGTCGTGGGGTCGCAAAATGAATAAAACCGAAGAAATGCGACCTTGCAACCTTCCGACCTTGCGACTAGGTCACTGTGTTGCGGGGTCACAAAAAGGAGGAAAACCAAAGAAATGCGACCTTGCGACCTTGCGACTAGGTCGCTGGGTCGCGGGGTCGCAAAAGGTGGAAAAATCGAAGAGATGCGACCTTGCGACCTTGCGACTAGGTCGCCAGGTCGCAAAAGGGAGGAAAACCGAAGAAATGCGACCTTGCGACCTATCGACTAGGTCGCTGGGTCGCGGGGTCACAAAAGGCGAAAAAACCGAAGAGGTGCGACCTTTCGACCTCGTCAGATCTGCGACCTGCGACCTCCTGGGATTTGCGACCTGCGACTTCAAGCAGATCTGCGGATTTTATAGCAGTGTTCCTCATCTCACGTTCTTCGCTTTGAAAACCGGTCCTCTTGCTTGCTGGGAAAAAATCCAACTCATCGTGCAAACAGAAAGGTTCTTCCTGCAATAAAATAACACAGGTGACATGTCTTCATGATTGAATAACAATAATGCTAAGGGAATTTTAATCAATTGCAGAAATGAAAATAATAACTTAGACCCCTGTGCGGTCAAGACTTTGTCATCAGAGAGAATGGCATATGTAGGCTTTCCTTGCGCCTCTTCAACCACTGTAAATGCATATTAGTATGGTTGTAGACCAAGTTCGAAATGCAGACTTAATTGAACGACAATGTTGATTTGGGCCACATGCTGCTGTATTCTCCACAACGAAAACTATGATGAGCTCTAATGATACTTTCGTCATGTTCGAAAGTTTGCGCCAAGATATTATTAAGGGAACGCCCCTTCGACATGGGGTTGGTCTGAGCGATAATTAAATGAAAAGTCCTTTGTTAAATATAAGGAGTGATCCTTCGAACGATAGCTCCCAATTCTTTGAACAAGGCTCACGAGTCTGCATGTTTGAGGGTGCTGTACTGTGGTAGCCCGACATGGAGGGAGAAATGCGACTCCTTGGTGAGGTCACAGAGTCGCATAGTAGTGGGTTGCACTGTTGACCCGTTGTTGAGTTTATGCGACTAGCGACCCAGAAAAATGTGAACTACTGCTTTTCATGGACTGCGACCTCACGACCTGCCACAGCTTCACGTAGGTCGCAAAACCTGCTATTTGGTCATGGTGTGACCCTGCGACTAGTCACAGCTTCACGTGGGTCGCACGATCTGCTGTTTGAGCATTGTGCGACTGGTCTCAGCTTCACTTAGGTCGCAAGATCTGCTATTTGCATTTTTTTCATCAACGATGCATCGTAAAGGCCACCGTCCTCCTGATGGTGACGAGACCGTTATGGCTAAACCTGCGTGCATGCGTTTTGAATGAAACAATATCGCTTTCGAACTGGATCAACACATCCTTTGACACGCGGCGGAGAGCCAAGAATCACGCCGTGGACTGCCTCATGCATGCTGCAACTGCGCTTCCCATGGTTTAAGTCTTCATTGTAACGGAAACAAGAGGAAAACACCCTCCATGCGCGGCTTTAATTCAGCATAGAAAAGGCAATGTATGCCTTTCATGATAGAAAGCGAGTGGAGAACGGTAAACAACTGGTAACGACCGAAATCGGTGCTGACGAGAACGTCGGACCCGCTCCATTTCAGCCTTAAGTAACGAAGAGACCGAGTTAAAAAACTGAAGTTGCAAACAACACCAATTATCGTTATTAAACCTTCGTTCATGGCTTTGGACGACTTTTGACTCTATTGAATCGGCGTTATCATAATATGTTGGCTGCCACTCCAGGTTGGACATGCCCATGTGTCGAACGTAAATTTTGGCCATCATTATCTCCGCTTTAACGTTCACCATAATTCCAGTCTCCACCGGCGCCATGCTTGCATGTTATCATATATTTATTACGATGTTGGGCTTCACAAAATCTGGCCGTTACATGTATATGTTGCGCATGTTTATTATAGATTGAAAACCTGGCATCGGACGTGTGGCTCCATGCAACGCTTTATATGGTTTTGCTTGCCACCTCACATGGTTTTGAAAACGTATGTTTCAACGTAAGTTGTTTGACCGTCAACCCTGCCCTCTTTTGACCATAAATGTCACAATGCTGTGGTGGGTTAGTTATGATGTTTCGCTCCCATATATCCATTCCAACGTTGAAACCTCAACACACACTATGGTTTTGAAAGCATATGGGTTTGCGCCTTGGTGTAAATTTGCAATGCAACCTTGGCCCATGAATGCGCTCCCACTTGCAACGTTTTCACATAGTTATGCTCCCACGATCTCCAACGTAGAGTCGACCAACGTGTCCATGCAGCTCCGTTCCACCTTTTATCATGAGGTTGGACCGCTATATAATATACGTTATCGAACATTTGCGCCCATGCGACGTGCCATGATCATTATAACATGCTGTCATGCACTCCGCCCCAAGTTTTACACGTAGGTCACAACTCCACCATAACAAATATACGATCTCAATTGTAATGAGTTTTCATAAGGTTCTAATCCGTGTTCTAATACGGCTTTAAAACCATATGTTGGCGCCTTGTTTTAATTTGATCACTTGCTTTACCTGATAGTACGAAGGCTTCTTGTTTTGGAAGATCGAGAGTCGAAATATGCTTCTCAAGCAACATTGATGGCCCTTTTAATATTAGCCCTTTCTATCTCGTGGTTCCGGAGCCTCTCTTTGCGTATGCATCAATGTGCCACACCCATATGAGATTGTCATTCCCTAGGGAGATATTCTGAGTCAGCTTTGTTCACCGGGCTGTACTTCAGGCTAGATTCATCGAAGTGGCGAAATATGTTCTTTTGCGTGCACCCATCGACATTTAGATGATATGGTGCAGGATCTAGACAATTCCAAACAGAGCGTTTTAAGCATCTGGTGCGCACTAGTGAAGAAAGCTCTTGCATCAGTAACATAGAAGGTTCTCTCTGATCAACATGTATCACACCATCCTCCTTTTAACAGTAATGGTCGCTTGCTTCTCCTCCTCCCCTGTTCCGCAACCTTGGCTTTGTTACCGAGCTCAATTTTATTGCCCTCGATGTCATGACAAGATTGAGGAGTTTGTCACCCGTGGGGTCGACCTGCATGGAATATTACAACATCATAATTACTCTTCAATAATGATGACCACGGATAAAACACATGAAACTAACAAGCTTAAGAGAAGTATTCAAACAACATGCTTAATGACCTACAGCAGGAGGGATTTTACTCATCAATACACAACAGATTTCCATTCAAACGTATGCATGGCAATCTCATTACACATGGCGCGATTGCGGTAAGAATGTTCGAGCGTACGCTAGATGATCCCTCCCACATATGGCGTGATTGCAGCGACATCATCAAGTCATGGTGATGAGACAACTCGTGAGGGGTTGGGGATAGGTCAGCGGGATGTCGTTGACTGCAGGTCAGGTGAGAGACTTTAACGCCTAGGCGAGCAGAGGGGGGAACCCGAAATTTTAAATATACCCAAAATTCTGGGTGGTGTTGTAGCAGCTACAACATGTTCACAACTCGTGAACATAAAGAGAAACAGAAAAAATAAGGAGAAAAAGGTTCAGTTGAATGATTATGGGCTTCAAAGCAAAGAAGTAACACCTCCAGACAGCCATCAAAATACCACAAATCTGCAGATTTGTTCTACCTTAAAACCACAGATTTGTTCTTCTAAAAAACTAGGTTATTTTTCCATTGGATTGTTTCGGTGGCTTATTGCAATAAAGTTTAGAACTTCATTTTGTGATATATCACACTCAGCAAAGCAACATTGCTACAACTCGAATTGTGGAGGATTAATATGAACCATCACAGGTCTGTGCAGTATTAATACCTTTCTCTCGGACTATATAATGCCATCAGCCTCAAACTGTGAAAGGCTCAATGTATGTGATTCTTCGTGATCTCTAGCTTGAAAAATAGCTCGATACCCTGGTGTATTCATCATAGAGTCTTGTGTTATCTTCAAACCGTTTACTGTGGACATGGATTATTCCTTGGGTCAAGCAGTGTGAAATTTGTTGAGGACAGAGGCTCGGATGGCTCAGATTGTGTAAAGCATTAAATTATTACTCCTGACTTGGAACAATGCTGTGGAAAACTAGAGTGAACAGTCAACAAGTCAAGGAGTGAAAAGCTCATGAAGAATAGAACAATAAAAAATGATGAATGTATAGATTTGGATGTTGGAGCAGTGGTGAATTTGAAGGCATAATTCTGAACAGTAAAGTAAAAATCTGTGAGAAGTGAAGCATTAACAGTTTTGGAGTTTTTTGGACAAGTGAAATATTGGATAGTGAAGAAACTTGTGAAGCAATTCAAGTAAGTTACTAATTCATTTTTCTATAAAGACAAGGTTGGAGCCTTGTGGAAGATAGGATTGAAGCCCTAGAGGTCGGAGCCTCATTAAAGTCCAAGTTCGTGCTTGGCAACAGGTTGGTGCCTGTTTCATTAAAAGGGTTGGTGCCCTTCACTCATCTATTGTATACTATTATTAAAAAAAGGGATTGAAGTTCTTATTAATCCTTAATATCATTATTATACACCTCTCTGTCTTTAATTTTGAAGAATCTAACTGGAAAAAATTAACAATTGAAAAGAAATACTGATTCACCCCCCTCTTAGTATTTCCAACAATTGGTATCAGAGCCAACTTCTTCAATATCAGCCTAACAGCTGGAAGAAGGATTCTTAGGCACAATGAAGAACATGGAAGCAACAAGGAAACTACCTATCTTTGATGGAATGGATTTTGGTTTTTGGAAAAAGAGGATGTCCTACTATCTAATGTCTCTTGGTCCTGAAGTATGGCACTCTATTTTGGATGGGTACAAAGCTCCTGCCAATCTTCCAACTGATCAAGATGAAAGAAGAGCCTACATTGCTAATTCCAAAGCTTTAAATTCCATCACTAGTGGAATTACCGATTCCGAATTTACGAAAGTCATGAACTGTGACTCAGCCAAAGAAGTATGGGATAAGTTGGTTTCTCTATATGATGGCGACTCCAAAGTCAAGAAGGCAAAGCTTCAAACCTATAGAGGACAATTCAAGAGTCTGAAAATGGATGATGAAGAAGATATTGCATCATATTTCCTCTGAGTAGCTGAAGTGGTTAACTCTCTTAGAGGACTCGGATAAAATATTGAAGAAAGCACCATTGTTAAAAAAATATTGAGATCGCTTCCTGACAGATTTGACTCCAAAGTAAGTGCCATAGAAGAAAGGAAGGATCTAGATACTCTCAAGATGGATGAACTCCATGGAATTGTCATTGCCTATGAGATGAGGAAAGGGAGTCCAAATTTCAAAGAAGCAACCTTCAAAGCCTCAAGATCTACAAAAGAAGGAAAAGGATGGAATTACAACAACGATGAATCTGATACTAAAAACGAATTAGCTCAATTTGTACGAAGACTAAAAAGGGGATCCAAGCTAAAAGGTAAGTACCCTCTTATTTGTTTCAATTGTGGAAGAATAGGTCATTACGTTGCAAAATGTCCCCATAAAGATTATAGTGATGATAAAAAGGACTCTAAAAGGATGATGTACAAAAATAAAGGGTTTAATAAGAAGAACTTCTTCTCCAAACAAGATGAGTCCGATGAAGATGAATTTGTAGTCATCAAAAATAATTCAACCATAAATATGCGTCATCACAAAGAAAGAGATGATGAATCAGATGAGGAAAGTGATTATGTTGGAAGCAAAGAAACGTTATTCATGGCATTTACAAATGATGCTGACTCATAACTAGAAGATGAAAGAAACATGGATAGTTTGCTGATGAATGCCATTGAAGAAAATGAGAATCTACAAAAGAAGATAATTTCTCTCAAAATAAAAAGAGAGGAAGCAAAAAGAAGGGAAGACTTCTTGAACATTAAGCTAAAAGAGAAGGATGATATCTGTGAAAAACGTGAAGCTGAAATGGTATCTCTAAGAAAGGAATTAGAGCAAGTCAAAAGGAGTTGGCAAAGCTCTCTAGCTCTTGACAACATTCTTAAAACTCAAAAACCTCAACACGACAAGTCTGGAAATGGTTTCAAAGGAGAATAATCAAGTACAAAGAATAATTCTAGAAGTTATGCTGATGTACTCTCTCGCCATCCTAAAGAAGAAAGGTCATCTCGTCAGGAACAAAGTCCCATCTCAAAACCAAGAATTGAAGAAAGAGCAACTCCAAGGAAGAATGTTGGTTCAAGATATGGATACTACAATAGGTATCAAACTATTTTTCTTGGGCATTGTTACAATTGTAAAAAATTTGGGCATCAAGCTAAACATTGCAAGGCTCATAAGAATGAAGCACCAAGATTCAAAAATCAAAACAACCAACTACATGGTCCTAAAGAGCAAGGAAAAATCAAAACTTACAATTCTTTTGATCCCTTGGCTAAGTTTGATCCATCTTGCTCATTATGTGATAATTATGATCATAATGAACAAAATTGTCCTCTCAAAAGGGAGAAAGCTAAAAACATAAATCTTAAAACTGATAAATGTGGCTATGTGCTCATAGTGAAGAAAATCATTGGTTCATGGATAGTGGATGCTCAAGACATATGACAGGTGACCAAAATAAGTTTATCTCATTGAACAAGAAAAATGGAAATGTATCTTTTGGAAGTGGATCCGCTAAAATCACTGGAAAAGGAACTGCTACCCTTGTCAATGGACTAGGAAAGGCTCAAAATACCTTGCTGGTAGAAGGGTTCAAACATAATCTCTTAAGTGTTAGCCAGATTTGTGACCAAGGACATAATGATGTCTTTAGTACAAAAAACTGTGAAATAATAGACTCATCCTCGGGAGAACTTGTGGCGAAAGGAGTAAGAACACCAGATAATGTTTACATGCTTAGAAGAATCCAAGAAGATAAATGTTACTTAAGTCAAACAGATGAAATTTGGTTATGGCACAAGCGATTGGGGCATACAAGTTTTGATAACCTAGTCAACATCAACAAAATTAATGCAGTAAGGGATATTCCAAAAATGTGAAAACCAAATCAAGTTGTATGTGGCCCATGCCAACATGGAAAGCAAACCAGAACTAGCCACAAAACTAAGGAGTTCTCAACAACAAAACCTTTGGAAATCATTCATGCAGATTTGTGTGGGCCAACTAGAACTCCAACTCTTGAGGGTGAAAGGTACTTTGCTCTATTTGTTGATGACTATACTAGAATGATGTGGATATATTTCATAAAATATAAATCCGAAGCATTTGAATGTTTTAAAAATCTTAAGGCTCTCATTGAGAATGAGAAAGATTCTAAGATTAAATGTCTTAGAATGGATAGAGGAGGAGAATTCACCTCAAAAGAGTATGATGAATTCTGTAAAGAGCATGGAATCGAAAGATAACTATCTACTGCTAGGACACCCCGACAAAATGGAGTAGTTGAAAGAAGGAACAAAACCATTCAAGAAATGGCAAGGAAAATGCTAATAGCAGCCGATTTGCAACCAAAATTTTGGAGAGAAGCAATGGGCACCGCATTTTATACCTTAAATTGAACTCAACTAAGACCAAATAATGAAAAGACTCCTTATGAATTATGGAAAGGAAGACTTGCTTCAGTAAATATTTCAGGGTTTTTGGAAGCAAATGTTTCATAAAAATAAATGATGACTCACTAGGTAAATTTGATTCTAGAGTTGACGAAGGAATATTTCTTGGATACTCCACTAGGAGCAAAGCTTACAAATGTTACAACTATCATCTACGAAGAATAGTGGAAAGAATTGATGTAAAGATTGATGAAGGCCTTCTAGAAAAATGAATTGAAGATCATGAAGTTGAGCCTTTCTTTGAACAAAGTGAAGAAGAAGAACCTGAAAAAGAAGAGGAGAATGAAGAACCTCAAAGTGAACCTCAAAATGAATCTTCACAAACACCCTCCAAGATCAAGTTTGTGCAAAGATATCATCCAAAAGAACAGGTCATTGGAAATATAGATGAAGGAATCCAAACTCGAAGAAGGATGATAAGCACCCCTAGAAAAGATGATGTGGCTCTATTATCTTTAATAGAACCTGAAAATTTTTCTCAAGAAAGCAAAGATCCTCATTGGATAAAGGCCATGGAAGAAGAAATGTCTCAAATCGAAAAAAATGAGACTTGGGAACTGGTACCTTGCCCAAATGATAAAAATATAATTGGAACAAAGTGGGTATTCATAAACAAGATGAATGAAGATGGACAAATCATTAGAAATAAAGCCAGACTTGCCTGCAAAGGATACTCGCAAATTGAAGGAATTGAATTCGAAGAAACCTTTGCACCAGTAGCTCGAATGGAAGCCATAAGGATATTTTTAGCGTTTACTTGCTCAAAAGGATTCAAGGTTTCTCAAATGGATGTAAAATCAGCATTCCTGAATGGAGATCTCAAGGAGGAAGTTTACATGGAGCAACCAGAAGGATTTGATCTTGCTGAAGGAGAATACCTTGTATGCAAACTAAAAAAGGCCTTGTATGGATTAAAACATGCCCCTAGAGCATGGTATGCAAAGTTGGATCACTATCTGCAACAAGAAGGTTTCAAAAAGGGAGTGGCAGGTAGCAATCTCTACATGAAGATGGACAAGGAAAAACTTCTGATCACTCTTGTTTACGTCGATGATCTAATATTTGCTAGCAATGATGAAGAAATGAGCCATGAATTTGCTCTAAATATGTCCAAAAATTTTGAGATGTTAATGATTGGTGAGTTGTCTTACTTTCTTGGGCTACAAATATCTCAAACCTCTGTAGGCATGTTTATATCTCAAGTAAAATATCTTAAAGACATGCTTAAAAGATATGGGAAGGAATATTGTGCACCTATGAGCACACCAATGACCACAGATTGTAAATTAAGCAAAGACGATGATACCCCCCAAATAGATGCAACTCTTTACAGGTCAATAATTGGAGCTCTCCTATACTTAACTGCTACATGACCAGATATTATGCAAGCAGTAGGAATGGTAGCAAGATTTCAGTCAAGTCCCAAACAATCCCATCTAGTAGCTGTGAAAAGAATTCTCAGATATCTGAAAGGAACGACTAATTTCGGTCTTTGGGATCCTAAGAGTTGAAATCTTATTGTGACAACTTATTCTGATGTTGATTGGGCCGGAAGCGTGGATGATCGAAAAAGAACCAGTGGAAATGCATTCTTTATGGGAGATTTTCTTGTATCTTGGCTCAGCAAAAAGCAATCATCTATATCCCTTTCTACAGCTGAAGCCAAATATATAGCTACTGCTGATTGTTGTACACAAATTCTATGGATGAAGGAAGCCTTGAAGGATGTCAACATAGAAACTAAGCAACCAATTACTATTTTTTTGTGACAATACTAGCGCCATCAGTCTTTCAAAGAATCTGGTGATGCACTCAAGAACCAAACATATTCCAATCAAATACCACTTTCTCCGCGAACAAGTTGTTGAACACAATATCAGGTTGGAATACGTCAATACAAAAGAGAAAATTGAGGATATCTTTACAAAACCCCTTCCATGAGAAGCATTTGAGCATCTTCGCCAAAAGACGGGGGTCATTTCTCTTGCATCACATTAAATCAAGTAGCATGTCAGGGTTACAGTATGTTAGGGGGAGCAGCATGACAGGGGGAGCAACATGATAGGGGGAGAAGTTTGATAGGTGGAATATGTAGGCACCCCATTTGCCATTGATGTCAAAGGGGGAGAAAATGCTAGAATATTTCCATCAATGACAAAGGGGGAGATTGTTGGTCAATAATTGGCATTGATGGAAATATCATTAATGATTCTTGGATGAAGATATCCATAGCAGCTCTGTTCAAGCTACGATCCTCCCATGCACAAGAAATACTAGGGAAAAATACTTAAGAAAATAAAGGCTCACTGTCCATAATTTTTTATGCACAGGAATACAAGGACAATCAGAAAGAAAAATGGTTTTTGGGGACATTTAAGGAAGGATATCAAAGTGAGCCCTTGTCCATCTTGAAGAAGACTCCTTCCTCTTTCCAACGAGTCCTCATATGCCCCAAAAATCCCTATGGTTTGAAAGATATGAATTTTTGAAATTGCGGAATAATTATTTTCCTTTTGAGCCGACTTGTTCTTGCTCCTTAAGCCAGTCTGCCTTAGGGACATGGCTGTTGACGTTCGTTTAAACAAAATCACCATATATATTCATGATTCAAGCTTCAATTTTGGATCATCCTTTCGGTCATCATCACAGGAAAGGAAATTATTGTTCACAACTCGTGAACATAAAGAGAAACAGAAAAAATAAGGAGAAAAAGGTTCGGTTGAATGATTATGGGCTTCAAAGCAAAGAAGTAACACCTCTAGACAGCCATCAAAATACCACAGATCCGTAGGTTTGTTCTACCTTAAAACCATAGATTTGTTCTTCTTAAAAACTGGGTTATTTTTCCATTGGATTGTTTCGATGGATTGCTGCAATACAGTTTAGAACTTCGTTTTGTGATATATCACAGTCTGCAAAGCAGTATTGTTACAACTCGAAATGTGGAGGATTAATATGAACCATCACATGTCTATGCAGTATTAATACCTTTCTCTCGGACTATATAATGCCATCAACCTCAGACTGTGAAAGGCTCGATGTATGTGATTCTTCGTGATCTCTAGCTTGAAAAATAGCTCGATACCCTGGTGTATTCATCACAGAGACTTGTGTTATCTTCAGGCCATTTGCTGTGGACGGGGATTATTCCTTGGGTCAAGCAGTGTGAAATTTGTTGAGGACAGAGGCTCAGATGGCTCAGATTGTGTAAAGCATTAAAGTATTACTCCTGACTTGGAACAATGCTGTGGAAAACTAGAGTGAACAATCAACAAGTCAAGGAGTGAAAATCTCATGAAAAATAGAACAATAAAACAATGATGAATGTATAGATTTGGATGTTGGAGCAGTGATGAATTTGAAGGCATAATTCTGAACAGTAAAGTAAAAGTCTGTGAGCAGTGAAGCATTAACAGTTTTGGAGTTTTTTGGACAAGTGAAATATTGGACAGTGAAGAAACTTGTGAAGCAATTCAAGTAAGTTACTAGTTCATTTTTTTATAAAGACAAGGTTGGAGCCTTGTGGACGATAGGGTTGGAGCCCTAGAGGTCGGAGCCTCATCAAAGTCCAAGTTGGTGCTTGGCAATAGGTTAGTGCCTATTTCATTAAAAGGGTTGGTGCCCTTCACTCATCTATTGTATACTATTATTAAAAAAAGGGATTGTAGTTCTTATTAATCCTTAATATCATTATTATACATATCTCTGTATTTAATTGTGAAGAATCTAACTGGCAATAATTAACAATTGAAAAGAAATACTGATTCACCCCCCTCTCAGTATTTCCAACATGGCCCTCCTGGGCAATCATTGCATCTGCCCCTCACTGCAACTCTGAGTCACTCAGATCTGATCTTCGTCTGAGCACCGCTTCGTTAAAAGAATTCGATCTCTTAGACTTTCCGTGTCTTCTTCAACTGACCCCAAGACCTTCCTTTATACTTTTCTCGTTGACACATCAACGATTGTGATCTAATCTCTAATCAACAACTACGATTAAAAGAATGCTTGATCCACGTCACTTAGAATGTGCTCATCACATGTGTAAATTAGTTCACTTTAATTTTTTAAATTTCCCTAAGTTAGACTAAGGGTCCCCATTAAAAAAATTAATTATTTGAATAATTTTTACACCAAATGGAATTCTCCATACGCTTTCTGATGCTTGGAGATCTCATGTGTTCTAGCCCCTCCACAAAATTTCAGAGCTAGAGCACATCCGATGCTACCCCAAAATCTCACCCCAAAATCTCAACACTTGAGAGAGTCTAGGGTTTACAAACTCATCCTTACATTTATTTGCAAGTCAATACACAAATGTCCAAGATAATTTTTAGCGATTTTAATGTATCTATCATACCAAGTCTATTGCTTACTAGGATTTACAAACCAAATGTCAGATTCCTTTCATTGAACTAGAAATATTTTGTGTAATAGAATTGTGAACTAGACTTCAGACTTAGATCTCCTTGAGATATAAAAACAAAATGATCATACCTCATAGATTGAGTGACAACCTTCAGTCTTATGTTGATCTCTTGCATTTTAGTCCTAGTATGTTTTGCTTCTTATTGTGGAGTGTATGAGGTAATATTTTAACCTTACTCAAAGAGATATTGGGTCGACTTCCTTCATATTACTAGCTTAGCATTGCAATATTGCTAAAGATATATATATATATATATATATATATATATATATATATATATATATATATATATATATATCAAAAATCAAATGTGTATAAAGGTTTATCCCTCATCTAAAGTGTTTGAATCTTCTTGAGATTAGCTATTAGACTTTTTCAGTAGGCATCTTGAAAAACTATTTTTCTTTTGTCATTTTCAAAAGAAAATGGGGTTTTGAGCTTTGATTCTTTTGCCATAGAAAAAAAACAAAATTCTAACCTTGAAGCAATTCAACTTTGATTTCATGTGACAACAGTCTTGAACATATTCAAATCTTCAAAGGTACTTTCTGCCTCCTAAAACATTAATATAAAAAAAAGTGCATTATAAAAATAGTTCGACCTATAATACTAAAATTTAGGAAGAGGGATTTTGACCTTAGAGATAATTTTGATAATTTCGGTTTAAAAGGTTTGATGAATAAGATTCACATATTAATCAATACCTATAGCCTTAAAAAAAACTAGAGCACCTATCTTATCCTGCCGAAAAAAAAACTAGGGCATCATCCTTTTTAGAGAATTTGACATCTGAGATAAGTCCAAACTGAGGCTCTGATTAGGGTGCTGGTCATTATGTTGGGCCAAAATTGTAATCTACGGATAAATTACACTTCCCTAGACAGGTGCTAGTCTAGAACAACAGGTGAAAGACTATACTACTATTTCTCCTAACTCAGAACAGATATACAGAGAGGATTGGAGGCTTACTTGTGCAGTCGCTTCCAAATGGCTCCTTCTGTCGCTTTTGTTGTAGCTTCAAATTCAAGCGGTTTGTGAGATGAATGATTCCTGCAAGAAAGAACACTGAAACAACAGAAGATGCAATAATATAGATATCTATTCAAGCTAGTTAGCTAAATCAGTAAAGCATAAACTACATTCATCAACCAAGATCTGACAATATGGAAAATCAAAGTTAACACAGATGCATGTAGGGAAAAATAAGAAGTACTCTTTATTGATGATAGAGAAGGAGGAGTTTGAAACTAGTGACTTGGTGACCTTCAGCTAAGTTAAGCCTCATCTTTTGACATAAATCTCTCTGACAGCAGCTTCCCCATAATCTAGCTCTAAATTGAAAATCACCAATACATTTCTCTGTCAAATTCTTCTTCTGACATGTAGATGTGTTAAGTTTATGAGTGAGCTATGGGTTGTTTTGCGTTAAATAAATTACAAAAATGACAGAACATATTTCCATCATGTGATGTAAATGGACACTTGAATCCAGAAGCTTGACACATCAGATTCTTCTAGAAGGCAACGGCCAAGTGGAGATTAACGGAACAATGGTGCTCAATCTTAAATAATAACCTTTGTGAATGTCGAGAAGTGCTTTGCAGAGCAGCCTTGCATGGGGCTACCTACATATGCAACACACTTAGGCCCCTTATAGCCTGCGTTGGTGAGCTCTCATATGCTAAATAATAAGCTTCAAACCATGGAAACCTTTGCTTGATGAAAGTCTTGCTTGATTTGTCTTGTTTCTTGTCTTAGGGCATGTAGCAACTGAAATGAAAGGGAATGATAGATCCTTGATCATTGGTCTTAGAGATGATGTCCATTTAACCAGGTCATTGTGAATGATGCCCAAATTGACCTATAACAATTGCCCCATAAAGCATGAGATCCAAATAATAAGAACATTTGATTGATATGCTTTACACTGTGATGATTCTGGAAACAAAGCGGAGTGGTCACCTGCATCAATATTACAATACATTTCATCATGATATATCCTCTATTGATAATAATTGCTGAGGGTAGGCATTCCCATGTTCAGCACATAAAACAATCTAATAACATGTACATAATTCAGAAAGTCGTCTACATTGGAATGTTTCCCAGATGCAGACATGCCTATAGATATAGGCCCATGTTTGGATGACAATCTGTATGTAAGGTCACCGTACAGATGATGTGTACAACAATCCTGAAATCACAGTCGAGATGGATGAAACTAGATCCAGGGTCTTCTTATCTCGTTCACTCAATCATTCGGGTACAAGTCTAGCCATGCGAATATATGATTTGTCATCGAACATGGAAAGACATCGTTTGATTACTAGCAATAATGTGAGCTGTTAACAAAAGCGAGAGCATTAATGTTAATGGCCCTCAAGGTACTTCAGTACATTTTGTAAGGCGTGAATAGATGATTTGATGTCGAATGCCAAACAAAATCTTTTGGTCAAAGGTCCAGAAGCGAGGATCTTGTCGATGCTGTAACAAGCCTCATGGTACTGGAATCTGATGGTTCTAAGTGAACTTCTTGGATATTGATTTGTTGTCGACAGGAAGTCACCTTATTGCAAAACAAGAGTTACTGATTTCAAAGAAAAGGGTATGACTTGATATAGAAATTTTTAGGGATGACAGTCATGGAAATGAAGGTTTACGAGTATTGCAGATGGATGAGTTTTTAATCACTGGATGACTTCTCTTGAACATATCGATGACACTGTGATGAGTTGGCAGCATTGACCCAAAACTGAAGTGAAGGTATGATGAACCATAGGTGTGAATGAACCATCAAGATGATTACCCAACCCAAATAGTCACGGACATGGAGTGAAAGAAGTGTCATGTTCAAGAGTGACTTGCTACCAAAAAAAAAACTTTACTTACTTTTCCCAAAATTTCCCCGGTCATTTATCGACCAATACCTCTTTATTTTTTAACAAGCTTGAGGACGATAACATTTGCTTGATCTATAATTCAACCCTTCGGGCGAATAAAGTATCACTATTTAATAATTTAACGAGTCTAGCGATGAATGAAACTCGATTCTTGCAATGATCGACAAACCCATCGCTATTTTATGTTTTAACGAGCTTAACGACAGTGATAGCCCGATCCTTTTTCATATTTAGAGAATTTGAAAAAGAGGACGAAAGAGAACTCCAAAAAGTATTTTTTCGTAAATTTGTCACTCAGATTCGAAAAAGTGTAAAATAATATCTGAGAGAACCTCTTTGGTCATGTTTAACCAAGGTATTCCTTTTTCGTAAATAATCCATCTCAGTCCAGAAAAGGGTTAAACTTATACTGAGTAGATATCAATTCATTTACTTTAACGAGATCGAAAAGACAAGTGCTCGGCAATCTTTCCACATTATCAGAGTCTGAAAAGAGCTGAAAGAAGACTCTAGGGGTTCCTTTTTCGCTGTCATCGAAGCTCAGAAAAGAGAAAAAAGTGCGCTTCAAATCCTTTTCGTTTTTAACAAAGCTCGAAAAATAAGGAGAAAAAGTATGCTTTGTGGTCAAGTCATTCTTTGAATAAATATACACGACTAATATGTTCATCAGTTGTATTTCCTGTTCAAAACAACATCAAATGGATTAAAAATACCTTTTTCATGATAAAAACATAATAAAACTATAGTCATAGCAATAAATTTAACTTGCAAACAATTAAATGACTATAAAAAATAGTTTCGCTATTCATTTTTAGCATTTCATAGTTACCATTTGCATTTTGGAGCTCTGAACCTAATTTTGCCCCCGAAATTCAGTCGTTGATTGCATGCAATTGGTAAGAATGTTTTGAATGCCCCTTGCAAGAGCACATGTCGAATGCCCCCTGCAAGAGAAGATGCCCCCCAAGCTTCTTTTCATTCACCTAAGTAGAATATTAGTTACTAATAGCTGGATGGAATGAAGGTTCATTACAGGGGAGGATTTGTTTCATTTTTTAATGAGCTTGACACAGAAAAAGAACTATGCTCATGACCTGTTTCATTTTTTAACGAGGTTGACATAGTAAAAGAACTTTCCTCAAAGGCATTTGTTTCATTTTTTAATGAGGTTGACACAAGAAAAAAATAACTATCCTCATAGGCACTTGTTTCATTTTTTAACGAGGTTGACACAAGAAAAAAGAACTATCCTCATAATTTGTTTCATTTTTTAACGAGGTTGACACAGGAAAAGAACCATCCTCATCGCCTATTTCATTTTTTAACGAGGTTGATACAAGAAAAAAAAACCTTCCTCATAACTCTGTTTCATTTTTTTAACAAGGTTGACACAGTAAAAGAACCATCCTCACTATGAAGTTGGACTATTGAGTGTGTGCTGGAAAAGACGTAGTCTAACAGAGTCATCATTTAAGGAGTTTAATGAACACCAAAAATGATAAGTTATAACATGCATTGACGGGTCTTCTCCATGGTTTCCATTGAATTTTGGAATTTCTGAGGGTAATATATGTGGTATCACCAGCCACCAAGGAGAGGAACTAGATAGGATTCTAGATGATGACATGGGTGTAGTCAATGGACAAAACATCGAAAATGAAGCAACAACATATGTTTTTGCAGCTGAAATAGATGGTTCGGTCTGGGATGTTATCTTAGCCATGGTCAAATGACCCAATGTATACCCTGTAGAATCTACGGGAACTCGAAGTGAAATAAGATCAGCAAAAGTAGAGGAAGGTGATTGAGTAAAAGAGTCGTACAGGTAAAGCTCCTATTGAAAATGAGTTGGAGTTAAAGGTGTCTCGTTTTGTATATTTCTTCAATCGAAATCAAAAAAGGTGGAAGAAATTCGCCGTCTGGAACGAAGTATATTTCAAGTGGTTGACTGCGCGATATGGGAGACTCAATGGCTACAATAGATTTTGGAGTGACCAATACAGGAACAACTTCTGGTTGTTCAACTTCGGGATCAAGATTTTCTCCACTTAGGGAATATAGAAACTGGAATATAAGGGGATGATAGACCCTATTTCATTGGTCTTGGGGATGATGTCCAGTTTGACCAATAACAGCTTCCCCCTAAAGCACAATGGGATCTGGATCAAATTCCAGTTGAACAATGTCGGGTTCGGGAGATATGGTCTCAGCGACTGAATGGATCGTGACCACGGGTAGCTGTGAAGACTCCGTTTCGACAATAGTAAACGAACCGAGATGTGTGGAAACAATTTGAGCTAACTCTAGTTTAAAGATGATGTTTCTCCAGAGGTACGAATTGTACTTGATTCGACAGATCGTGATCACCTTCGCTTACCAGAAATAACTTTTGGTGGTAAAGGTGGTTTTAAAGATAATCTACGTGAACGACGGGGAATAAGATTTTTTTTTCCACAATTACTAATTTATTTTATCCAAAAAAAAAATAAAAAAAATAGGGTAACGCTAGGCAAAAGGGTTTACCAAGAAACTATGAACTGCAGAATACCTCCTGGCGAACCAAGAAGTACGGGCAGGTAATCTCCCCGAATGCTGTGTTCGGTGTATCACAATTTCGAGGTGGCCAACTCGGTTCATTATGGATGGATAGCACCTAAAAGTTGTCCTCCCAAATATACCCAAGGTACGTGGAGGCCCAAGTCCGTATTAGCGTTGTCTGATGCGAAACCACACAGTGAGAACACCCCTTTATACTTATCGTACTGTAACACTGCCCGATATATCCAAAAGTACGTGGACGAGCTATGATATACTTATGTACATGGAGTGAGGTATCACACTCGGAATGTATCGCAGACAAGTTAACAACAGCTACTATGTTTTACGATGCCGGAACACGTCTCTAGCCTAGACCTTCTAAATGTTATCATTATGGTTCCAATGCGTTGTTAAGTAAATTTAGATTTATTTTATGTTGATCTTGCTTAACAATTTTCTTTTCAAATGTTCACCGCAATGATGTATATGAAATTCATAAAATGTAAGCTAAGAATGATAAACAAACTTTCACTTTCAGTTTTTTCAATGAAGAACCTAGCTACTAAGGGAAGAGAGCAAATAGTTCGTGAGCAAACAAATCAATGAACAAAAACAAAAATCAATGAATCACAAGCTAAATGCAGATTTCCTAATGTTCCTTTTGAAAAACACACACAATCCTACATGCAAATTTAAGTTTTTCTTTTCAGTTTCCTTAATGTTATGAATGCAGAAAAAAACTAGGTGCCCTAGATCGATAATCCAAATGCTTTTTACTTTTGAGAAAAGAAGAATACAAACAACAATTTCTCTTTTGAAGGAAAAACGAGGATTTCAACAACAATTTCTCCTATCAAGGAAATGAGGATTTTACGAAAATTTCCAATTTCGAAAGAAAATGATTCTTAATGCGACCATAAAAAATACTTTGAAATCAACTTGTAAATGATAAAGAAAAGCTTTTCTAAAGAAACATTGAACAAATTTTCAGCCAAAGGAGGAAGAAGTATATAGATTCACTGGTCAATTGAGCATCAAACTTTTCAGAACACAACAGCAAACAAAACTGAAGCAAGTTGCAAAGTCAAATTCAAGGGAGTTTGGTCACTTTCAGGAGTCAACGCAGTCTCCAAGGGGAGACAGTGCTCTGCAACGCAGGCTAGGAAGGGAGATAGTGCTCTGCAAAGCACTGTGTCTAGTCTAAGGGTGCATTGGGCGCAGTAGACAAGGAAAAATACTACTGTTTAACTCACTGTCTTTGCAAATTAAGCTCTGAAAAAGTCTAATATTTATGTGTAACAACTACTGGGTGGATAAACAAAGCAAATCAGGGCCTAAAACACCTAGAACTAAGAGAAATTCTCCCTAGTATGGTCGCCAATTTGTTGGGCTAAAATTGTAATCTATGGATAAATTACGCTTCCCTAGACAGGTGCTAGTCTAGAACAACAGGTAAAAGACTATACTACTATTTCTCCTAACTTAGAATATATATACAGAGAGGATTGGAGGCTTACTTGTTCAGTCGCTTCCAAATGGCTCCTTCTGTCGCTTTTGTTGCAGCTTTAAATTCAAGAAGTTTGTGAGCTGAATGCTTCCTGCAAGAAAGAACACTGAAACAATAGAAGATGCAATAATATAGATATCTATTCAAGCTAGTTAGCTAAATCAGTAAAGCATAAACTACATTCATCAACCAAGATCTTACAATATGGAAAATCAAAGTTAACATAGATGCATGTAGGGAAAAATAAGAAGTACTCTTTATTGATGATAGAAGGAGAGGTTAAAACTGGTATTTGATTTGATGAAGAGCAGCTACGACAAGGTTACAGCCTGTCCACAACATAAATCTCTCCAGCAGCAACTTCACAAATCTAGCTCTCAATTGAAAATCCTTCAGCATTTCTCTACTCAAATTCTTCCTTCTCAAACACTTAGATCTGTGTTCAATTTATAGATGAGCTGTAGGTTGTTTTTCAATCAATAACTTTCCAAAAATAGGCAAGACATGTTTCCATCCATGTAGATGTCAAATGGACACTTGGATCCAAAGCTTGACACATGTGAACTCTTCTAGAAGGCACTGGCCAAGTGGAGATTCCAGAACAATGAGAATTTCACTCCCAATGTGACCAACACACCTATGAATGTCGGGAAGTGCTTTGTAGAGCAACCTTGCATGGGGCTACCTGCATATGCAACGCACTTAGGCCCCTTAGAGCCTACATTGGTGAGCTCTCATATGCTATATAATAAGCTTCAAACCATGGAAACCTTTGCTTGATGAAAGTCTTGCTTGATTTGTCTTGTTTCTTGTCTTAGGGCATGTAGCAACTGAAATGATAGGGAATGATAGACCCTTGATCGTTGGTCCTGGAGATGATGTCCAGTTAACCAGGTCATTGGGAATGGTGCCCAAATTGACCTATAACACATTAGAAGGCATGCTTAATAGGATACGGTTTGAAATCTTCATATCTACTGAGGTAGGAATCTGACATTATTGCAGCCTTCTCAATATTAGACCTTTTATGATCCTTCGCCTTGAATTACATAACGACTATAACAAATGTTTCTATTCGGTTCATGACATACATTGATAGAGGCTTTTGAAATTGTTTGAGATACTGAAGCATGGAAAAATGTGTTTTGTTCTCCTCATCTTGAGATTGGTCATTGAGGATTCCAAAAATTCACCATAGCTCTGATACCATGCTGAATTTTACAAGGTATTCTCAACTGATAATTATCTTTGATGATTATGATGTTCTTCTCATTCGTATTCATCAGTTCCATCATTCAATACTTACACAGAAGACATCAACATATAGTAAATAAGATGATAGGATCATAAAGAGACATTCAATCAAATAACACACTATATTACCTTGGGAAAACCCACAATGGAGAAAAACCCAACCAACGTTTTCCTTAAAGAATCAATGCAACAAGAGGTACATCAAAGTCAACTAACTAGCAAGATGGTCAACCATAAAATACCAAGTCAACCCTCCACTGTTTCTATCCAAATAAGCTCTACAACATGGCCTCTCTAAGTCTTCTTCAGAACTTGCAAAATACCACACAGATCAACCACTTTCCACAAAATATTCTTGGCCCCTTTCCTTTGATATATTTGTTAGGGTCTCGGCCCTTTACCTCAAAGTCTCAACCCTTTTTACCTCAGAAAAAAGCCTCAAGAACTCAACCCTTTACCACAAAAACAAGCCTCAAGAGTGCACAATGTTCCACAAAATATCAACCTCATAAGAGAAAACTGTTCCACAGAGTATTAACCTCAGATCAACGAGCTATTCCACAATTGTCTTGCCTCAGATTAGTGAGCCCCAGGTAAGATCCGAATGGTTTATTTTGGAAAGAAAATAGGCTCTATTTATAGTTGTTCGTCCATGTATTTTGGGCAGGTTGACTTGATCCTTGGAGGGTTGACTTGGCCTTTGTGGAGGGAAAATTTAAATTCAAAATATTTCATTTTCCCTCTCTTTGATGAGCCTTATACTAATTTTCTTTTGAATACACAAAAATCCTTTTTCTTGCAAGCATGAAGAACATGCTTCATACAATTTTCTTTTATAAATATAATTCATTTTTCATTAGTACAAGTACAAAATAATATTATGAAGACCAACCATAGTTACAAATTTCAACACAATCAGATTAGGTATATAAAATAATGAATTCGTTTACCCCTTTTCTGGGAAAAGGTAATGGATTTTTCTCTAGAGGAAGAAGGCCTTGCGAATAGAATTGGACTTTGATGTCCTCTACAAGAAGAAATAAAGGTATCCTTTGATGTGTTCTTCTGGTGACCATGTTAGGTGGTGTCAACTCCTCCACTTCCCACTCCTCCTCCTCTATCTCCCTCTCTCTTGTGGTTGCTACCACCTCTCGTGCTTCCTCCTCTAACCAATCAGGGACAAATTCCATGACAACCCTCTCGGTCTCAACCCTCCATGTAGTAGTGGTGTCAATTTGATCCAATGAGATGGCATCCATGTCAGGGGTTTTCTGAAGTTTCCTCACCCACAATAAAATATTATTGGAGACATAGACCATGTCATTCACGTAGTTGGACTCCAACTTGTATCAGGGACATAAATTATAAATTACAAAATTTAAATATTAAAAATAATAAATTATAATTTATAATGAATTCATAATTTTAATTTTATTTTTTTTAACTTGTTGCACTTCTTAGTGTGTATTTCAAATACACTGTAATTGTGTTCACATCCGAAGGAAATACATGTTTTTCTGAGCACTCGAATGGAAATAAGGACATAATTTGTAGCATTGTACGTTATGACTTGGAGAACATTATGTGGACGTACCTCCTGAATGAAAATTCCCAACAACTCACATAATGATTGTGCATCTTTAATACGTGCAAATGCATCAATAGAGTTCATAAAAATTGTCCCTTTGGGAGAACTAACCAAGAAGTTAACAAGGGTCCTACCCTTCTGATCATCCAACCATCCAACATCACAATGCATCTAGTGCGTTCCCATGATACCTTAAACTCCTCCAACCTAGTGTGCAATCAACCTTCTCATTTTGAAGAATAGGCCATCTCAACTCATCATAGGAATGGGCTTTGTACCCCAGGCCAACAATAGAAGCAACATCAAACATAGGATGGTAGAATGGATTATTCTTGGCAACGTTGAAAGGAATGTCACTCCATAGAAAACACCTATCCACCAACTTGTTAGTTTTTTTTTTTTTTGAAGTGTTGACCTGATCGAAAGGTTGTGCACTGAGTGTGGTTCTAGGAACAAAAACTGATGAGGTAGCTGAGGGGTTGGGGACTGTGGATGTGGGAGGGATGCTAAATAAGCACTCTCACTTGCCCCACTCTTCCCCTTGAAATTTGACTTGCTACAGTGGCCATGTTATCTTTGGATACATCTTTTTATCACAGTGATTTGTGGCCTTATCAATGAATTATGGACTTGCATTTGGGAAAAGTTATATATTTTGTCCATGAATTTGCCTTAGATGATATTTCAAATAATTGATGCCCCCTGACATATGCTTTCCACACAAATTCCAATTCAAAAAGTGTCTATTGAACCCCCTCAGGCTCACCATATTCCCACAAAGGTTCCAAATGGCTCGACATTTTTTTTCAATGTAATGGTTGGAGTTTGAACCTAGGGCACAATTTTTTAACATTTTTAAAAATAGGAATCAATATTGAAAATAATAAAAAATTTAGAAAAAAAATCTATAATTTATTCACTTACCTCACTATAGGTCTCCTACAATCCCAATTTTTTTTAGGAAGGAAACCCTTTTCATTCGAGGAAGTTGGGTGTTGTTGGGAAACTGAGTCCATTGAAGGAAACATGTATGGATGGAAAAAACACTCATATGCCTAGCAATTTCATGAGGAAAAAATTGGTCATTGGAATCCCCATATACACTAAAGACTACCAGGGAAAAAAAGGGGCTAAATCACTACCCATACCTGCAAGTTCGAACTGGTGGAGAGAACTCATTGAACAATGGAGAATAATTGATCACCACTCCAAAAATCTCACTTTTCTCCTCCTCGACACTTAGAAACCCTTTGCTTCTACTTAGAGTTCAAAATGCATCATTGGGCATGCAAATTGACCCAAAAAAACATCAAAAGCTAATTTAAATCACCTTGACAACAACCATGATTTTTTCCATCAACTCTAGAAAAATGTGCAACTTTTAAGATAAAATTGAGAGTTTATCAAATCAAAAAAATTGTTGATAAGATTGGTGCTTCAAAAAACTTGCGAGTCACCCAATTTTATCACAATTTTATTGTGACTTCTGCAATACTGAAATAAATCTCTTCTTAAGGGATTGGGGAACCTCTCTCTCTCTCTCTCTCTCTGAAATAACTTTCATTGATCCTCTTCCATAGATATTTAGCTTGAGATTCCATTAGCCCTTGATTAAGAAATTCACTAGTCTATTATCTTGTGTCAATCCCATAAAATAACAAAACATAAGATCCTATTTTTTTTTTATTTTTATGTTTCCCAGGGTAAATAAGGGATATGTTACAACGAAATCTACATTATTTAGCTCTATTTTTTTGATCTAATTTTCCTGGGGTTAGGCTTTGCATGCACTAAAATGGAAGTTAAATTATTATTTTATATACATTTTTATCCATTAATTATGGTTGATTTCTAGGGTTTTTGTTGTTGCTTTATGTGTTTTTAGCCATTGAAATTGGTATAACACATTTACTAGTTTATTCATGAATAACCCTTATCTTTTACTTGTTTATTATAGGCTTTGGGTAGTTTTGCTATTGTTGTTATAAATATTTGCATGTTGTAATTGTGATGATTGAAACCCTAATTTATTGCAACAAAGTGTAATTTCTAGATTACATGTATTTGGGAACATATTTGACCCTATTTAGGACGTAGTAAGCTTTCTATATTTACAAAGAGGGTCCTCTGAACTTTATATTTTGTAATTATACTTTAACTCACCAGATCCCTAACTTTTGAATATTTATCCTTGGGTGAATTTTGTAATAGAACCCTTAGGGGGGTATTTAGTTTAATTTACTTGATTTATTTAATCCTTAAGATCCACTGGGGAAGCCTCCCTTGTGGGGTTTTCCACAAAACAATAGGGGAATAATTGCTAAGGTGGTAGTGGTGACTAATCCCATTGTTGCTCTAAATCTAAATTTCTTCGTGAAATTTTCCACTAATGTGTTGGATATTGCAATAACATGGAGAAAAAAATCTAATTTAGGAAGCAAAATGTATGTCTAATAGAATGGTCAATTCACTTAGACAAGACGAAACCAAAATTAAAAAAATAAAAATAAAAATAGAATTGGGAAATATAATTATCCACATGCACAACGATGATTGTCTTTAGAAGCTTAAATGTAACAACAAGAAATCAATGAGAGAAGGCTACCTAACAAGTATAATGACACATTCAAGCATCACATAGGGCAAACTATGGGATACGATCTAGGCCTTGAACCTTCGCATAAAATTTGTTTCCTTCTGTTGGTTGGAAGGAAATAATAAAATCCTATTTCAGCTAGCATTAGATGCATGCCATATTTTCTACTTTGTGATATAAATCAAGTATGGAACACATGGGTAGTAGAAAGCACATAGATAAATTGTCTTGTTACCATCCAAAAGAGTGGTCTTGGTAAAGTCTTCATGAGTTGCTAAAGTGGTAGCACACAGGAAAAGTGTCCACAATCACTTCGATAGGAGCCACCACTCTTTAGGCAAACTCCTTCAAAGCTAAGGGGAGCTTCCATACACTAAATACTCTCCTGCATAGGGTAATAGACTAGTGCCTTATAATATCTCTTTGTGATGGATTCTAAGAGTTAAGTTTATAGTTCTTGCTAATTTGGAAGTGAGAAATTCACTGTAGAAAAATGCAAACCAATAAAAAACATAACACTAACTACAATAAATAAGCCTTGAAATAACATAAAATTGAGCTTTAGAATCCCTTACAAATTTAAACATGAATACCTTATTATAGACCTTGGTAAATGATTGTCGATGATAAATTAACTTGTTTTACAATTTTAGATCTGTAAAAATGCAGAAAACAACAAATAAATCAATGTTGAAAAGGTTAGCATAAAAATAAATCGACAAGGGTCCGAAAAATGAAAAAATTGTAAAAGTTGATAAAAAAAGATAAAAATCTGCAAAAGATCAGCAAAATTTAAAAAATTTAAAAAATTCATTTTTTTCCATCTTTTTTAGCATATGAAGTATCCACAACATTAGATAAATGCATTTCCACATAAATATGAAAAGAAAAATAATATATAAAATGTATAAGAAGTTTAGTGCTACATCACATATGAAAAATGAATCATGTCCAAAATATTTAGTCCTGATTCAACATTAAAAGTAAAAATATCAACAAAAATTATAATAAATGCCTTTCATCATCAAGATCCATATACAATTATATTAGAGACATAAACTAGTGAGTTCCTCTTCCCATTTTATAGAAAAAGGTAATGGATTTTTCTCTAGAGGAAGAATTTCCTAGCGTTGGAATTGGACTCTGATGTCATATAGAAGAAAAGATAGGAGGTAGCCTCTAATGTCCTTTGCTAGTGATCGTGCTAGGTGGTGTCGCCTCCTCCTCCACCTCGTGCTCCTACTCCTCCTCTACCTCTACCTCTACCTCTCTTTCTCCCCTATGGTTGTTATCTCCTTTGGTGCCTCATCCTCTAACCAATTAGGGGTTGATTCCATGACAAATCTCTTGGTCTCAATCCTCCATGTAGCAGTGGTGTCGATTTGATCCAATGACATGGCATACATTTCATGATTTTTTTGAAGTTTCCTCTCCCAAAATCAAAGATCGTTGTAGACATAGACCATGCCATTAAGGTGCTTAGATTCCAACCTATATTAGGGTCATAAATTATAAATTAATAATTATAAAATTTGAATAATAAAAATAATAAATTATCATTTATAATGAATTCATAAATTTAATTTGAAATATTTTAACTTGTTGCACTTATTAGAGTTTGTTTTTCAAATACACTCCATTTGTGCTCACATCTAGAGGAACTAAATGTTTAGTCAAGCACTTGATTGGCAATATTTAAATAATTTGTAGCATTGTTTGTTATGACTTGGAAAACATTATGTGGACCTACCTCTTGAATGAAGATGCCTAACAATTCACATAATAATTGCGCATCTTTAATATATGCAAATGCATCAACAAATTTCATAATATTGTCCCCTTGGGATAACTACCCAAGAAGTTAACAAGGGTCCTACCTTTTTTACCAGTCCAACCATCCAACATCACAATGCATCCAATGTGTTTCCACGATGCCTTAAACTCCTCCAACCTAGCAGTGCAATTGATATTTTCATTTTGAAAAATAGGCCTTTCAACTCATCATAGGAAGGGGCTTTGTAGCCCAAGCCAACAATAGAAACAACATTAAACATAGAATGGTAGAATGGATTGTTCTTGGCAACAATGAAAGAAATTTCACTCCATAGAAAGCACTTATCCACCAACTTGTTAGTTTCTTCTTTCTCTTTTTTTTTTAAGTGTCAACTTGATAGAAAGGTTGTGCACCAAGTGTGGGTTTACAAACAAAAAAACGATGAGGAATTTGAGGGGTTGGGCATTGTGGATGTGGGAGGTGATGCTGAAGAAGCACTCTCACTTTCCCCACTCCTCCCCTTGCAATTTGAATTCTCACATTTGTCTTGGTCTCTTTGGCTTCATCTTTATCTTGTAGTGATTTGATGGCCTTATGAATGATTTCTGGACATGCATTTGGGTAAAGTTCTATATTTTGTCTCAGAATTTGCCCCAAATGATATTTCAATCAGTTGATGCTTCTTGACACATGCTTCCCACACAAATTGCAATTCAAAATTTGTTTGTTGAAATGCCTCCCCCACCTATCCCTCCTCTTTTTTACCATATTCCCGAATAGGGTCCAAATGGCTTGACATTTTGCTTTCAATGTAATTATTGGAATTTGAACCTAAGGCACAAATTAAAAAAATAATAATTAAAACTAACATTTTTAAAAATTGGAATGAAGATTCAAAATATAAAAATATTGAGGGAAAAAAATAAAATAAAATTCAGTGGTTTACCTAACTCTGGATCTCCTACAATCCAAAAAATGTTTAGGGAAGGAAAACTCTCTTCACGTAAGAAGTAGGACATTATTGGGAAACCCTATCCATTGAATGAAACATGTATGGTTGAAAAAACACTCCTACCCTAAAAATTCCATCGGAAAAAAGGTCATTGATACCTATATAGACAGTTAAAAAAATAGGAAAAAATGGAAAAATCACTACCCATACTTGCAACTTCGCAACTGTTGGAGAGAACCTTTTGAACAATGGAGAAAATCTATCGTCACTCAAATAAACTCGCTTTTCTCCTCCTCGATACCTAGAAACCCTTTGCTTCTCCTTAGAGCTCGAAATGTGTCGTTGGACATGCAAATTGACCCCACTAAAAAACATCAAAAGCTAATTTGAGTTGCCTTGACAAAAACCCATATTGTTTTCTATAACTCTAGAAAAAATCATGAATTTTAAAATAAAATTGGTAGTTTTCCAAATAAAAAAAAACGTTGATAAAATCAGCTCTCCAAAAAACTCGCAAGTCGCCAATTTTATCGAGACTTCTGCAATATTGAGATAAACCCCCTGTTTGAGGCCACCTACAAGTTACAAATACTCCTAAAAGTTGGATCCAAGGTTGAGATTTGCTAGAACAATGAATTAGTATCAATAAAAACATCCCTACACCGAAAACAAGTGAGTAAATTGAAAGATATGTAACTCGAAAAATGTTTACTCAATTAAAGGGTCAAATCCCATGGAATCAAAACCCAACTTTCATTTTTATGCATACTTTGAATTTCCAACATGTTGGAAAGTGTTTATCACTTTTAATGATGAATAAATTACTTGGAATTGAAAAATTAATAAGGGTTCATAAGTATATAATTTTTATAGAAAACCTTTACTTGAAGGTTTCACATACTACCTAAAACGTCTTGTTATAAATGATATGGTAGATCTATAAAACCCTTGAACAACCACTTTAAATCACTTTAGATCAATATTTGTACACAACACAAGAGAATTGTACCTTCCTTGGGCCTAATAGATGAAATTTAAGCACAATCCAAGTGATATAACTAGCTAAAATGTAAAATTTGAGGCTCAAGCTAATGAAATATTTTTGAATTTTGAATTTTTATAAAACATGAATTGAAAAGAGTTTTGAATTTTAAAATGTGGTTGATTCGGTGAGGCTTACCTTTGACCTTGCAAATTACTCTTGTTGGTGTGTATTGCAATCACAACCCCTTCTAGATCAACCTTTTGTTTTGGACTAAAATATGAGATTGGAGTCAAAAGGGTAGTCACCCTCACTCTAGTCTAAGATAATGTACCAATCCCAAATCCAACTACGAGTGATGTCGTCTTGAAATACCTCCAGTCACTTAGTAAACTATGGTATTGGGAGAGATCTTGTCTTCAGTGATGAAGTTGCCCGATGAGGGTTAGTCTGACAAATGAGTTTAATGAAGATGTGGCATGGGGCCACATTCTTCCATTCCATGTGACTTGTAGCCCCTTAATTGATTGACCCAAGGAGTTTTGTCTGATTTGGTATACTTGCAAAAAAGGTAATGGAGCACAATCTCTATAATGGTTAAGAAGAAAAAGAATAGAAAAATCAATCTACAAAACGCTTTTGCACCGAAAAAGGTTCTTATTGTGGCATTATGATCTCACAATTCAACAACAAATGGAGGGAGGGACTAACATTATATAATTTATCATGTAATGATTGGGCTTGATTTGGTTGAAGATAGGCACGATCTACCTTCTAACTGCTAGTGTTGTCCACACATGGTCTAATGTTCCATTTGTTTGACTTCAAGAACCTCATCATTCACTTGAAGGAGGAAACAACTAGCTTGAGGAGGTTGATTTGGTGCACGAGATTTGATTTCCATTGCCCTTGGAATTTTTTACTTGAGAACTTGACTTTCCTTGAGCTCTTCACTTCCTCTAACACTCGCTTAGCCCCAACAAATAGTTTTGACCTCCCAAACGATTAGAGTGACCTCAAACGTGTGGGACACCTCCCTTGCATGGATGAGTGACCTCAAACGTGTGGGACACCTTCCTTGCATGGATGGGTGACTAACTATATCTATAACGCCTTGGCTAATTTGATGAATTTAGCACATCGTTTTTGTTTGGAATAATTTTACATAATTTTTGATGTAAGACTTGTCCCTTCATGTCAGATATGGACCTCAATTTGCCAATTATAACCCACATGTGCCATTATAGAGGGTACAACCACTTTGAGTTGGAATATTTTCTTGATGCCTTCACTTCTTGAAAAAAACTGTATGTGGTATGTCAAGTACACATTGTTTGAGCATTTTGAGTCTTTATTGATTTTGGTGACCTAGGACCTTATACATTGGATTTGTGAACCACTTTGGTCAACATGAAATGCTATGAACCATGACACTGCCATGTTGAGAACTGTAAAATGAATATGTAATAACCCTAAGGAGAATTTACAACAAATAACAAGCATACATAAACATAAAAATGCACATAAATAAACACAATTCAGAGCACCATTTAACCATAAAAAAACTGCATTGCTGAGCCATTTTATTAACATGAAAGGATGTACAATATAGGTGCTGGAAGGAATGCACCTGGGCTTGCTCAAGGCAAGCTAGAGAAGCCCAAAAATATAATTCCAGACACACATTGTCTCTGTGCTCTGCGTGGTTGTAGCTCTGCACTGGAAATGCCCAGAAATGGTGCTGTTGCTTGGAATGATATGCTGATAGGGCCTATTATGCTGCTAAAAAAATTCTGGGAAATTAATCTCGACCTCTCCTCAATAAACCAAGAATAACCCACAAAGGGTTTGACCAAATCTTGACCACATAAAATTGGTCCTCTTGGGCTTAGATGGCTCCGTTGCTGGGAAACTTGGCCCTCTTGAATAATATGTTGTTGAATGCCACCAAAATGCCTATAATCCCTATTAGAAGGCTTCCGTAGCCTTCCCTCCAAGTTTCCTCCAAAAACTCCCTTCACTCCTCAACCTCTCGGAGTGACTCCCTCAAGGACTACGTAGCCTCTACGCTACTGTAGCTTCCTCTGTGGTGTGGTATGGCCTCATTAGTACTAAAATGAACCTGAACTAGACGAAACTCCCTCCTTGGGCTAGCACTCAAAGTCCACTGAAGCAAGGGTTGGGATCTCCACTCAGAAACACCCGTGTGCTGAACAACACAGGTAGACTTGGCTCACTGCTCAAGCGTGCTATGTTAAGAGACAATTTCTGAAATGATAAGTGAATGGAAAAAATGAGCCTCCCATGCCTCTTTTTTCCAAAGCCTCCCCAATGTTCCTATGGGTCCCACTTGTGCCTATTGCCTAACTCCACTCCAATGGCTGCGTGGTCCCTCTGTGGGCCACAATTTGCTCCAAGTGGCCCCATCTTCCACTATAGCTGTAATTTTTGTCTCCGGGCCAATGGTTTGGGGTGTACTAATGCCTAAAGTCTAATGTGGGGTCCCCATACCCACTCTTCCTAAGTAAAAATTCATAATAGTGACAAAACTGGCAAAAATTAACATTTCTACTTAGTAGAATTGCTAAGCAGAAATATTACAGTCCTTCCTGCCAAGATGTTGCTTGTCCTCAAGCAACTGCAATGAGGGATGTTGGAGTATCTGTTCTTGTTCCTAAGTGGCATCCTCATCTGGTGGGTTCCTCCATCTGATCAAGAATTCTTTGATAACCCTATTCCTCAAGTGCCTCTACTTGGAATTCAAAATGGCCTCTGGTTGTAGCACTAAGTGCTCCTCATCATCCATAGTGGGTAACTTACTGGTTGCTGTTACCTGCTGTCCAAATGCCTTTTTTAGGCAAGACACATGAAAAATGTTGTGCAACCGGTTAGCCGGGGGTAGCTCCAACTTGTAGGCCACCTCCCCAACCTTCTGAGTGACTCAGTGTGGCCCATATAAGTGAGGCTTAAGCTTCTCAGCCCGTTTTTGCTTCAGCGTAGACTACCTATACAACTGAAGTCTTAGGAAAACAAGGTCCTCGACTACGAATTCTCTCTCGACTCGGCCTCGGTCTGCGTAAATTTTCTACTAGTTTTGGGCCATCCTCGTGTTGTCTTTGAGAGCCCTCAAAATGTCCCGACTCTCATGTATCCAATCCTTGGCCCTTGGGGCCTTGCTGTCTCCAAACATAATGTCAGCCAAAGATAAAGCATCATACCTATACAGTGCTCGAAAAGGAGACATACCTATGAACATGTGGTACGTGGTGTTGTAGCAGTACTCTCCCATGTGCAGCCACCGTATTCATGCCCGTTGTTGCCTAGTCACATAGTTACACAGGTATCCCTCCAGCCACTTGTTAACTATCTCAGTCTTCCCGTCTGTCTGTAGGTGATAGCTCATGCTAGGGGTGAGCTCCGTGCCCACAAGCCGAAACAACTCTTCCCAGAATCCACCCATAAAACGACTATCTCGGTCACTGACAATGGTCTTCGAAAGACCATGTAGCTAGAAAATCTCCTTGAAGAACAATTCGGCCATATGTGAGGTCATGTACCGGGCTAAGATGGCGAAGAAGTGTGCAAACTTTGTCAAACGGTCCACCACCACGTAGATGCAATCCTTGCCATGTATTGTGGGAAATTTGGTAATAAAGTCCATTAAGATGCTCTCCCACTTCCCCCCAGGGATAGGAAGAGGCTACAATAAGCTAGCTGGGTGTGACTTCTCACCCTTGTTCCGCTGGCATGTCTCACACTCCCTGATGTGCCACAAAACATCATCCTTAAGGCCCTTCCATGCAAATCGCTCTTGGATGGCACTGTATATCTTTGTGTACCCCTGATGTTCTACTAGAGGCGAGTCATGGGAAACCTGCAAGGTCTTCTCTAGCAGTTGGGAGTTGGCCACCAAGTAAATCCGATCCCTATAGTAGATCACCTCGTTCATCACTTGGTACCAGTCATCTGTCACCACCCCATCAAGGACCTCACATGCAAATCGATACTTGGAATACTCCACCAACAACTAGGCCCTCCAATCCAGAGCAATGCTCATCAAAGAAAGGGAAGCTCGCCTCCTAGACAATGCATCCGCCACCACGTTGTGCTTCCCTTTGACATACTTTATGTCAAAATTGTACGCTTGGAGCTTGGTCACCCACTTCTGCTGCCTCTCTTGTAACCGCTTCTGCTCCAAGAAGAAAATGAGGTTGTTGTGATCATCCTTACCTGAAACCTGTTCTCCACCAAGTACTTCCTGAACTTAGCTAGCGCATGCATAATGGCTAGCATCTCCTTGTCATAAATGGGGTACAACCTCTCATGAGGTAGAGGCTTTCGACTCTCGAAAGCTATGGGGTGCCCTCCTTGCATCAACACAACCCCCACTCCCTCTTCAGATGCATTGCACTCCAATATGAAGGGCTGAGTGAAATCGGGAAGTGTTAGCACGGGGAAACTGCTCATAACCTGTTTGAGGCGCTCAAAAGCCTCTTGCACTGTAGTCGTCCATGAAAATGGCCCTTTCTTCGTCAGATCTATAAGGGGTGTTTCCAACTATGAGAAGCCCTTCACGAACTTCCTGTAATAAGTACAAATGCCCACGAACCCCCTCAACTCCATCACATTCTTGGGCTCTAGCCAATCTCAGATGGCCCTGATCTTCTTCTCATGTACACACACTCCATCAACCCTGATTATGTGCCCTAAATAGAGCATTTCAGTCAGCCCAATCTCACACTTAGACAACTTGGCACTTCCTCCACATGTTGTAAGTGCTCCTCCCAAGTCCGGTTACAGATCAATATGTCATCGAAAAATACTAGCACGAACTTCCTCAACTGCCCACAAAATACGTGGTTCATGCTTCACTGAAATGTGGCTGGTGCGTTGGACTCAAAGTGCCCACAGTGGCACTGGAAAGATGTATTGGGGACATCCTTGTCCCTCACCCAAATCTGATGGTACCTCGACCATAGATCAATCTTCGAGAACAACTTGGTTCCCCTCAACTCATCCATCAACTCATCAATGCATGGGATGGGGTAACGATTCTTCATAGTATTTTTGTTGATGGCCCTGTAATCAATGCACATGGGGAGGGACCCGTCGTTCTTCTTCACCAAGACAGCTGATGAGCAAAAGGGCTAAAGCTGGGCCTAATGTACCCCAGGGCCAAGAGCTCATGGATGGTGCTCTATATCTCATCCTAGTAGGCCTTGGGATGCTGATAGGGAGTAGTGATCGCAACCTGTATTCCGGGCTCCAACTTAATGGTATGCTTAAACCTTCGGTTAGGTGGCTGACCGGGTGGTATATCTCCAAACACTATAGGGTACCTGTCAAGGATGGCTTGAATCTCTAGATGTGGTGGCTTGGCCACACCCTCAGCCTCTGAAATCCTCAACTCGACAGCCCACTCAACATCTCTGTGCCTCAAGTCAGCCTGCATCCCGTGGGCTGAGACTGTCTACGGTGGGTAGGAGTGCATACCCCTTAGCAACACTAGCTTTCCAGCTGGGTCTACAAACTCCATATCCAACTTCTGCCAATCAATAGTGACTATGCTAAGTGAATAGAGCCACTGGACTCCCAACACTACGTTGGTGTCTGGTACATCCACCACAAAGAAATGGCCTGTCATGGAGTAGTTCCCCATGGTCACAGTCAAGGTGAGAACATAGCATGTGCATTGCATGGTCTTGCCACTCGGCACAAGAACTGAAAACCCCTCAAACTCCTTCGTGGTGATGCCCCTCCACTGGACCATATGGGCATCGATGAAGTTGTGGGTGGTCCCACTGTCTACTAATACTAAAACACGCTGCCCCTGAATTATCCCCCGGATCCTAATAGTTAGAAACTTGGGTACCCCACGTAGTGATGCAAGGACCCCTCCAGAAGGTGCAAAAGAAGCTCCCCCTGTTGGTGGTGGTGGTCCTCTCTCCTGAGGTGTTGCGCTGTCATCTCCTCCCATATCAAAGTATGTATCTTCCTCCCCATCGGTATCCAAGAAGACCTCTATGTAATGGGCCTTGCCTGCTGCACACCTATGGTCTGGTGCTCACGACTCCTGACAGGTGAAGCATAACTTCTTCCTCCAGAGGTCTCTCCGTGTGTCCTCATCCAGTTGCCCACATCCTTGGTTGGCTCTCAGTGGTGGGACCCTCATATCTCTCCCCCTCTGCTGGAAACCTGGTTTGGTTAGCAAAGGTGCCCTAGCTTTGGGTAGGGCATCTTGTACGTCCCTAGCTCTTCCCATTGCATCCTGCAATGTAGTGGGTATGTTGGACCTCACTAGCCCCTATAATGGATCTTCCAACCCCTCTATGAACATGTAAATCCTCCCCTGGACTCCGACAAGTCTGGCACCATCAAAGACAGTCTCAGAAACTCTAAGATGTACACCTCTACATTCTCGGTCTGCTTGAGCCTAGTTATCTCCCCAAAATGCTCCTCAGGGTCCTTCATCTCGAACCGGTCTAACACCCTCCTCGTGAACTCATCATATGTTGTGACCCCTGCATGCCCTAGTGTGGTTAGCACATGGAACCACCAATCATGAGCTTCCCATTCCAAATGCAGTGTGGAAATATTGATTTCCTCTCCCTTAGTCATCTAGTTCAAATGGAAATAGACTTCCAACTTCTCGACCCATGCCTTGGCCAAGCTCTTGGAGAAGCCATCGAAAGTAGGGAGAAACAACCTCCTCCTTGTGCACTACAAATTTGTTCCCTGTGTATAGCCTCCACTGCTCTGTCCCCTGGGTTTATTCCTACCCTCCAGCTGACATAAAACTTTGAAAGTAATGGCCCTCCCAAACTTTGGGCCATGGGGCTAATACTCCAGGAAATACTCTCCATAATGTGCTTCCTCTGGCTCATGTTGTCCTCCCATTCTGGAAACTAGGAACATGGGAATGGTAGACCGAGGGGATGTGTATGGTACGATAGGCATGTTGGGGTTGAGTGTTGCTTGGTGCTGCGAAGTTCCAGATCCTTCTCCCACCTGGAAATCCCCTTTGATTCCCTTACCTTTGCTGCCATTGGTATTACAATGACCCATCTCCTCAATGTTCCTCAATAGGTCCTGCACTGCCTTCAGTAAGAGGTGATCAAACTCCTCATCCTTGCTCCTTTTCTCTGCCTCGTTGTCCCCCATATTTGTTTCCACAACCTCCGGTTCAATGGTCACAAGATCTAGGGTGATCTCCAACTGTCTTTCCCTACTCTTGTACCTCTGCCTCCAGTATGTCACGTTTTTCTTATCATCCGGTTTCATATACTGCGCTGCTCCCACAGGCTGAGATAAGTTTATGAGCTCTGATGCCACTATAATATCCCTAAGGAGAATTTATAGTAAATAACAGGCACACATAGACATAAAAATGCACAAAAATAAACACACAAATCAGAACACCATTTGACCATAAAAAATTGCGCTGGTGAGCCACTTTATTAACATGGAAGGATGTGCAATATAGGTGTTGGAAGGAATGCACCTGGGCTAGCTCAAGGAAAGCTAGAGAAGCCCAAAAATATAATGTCTGACACCCTTTGTCTCTGTGCTATGTGTGGCTGTAGCTTTGCGCTTGAAATGCCCAATTATGGTGATGTTGCATGGAATGATCTGCTGCTAGGGACTGCTATGCTGCTCAGAAAATTCCGGGAAATTAATTCCATCCTCTCCTCAATAAACCTAGAATAACCCACAAAGGGTTTGGCCAAAGCTTGACCTCGAAAAATTGGCCCTCTTGGGCTTGGATGGCTCTACTGCTAGGCAACACAGTCCTTCTGAATAATCTGCTATTGAATGCCACCAAAATGCCCATAATCCCTGTTAGAAGGTTTCCCAAGCCTTCCCTCCAAGTTCCCTCCAAAAACTCCCTTCACTCCTCAACCTCCCGGAGCGACTCCCTCAAGGACTGCGCAACCTCTGTGCTGTTGTAGCTTCCTCTACGCTATGGTATGGCCTCACTACTGCTGAACTGAACCAAAACTATATGGAACTCCCTCCTTGGGCTGGCACTCGAAGTCCACTGAAGCAAGGGTTGGGATCTCCACTCAGAAACACCCGTGTGTTGAACAACACATGTAGACTTGGCTCACTGCTTAAACGTGCTATGTCAAGAAACAATTTCTGAAATGATAAGTGAATGACCAAAATGAGCCTCCCATGCCTCTTTTGTCCAAAGCCTCCCCAACATTCCTATGGGCCCCACTCATGCCTCTTGCCTAACTTCGCTCCAATGGATGCGTGGTCCCTCTGTCGACTACAATTTGCTCCAAGTGGCCCACTATAGCCACAATTTTTGTCTCCAGGCTAATGTTTTGGGGTGTGCTAATGCCTAAGTCTAATGTGGGGTGCCCATACCCACTCTTCCTAACTAAAAAATTGTAATAGTGACAAAACTGGCAAAGATTAATATTTCTACTTAGCAGAATTGCTAAGCAGGAATATTACAGAATCATGCATTGAGGCCAAAGAATGCATATAGACTCTATAACACATGTCCATGTGGGAATACAAGGGCGCTCGAGACATGTGCTCCATTGGCCCTACATAGTGTGATCACCCCTACAAAACCAATAGCTCCCCGAAACCATGTGTCCAATTAGGTCCATCTTAAGGCCTCCAACCGTATCTAGAGCAAAAGGACTTAAGAATGAAGTATGCAGGATTGGGCATGGCCGACCATTATAGGCCAGAATACCATAATACATAACATTACATGGCCTAAAAGGCTTTTGAATTGCATTCTTTGGACTTACAATTGTGTTGCCAAAAATAAAAACACCTTTAGGTACCACCATTTAAAACAGGGGTAACATGTCCCAATCCAAACTATATTTGGAGCTGATTTGAATGTTAAGTCCAAGTTTTATTCCATGGAACCTGTAGAAACCCACAAGCCTTTAAATCTTCCCAACCAAAATTCTCAAGCAAGAAGTTTGGCCAAGAGTAAAACAAGTAATTACAGAAACAATAGAAACAAAAATCTTGGTGGAAAGGAAAGATATATTCTAGATATAGAAGCAAATAATGTAAAAAATGGATTCTGATTCTAACAAGGAAGCTTGCTCCCGATAAAACAGGTAACAATGTTCTGACAAAACTCGTACCTCTTTGCAAGATGGATGGATCAAAATTAAAAAGGAAAAAATTGCTTCGATCAATACTTGAAGGCTGTTTGCAATTAGTTTGGATATTGCACAACTCTGATTTTGCAGACTAGAGTCTTCCTTTCACATTTACTTATGTACTTTTACATTTCTTTGTCTATTTTGATCTATATTATTTTAAAGTTTTTCTCCAACCGTTTCCCCCCAAGTCTTCGGTGAAGTTTTAAGTATTTCTAGAGTCTGAATTAGACTCTTGTTGAATCATTCCCAATTTCTCCAAGTTTTTTATTAAGTATTTTCAGAGTCTGAGTCAGACTCATTTGTCGAGTCATTCCCAAGCGCAAGGTGCATGGATATAACTACAAGTAACTTTCTTTTGGTCTATCAAACCATCGGAATGACAACACACCTACGTAATCTCAACTTCAATTTTAGTTAGGCTTGCTAAAGTAATGACAAGTATGCAATTATTTTCTTGTTCAAACAACTCTGCTAGGATGGGTTTAATTTCATATACTAGTTCTTTTCTTGTTTTGGTTCCATCTTTTATAATTTTTGAGAGGAAAATAGTACCAAGTTGTGACAATGTATAACAATATCACAATATCTACCAGGCTTAAGATTACATCACCTTAATCGAATTCGATGTTGCCATTGTTGTCAAATTAAAAATAAAAGAGATAGTGCTCCAAATTCTACTTATGTATTTTAATTTTTTCATGTATATGTTGATTTATGGTAGCATCGGATGTGCTCTAGCCTTGTAATTTTGTATATAGGCTAAGACACATGTATTCCATAAAACCCAGAAATAGTTTTGGAAAATTCCACTTAGAGATGATTTAATTAAATTAATTAATCGTTTTTTAATGTTTTCTTAAGTCTAAACTGGAAACTGATTAATTAAAGGGTATTAATTAAATAAGAATGAATCTTCTAGATAAAGTCATGGATCACCTCCAAGTTAATCTTAGCCCTTGGTTACATTTTAATCTTGGCCGTTGAAGAGTCAACGGAAGAATATAAGGAGGGTGAGGGGCCTATGGAAAACAAATTGAGCACATTGAGCATTTGGCATTTTCAAGTTTGTGTGAGGAGACACAACTTTTGGTTAGAATCGAATCACTAGGCACGGCTTGCTAAGTGATTTTGATTCAGTGATCAGATTCAGAGAGGGGCAGAGGCAGTAACTGGTCAGGAGGACCAGGAGTACATTACAGAGAGAGGCAGCAGTGACGCAGAGAGAGAGAGAGAGTGCAGTTTTCTGAAGGGGTGACGCAGTCCCTGAAGGGAATCACGCAGAAGTGACGCAGTGTCTCCCAGAGTCGGTCCGGAGATAGCTAGAGGCTGGGGTTTCTGAGCCAGGAGGGCCAAAATCCAGTCTCAAATCAGCGAGTTCAGTTGTTGAGTAGAGGTGACGTAGTTCCAAAGCTTGCTCACGTAGGCTTACGCAGTTCCAGCGTAGGCATCACGCAGAGGCAAAGAGGGGCTTCACTAACATTGTTCAGATCAGCCGGGGACTTGCAGTGTGAGGTATATCTCACAATTTCATTAGTTGTCTAGATTTCTCTGAAGTGTTTGCCAGATATTGGCACCCTAGTTGCGCTTAAGATACTATTACTTAATAATATAAAACCCTCACATCTGCTGCACTGGTTTTCCCGAGTTGGGTTTTTTCGGGGACCTAGTCCAAAAATAACTATGTCAAATGTGAATGTTTTTCATTGTATTTTGTTCAGAATGTTTCAGCACTTAGATTTATTCTGCAACATTATTTGTGTAGACTGCTTCAGAAATTACTTCAATATTTCACTATAATGAAACAATTATGAAAAACAATAGGAGAAGTAATTCAAATTTGTTGCAATAGGAATCCGGATTTATGATTTTTCACATGGTATCAGAGCTTATTCAAGTTGAAGTGCAGGAGAAACAAGAGTGAACCAACAAATTAGTGCTAAAGAGACTGGGATTTGCGTAAGCAACAATAGATCCTCCCAGAAATTAAGTTGTCTAGGCCAGGAGGGAAATCCAGCATAGAAAAGGCTCCCTCTGAGAGAGTTGACAGAGGGGTAAGCATTTTCAGTTGTAGAAGGGGCAACATAGCTGTAGGACGCAGTTGTTGCACAACAGTGAGTGTAGGTGCATAAGCGTCAGAATTTTTTTGAAAAAAAACAGATTGGAGATTTCTTGACCTCAGAGAGTTTCTTACTCAAAGAAGCTCAATTTTTCCCGTGCAGCAGTAGAAGCAGTGACTTACTCCACAAGGAGTGTGTAAGTCTAGCTGAGCAAAGGGTTAGAGCAAGATATTGACAAATGAGGAGATGGCCAGCAACGGACTGCGTGACTAAGATAGATTGGAGGGTGCCTCCAACTATGTTATTTGGAAATCAAGGATTGAGTTTCTCCTTGATGAGCATGATCTGAAAGCAATCATAGACAGCGCAGTTGCAGAACCTCTTGATGCAACACATCTGAGACAATTCAAGAAGAATATGGCAAGAGCCAAGTGATTGATCCTAGACGGTGTGAAGGATCATATCGTACCTCACATAGCAGCAAATAGCACTGCTAGAGAGATGTGGGTAGCGCTAGAAAAGCTATACCAAGGATCTTTCGAGCAGCAGAAGATGTATTTGGAGGAGAAGATGCGTAATACCCGGATGAAGAAGGGAGAGCGTTTTGACTCCTTCCTGTCTCGTATTCAGGATAACTGAGCCCAGCTGTCAACAGTGGGATTAGCACCCAAAGACTTAGAGCTGGTAAGGCTCACTTTGAACTCAATTTCAGAAGACTATTAGGTCTTTGTCCAGAGCATTCTGGGCAGAGAAAGGCTTCCAGGATGGGAAGCGATGTGAGCAGCCTTGCAGCAACAAGAGTTGAGGAGAGATCTCCTCAAAATCCATATGGACGATGGCAGCAGCGGTTCGAAAGTCAAGAAGGAGGAAGAAGATAACACTGCCCTTGCATCAAAGGGGCAACAAAAGCAGAAGAAGAAAGATCTGTCCAAGATCAAGTGCTTCAGGTGTGGGGAAATGGAACATTATGCCACATAGTGTCCTCTTAAGAAAAAGGATAAAGAGGATAGAAACCCATTTTTTATCTGTTAAGATGCTGTTGAACAAATGTTATTTCACTTGCTCCATGTTCTCTGGTTTCTACGTCTATTTCCGAATTTCTGCTTCTGTGCACTAGATTATTCTGTCTCTATAATTTCTACATGGAATTAGAGCCACGTGTTTCAGTTCTGGGGGACCAAAAAGATTTCCTCTTTGGACAGCTGAGAGATGAGGATATTCCTTATATATTTTGTGACATCTAGGCAGAAAAGACAAGTTTTTTGTGCTTGTCAAGTTTAATGTATGGCCAAAAATAAACATGGAATTGCTAGAGATGCTATTATAAAATTGAAGGATGGTTTGGCCCAATGTTGCAAGCTTTTGGACTCTGGAGAATTCGTGGAGTTGGGATGCTGAATTTCAGGGATTCGGGATAGAGAACTTCAAGGTGAGTTTGAGTACCAAACATCGTGATTCAAGAGATGTCCTAAAAAATCCAGATTGCTGAACTGAATATCACAAGTGGACATTACTTGCAAGGGGAGTTTGGATGTTGAGTTTTGTACTTCATGCTTGAAAATCAAGTTGCAGATTTAACATATTGAATGGGAGATTGGGTGATACTGGAGGGCCTTTGTGGGCAGATTTATTCTTTGTACCTGCCACAAGGATAATTAGTTATTATGCAATGAGATATTTGTCTTAGTCATTCTTCCCATCTCTGTGTATTTATCTGATTGAATATATGTTCTTTTATGTCCATTATTTGCTGCTTCTGTTTCATCATGTAAAGTATTTTGCAACACATCTACTTTCCGTTTTACAACAGTCATCAATCCATGGTTGTCCAACCAAACAACAATAGGACATGAGTGACAACCACAGCATTTGAGAATATAATTTTAGGTTGTAACAACATTCCTCAAAGCACCTAAGAAGTGTGATTATCATGGCATGTCAAGGTGAATTCACAAATTACATTTTGTATTCATCATCTGAAAAATTCTAAAATTTAAACTAGTTTATAAGTCCACATTATCTCTTTAATTTTTCTAAGTTTCAAGGACATATGAAGCAGAAGATGACTGTCTTGCACAGAATCCTTTCCTCTGGCTTAAATCACGACTCCAATTAAATAATCTTCAATAAGGTCGAGTGTGTTTTGGAACAGATTAATTATATGCTAGAAGCATAAAATGCCAGCAAAGCACATATACAAGAGGCTCTTCTTGATATGCAAAGAAAACTACAATATAGTAATACCAGCCTCCAGGAAAAAATATACAAAATGAGTGAAGAATGAATAGCCTGAACCTGGCATAAAATCCCCATGTCTTTCACCACCTGGGGGACTAACCCCTGTGAACATCCAATATGTCGTGAAGAAAGTCTTGCTATTAGTACAGAATCACAAACATGCCATGCAGCATACTCATGGTATGGCTTGCTTGACTGACAAAGGCAGCCATACATGTTGTCTGAAAACATCAATACAATGCCTTCGTAATATCCAACTCAATTGAAATTTGGAACTAGGTTTGGCTGAAAGGGGCCATGGTTGTTGCCATTGTAGTTTCTCTTTCCTTTTCCTTTTCCTTTAATTTTTTATCCGTCTTCCTTTTGCTGCGCCACAACAAACGGATTGGAGTTCCGGGGAAATCAATATTTGCTCTTAACTGCTTCTCCATGTAGCGCCGGTATGTGTCTGGAAAAAGCTTTGCATCATTCAAAAAGAAAACAAAGGTAGGGGGGCGAATTGCAGCCTGTCATTGCCAAACAGTAAACATTACTAGTGGAAAACATTTTCTCATGGACATAATTAGTATTTTGCCTCATGAATAATCATTTTCATGACCCATCAAAATTCAACCCATAAAACTAGAGAAACAATTTCTGTCCACTTCACTATAAATCTGTATACTTTTGTGAAAACCTTGGAAGTTGCCATATAGTGACTGCAACATTTTCTACAACAAGGTCAAGAATTGTAGGCGACACATAGAGAGAGAGAATAGCAGCTTTCGTACACTATAAAGAATACAAGGCCATTTTTTTTTGCAATAGAAACATAATTAATTAAATAACTCAGCACTAGCACAACCAGCTAGATGGTATTTAATGCCCTGAATATTCAAACGACAGAAAACAGCCGGCAAAACTAATGAAACCAAATCAATAGTTTCTGAAAATAGAGTTGATGATACTTTAGCACCAACAAAAACTTATGGAACCAATGGATCTTGAATAAAGGTTACATTCATGAACCTGTAAATGGAAATTAGGATAGATGAAATGCTCTTGGAAGTATCAGGAATTAAAAGGTCAAAAAATAATTAATCTCCTGAACTTAAATGTGTGTGAAAAATATCCCTTATCCAGTTTGATAATCATGATAAATTGTATGCCCCCGGAGTTTAGAGAAGTTGGCGATAGGGTGCATTGTTAAGGCACTCCTTGTGATGTCACTGGTTCAAACCCCCAACTGGCCCTGTGTGCCATGTGATGGGTTGGTACTCCTAGAGGTTATAGTGGTAGCAGTCAGAATTGAACCCATGTCAGATGAGTATGAGCCTGCCCTAGTTGCCGATTCGGTTAGTTCACCAAAAAAAATGAAAGAAAGAAGATCATGATAAATTGTAATAATGGCCTAGAATAGTTTGTCTACCAGTGCAAGCTCAAACACTGTTTATTTAACAAAATTATATCTCTTAAGAATGATTTTAGCACCCTTAGTTCTGAAGCCATGTTACGAAACTATAATCTGTCATTGTCAAAAGATGATTCCTCCCTAATGTTAGCCTCCACAATGTCCCAAGGCTGACATGATATCGATAGAGGTAACCTCAAACCAAGCTTTTAGTTTGGCAGCTAGCCCTACCAGACCAGAGAGGGCTCTCTCTATGAAACATACAGCCAAGGATCTAACTGGTGCAAGAGTGGATTTTAGGCTAGATAGCTCAGCTCTAGGGTTTTGAAAGATTTAGGGTTTTTCTATTGGATGAGGGATGGAAACCAAGGAACTAGGTCAAAGTATCAAAGGTTACAGCTACAACAGATATGGAGGTGCAAGATAGCTATGTTTTTGTGACGGGCTTAGGAGTTTGTCGATGTAGTGTAGGGTTTGAAAGAGAAAGAAGATCTTAATGAGCATGTGCACCATGAATTCATTAAACAAGAAGGAAGATTACATAAAATCAAAATGACATTCCCAACAAAACAAAGCTTTCATGAAAGAATTCTGCTTATAAATCTCTTCGGAAAATCACTGAAGAAGCAGGATGTGGTAAGGAGACAAGCATATCATTTCTGTAAAACTATAATAGAGAGAAAACAGTATCACAAACTCACAACACGAGAATTCCTGAATAATCGCTGCAACTGGTCCTTTGATTTCCTGTATAAAATGATGAAGTACAAGCTACAAGAGATTCACCCTTTGATGTCCAACCTTTTTTCTCTACCAAAAAAACATACATATAGACCAAAAACCATTTCCTCAACAAAAACCTAATGACTAGGGAGGTTAACGAACTCTCCTCACAATAGAAAAACTGATACATTTCACCTTGAAAAGCATTTACAAGCATGAATCTACCTAATTTTCACTTTAACAAGCATATTTACCATTGATTACATCATGACAACATCATAAATGAGTAATTACATCAGGAGAACTGAGTTTGACTGACAAAACTGAGAAAATAGGTTTCCAGGCAAAAGTGTAGCACAGGAAAGCGTAGCATGACAGGAGAAAACGCAACGTGCCAGGTGTAATAGGCTTTTGGAGGAGTTCCCATGCTCCAAATCCAGATCTGAAAGATGCTGGAGAAAGCTCTACCTGTCTACTACACCATAGAACCCTCAAACTGAAAATGACTGCTCCAAGGCCTCTAAAACTCAATTCTCCCACAACTACTCCAAAGCGCAGTGTGCCTCTGAAATAACAGGCAGAAAGGTGATTTTTTGGTAGTTTTTTGACCTTTTCACCCACCAAAATGTATTGACATGGCTCTCCCAATAGATGAAGTCAATGTACATGTCAAAAGCAATCCAAAAATACCAAAATTTTGTCATTTGGATGCCCACAAAAAAAACGTAGCGTGAGGCTCACTACCCTTTTGGACCAAAAACTATGCAAAATTGCCAAAATGCCCAAAATCTTCTAAATTTGTCAATTTTTTTCCAAATTTGCTCAAAATTATTTCAAACTTGCCCCTTGAAGTGAAATAAGGATGTGTTAGGCCATGAGAGAGGCCTTAGCTAACAAATCAAGCCTATCCTTCTCTTTTTGCCTCATTAGGGTTTCTTTGAGATTTTTCTTCAACTGCTTGATTCTTACCTGAGACACCTGATTTCTTGGACTTTTGTGGGCTCATACCTACTGATCTGACCTCCCTTGTGCCTCTTCTACTCGGTGGTTTCAGAATCCATGCTAACCCTAGCTGAATGGAAAAGGGAATTAGGGTTTAGTGAAAGGAAAAACAGAGGATTTGGATATTTTTGGGAATGAAGGGAGATGAAGGGGTTGAGGGCTTCCTAAATTCTTGGGAAAATTTAGGGGGGTAGGGAGAGATGTTAGGGAGTAGGGAGAAGTGAAATTTTAGGGAATGAGTGAAGGGAAGGGTGTCAAAAGGGGAAAACACAGTCCTAGCCTAGGAAAGTGTAGTCTAGGCTAGGTTTTGTGGGAAAATGGGGTAAATGAGGGATAGGAATGATGGGGAATGAGTAGGGGAGTGTATAACAGGTGGGGGAAGGTGTGTGAGCTTCAATCTTAGGGTTTACTTAGCAATTTAGTCAATGTGAACATGAAACCAAGCAAATGCACTAAAAACCCTAGAAGAGGGATTTCTCTTTCCGAGCATGAAATGAAGACACAAGAGGTGTTTGAAGGGCCTACTTACTTGTCTCTGATACACTAGAACTCGCTGTTGATGAAGAATTCCCCTAAAATAATGATTTGGCTCCTTTGAAGAATACGCAATGCAGAGGAGAGATGGCATTCTTGGGCACACAAATTGTTGTTCTGAGGGTTCAAGTGGTCTTTCAAGGTGGAGAGAAGTCTCCTGAAGATGAAATGAGCAAATGAAAGCTCTTTTTAGTCTTTTGTAGAACCAGAATGAGCTATTGCACAGTGTAATATTCCGAATAGGAAATAAACAACAATACAAAGAAACATAAACAAAAACTACAACTAATAGAGAGACACCATGAAAATCACTGCAAACATTTCAAAAAAGCTGAGCCATTTTATTATAAATCTGGAAATAGGGAATGAGTACAAGAAGGTGATTAGAATGATGGCACCTTGGCTTGCTCAAGGCAAGCTGAAATAACTCTCCAAACCCTGCTATGGATGGCTGCTTCCCCTCTGGATTGCGTAACTCCCTGAGCTGTTGCTGCTGCTGGAAAACGCTGGTTCTCGCTGGAATGGAGCTGCTCTTTGGGGCTGTTCCCCTACTTAGAAAATTCTGAAACTCCGGCTATGAACTCTCCTCCAAAAACCTGAAAAACCCAAGAAGGAATTCTGGAAAGGCTGACCCCGGAATCTAACCCCCTTGGAAAAATTACACACTCTTGGCGAGTATGCTGGCCTCTAAACTGAATCGCTGGAAATGTTGGGCTCAATTTGCTCCAAAAGGCAACTTGTGAAGGGTTGATCCCCTCACACTTCTCCTTGACTGAAACTACTGAAGATCCCTCACTGCTAGAGCTTCCCTCCTCCAAAACTGCGTAACCTCTATCAGAGATTGCACTGCCTAGTGACCGCATAACTCCTGGATGGATAGCTCTGCGTGATCTACTTTGAAAACTCAAGGTAAAGCTCCTCACCTGAGCGGGCACTCGAAGTCCCCCGAGGTTGAGGTTGGGATCTTCACTCGGAGACACCTGTGTGTTGAACAACACTTGCAGACTTAGCTAAACAGCGTAAGCATGCTCAATATCTGTTAGACATAAATTTTGAAGATGCATAATAGAATGAATGAGAAGCTAGGCCCTCACTCCCTTTTATGCTTGAGACCCAAACATTCCCTTGGGCCCCACTATGCTGCGCTGTCCTCCTTTGCTACGGTGCCCTACTTACTCTGCGTTGTCCTGGCCCATGCTGCCTCTGCGTTGTCTCTCTCCCTGTGCTATCACTTGGTCCCCCTAGGCCCCACACTGAAATTATAATGTTGGCCAAGTGACTTTAGGGAGCTTATTTCTCCTAAGTTGGGTTATGGGTCCCAACACCCTTTTATTTATGGCTGAATCATTAGAAAAGAAAAATTTGAGCAAAATTTAATATTGCCAATTAGTTGCTATTAATTTGGAATATTACAATCATCCCCGCCAAAATTTTGCTTGTCTTCGAGCAACTGCAAAGATGGATGCTGCAGGATCTTCTCACTCTCCCAAGTGGCATCCTCATCCGAAAGATTCCTCCATCTCACCAAATACTCCTTGACTATCTTGCTCTGTCGCTGTCTCTCCTGGGTGTCTAAAATGGCTTCTGGCTATAACACCAAATGCCCCTCAACATCTGTAGGTGGAAGCTCCTCTGTTGCGGTCACCTGCTGCCCCAAAGCCTTCTTTAGGCATGATACATGGAAAATGTTATGTATCCTACTCTCTGTTGGCAGCTCCAACTCATAAGCAACCTCTCCTACTCGATGGATCGCCCTGTAAGGTCCATAGAAGCGAGGCTTAAGCTTCTCAACCCCCTTTTGCTTCAACGTAGACTGCCTGTACGGCTAAAGTCAGAGGTAGACCAAATCACCTACCTCAAATTGTGTCTCTACTCGCCCTCTATCTGCATACAGCTTCTGTTGGTTCTGTGCTATGGCTAAGTTGTCCTTAAGAGCCCGGAGTATATCTTGGCTCTCTTGGATCCAGTCCTTGGCCCCGGGGGCCTTCCTAGCTCCAACATAACATTAGCAGAATTCAGAGCATGATATCTATACAAAGCATAAAATGGAGACATACCGATAGACATGTGGAAAGTAGTGTTGTAGCAGTATTTTCTCAGGTGAAGCCAACGCAACCATGCCTTTTGCTACCACGTGACATAGTTCCACAAGTACCCTTCCAGCCACTTGTTCACTACATCCGTCTGCCCATCCGTTTGAGGGTGATAGCTCGTACTAGGAGTTAACTCTATACCCACCAAACAAAAGAGCTCCTACCAAAAGCCACCCATGAAATGGTTGTCCCTGTCACTGACTATGGTCTTAGGAAGACCATGTAATCTGAAAACATGACAGAAAAATAGCTCAGCCACTTGTGCAACTGTGTACTGTGTTGACATGGCAAAGAAATGGGCATACTTTGTTAGTCGATCAACAACCACAAAGATGCAATCCTTGCCTTGCACTGTGGGCAAACTAGTAATGAAAGCCATAGAGATGCTTTCCCACTTTCCTTCGAAATGGGAAGTGGGTGTAGCAATCCGACTGGGTGGTTCATCTCCCCCTTGTTCCTTTAACACACTTCGCACTAATGACATTCCGGAGTACGTCCTCCTTGAGGCCTCTCTAAGAGAACCTCTCCCTGATGGCCATGTAGGTCTTTGTGAATCCTTGGTGGTCTAAAAGCGGAGAAACGTGGGATGCCCGCAATATCTTCTCCTTGAGCTGGGAATCCCCAGTCAAGAAGATCTTGTCTCGGTCTGTCATCTGAAATCCGATCGTCCAGTACCTCACAAGAAAAGTGGTCCTTGGAGTACTACACTAACAGTTGAGCCCTCCAGTTTGCATCTAGGCTCATCAAGGACAACGCTGTTGGTCTGCATGATAAAGCATCTGCCACCACGTTGTTCTTCCCTTTGACATACTCAATGTCAAAGTTGTAGGCCTGAATCTTACTGACCCACTTCTATTGCCTCTCCTGCAAATTCTTCTGCTCAAGAAAAAACCAGAGGCTGTTGTGATTAGTCCTCACCTGAAACCTGTTTCCTACCAGATACTGTCGAAACTTGGCCAACATGCATAATGACCAGCATCTCCTTGTCGTATATCGGATACAACCTCTCATGCGGCAATAGCTTTCGACTCTCGAAAGCTATAGGGTGGCCCCCCTGCATCAACACTACGCCTACTCCCTCCCTCGAAGCATCACTCCAAAATGAAAGGTTGTGTGAAGTCCAGCAAAGCCAATACTGGACAGTTTCTCATCACCTTTCTGAGCCTGTCAAAAGCCCTCTGTGTAGTATCAGTCCAGCCAAATGCCCCCTTCTTGGTGAGATCTGTGAGGGGTGCAGCAAGTTGGGAAAATCCCCTGACAAATTTCCGGTAGTGGGTGCAGATGTCTACAAATCCTCGAAGCTCTGTCACATTCTTCGGTTTTGGCCACTCTCGGATGGCCTGGATCTTCTCCTCATGAACTCTCACTTTGTCCACACCAATGATATGCCCCAAGTAGAGCATCTCTGTCAACCCAAACTCGCACTTGGAGAGCTTAACATAGAAATGTTGCTCCTCCAAAATATGCAGTACAACCTCAATGTGCTGCAAGTGCTCCTCCCAAATGCAGCTGTATATGAGGATATCATCAAAGAACACCAGCACAAGGTTCCTCAACTGACTAGGGTGTGGAAATTTCTGAATCTTTACACTTTATGCAGAAATTATTTACTATTAATCAAGTTATGCTCCTCCTACTTAGACAAGTTATTAACTGAATAAATTCAAGTTAAAATCGAAGCAAAACACATAATAGATCTCCACCCATCCAGATCTAGAACAAGTTCATGCACACATAGACAAAGTGACAGTTATTTATGGACAAATAGTCCTCGGAAAAACCCAATGTGGGAAAACCGATCTCTAGCTGCTGGAGGGTTTTATTATTAAGAATTTTCCGAATACAAGCCTGGGTTCCAAATCTGGAAAACCCAATAGAGAAATGATAGATCTATAGCTCACTAGCTGATCTAGGGCCAAAATAATGACTGATCCACACCCTCAAATGCGATTTACAAAAATCAGCCAAAATTAGGGCCTAGAAACCCCATCGTTGCCCCTGAAGCCTCTACGTCAACCTCTAAAGCCCCTCTAACCTTCAACGCTGCTCCGGAAAGGTCTGTGTTACCCCAGACTCGGTGACGCAGGCCTTACGCTACCCCTTAGGGTCTTTGCGTAACCCTTGAGGGTTTGCTGCAGCAATTACGCTGTCCTTGAGGGACTGCGTTGTCCTTGTCGCTGTTGCTGCTCTCCTACTTCTGTGTTGCCTCTTTGAGCTGATCTCTGCCTCTTGCTGATTCTAGACCCTGGGATCAGATCATCCCCTTGGCCTAAATTCCCCTCTCTGCAGCGGAAACACTTCTGAGAATTCTTAGCAAACTCGTCCTAGAATCTCAGCTTAGCTTCAGTGCTTTGCCTCTGTGTGTATTTACAAATGACCCCAAGCCTTTCCTTTATAATTTTTTCGTTGGAAAACCAATGACCATGATCAGATCTTGAATCAATGGCTCAGATTAAAAGAAAGCTTGATCCGCGTGACTTAAGACAATTTCATCACATGTTTAATTCAATTCACTTCAATTATTTAAGTTCCCTAAGTTTTAACTTAGGGAATACATTAAAATAATTAATTAATTTAATATCTCCTAAACCAGATGGAATTTCCCAAATCAATTTCTGAGCCTTATAGATCAGGTGTACTCTAGTCCCTCCACAAAATTTGGGAGCTAGAGCACCATTGATGCTACCCCAAATACACAAAATCTCAACACACAAAAGATGTGGTTCATGCAAGACTGGAAGGTGGTCAGTGCGTTGGTTAGCCCGAAGGGCATCATCAGAAACTCGAAATGGCCATAATGGCACCTGAATGTAGTCTTTGGGACATCCTGGTCCCTCACCTTGATCTGATAGTACCCTAACCTCAGATCGATCTTGGAGAATAACTTTGTTCCCCTCGGCTCATCCATCAACTCGTCAATCTTGGGGATGGGGTATTGGTTCTTCATGGTCTTTTTGTTAAGTGCCCTGTAGTCGATGCACATCCGCAATGTGCCATCCTTCTTCTTCACCAGAACAACAGAAGAAGCAAACGGGCTAGTACTGGGTCGAATGTGTCCCAGTGCTAAGAGCTCATGGATAACTCTCTCAACCTCATCCCTGTAGGCCTTGGGGTGCCTATAGGGGGTGGTGATCAATACCTGGATCCCCTGCTCCAACTCGACAGTATGCTCAAACCCCCAGTTTGGCAGCTACCCCGGTTGTATGTCCCCAAAAACCGTGGAGTATCTGTCCAATATCGACTGCACATTGGGGTGTATTGATTGTCCTGTGGCTCCTGCCTCTGAAATATGCAGTTCTACTGCCCACTCTAAGTCCCCATTTCAAAAGTCTACCTCCATCCATTGTGCTAAAACTGTCTGCAGAGGGTATGTGTGCATGCCTCTGATCATCACATGCTTCCCACCCTTTTTGTCTGTCCACTCCATCTCCAGTGTCTCCCAATCTGTGGTGACCTTGCCCAGCGTAATCAGCCACTGCACCCCCAATACCACATTGGTATCTGGGATGTCAACCACAAAGAAGTGGTCTGTCATCGTGTACGTCCCCATGGTCACTGCCAAAGTTGGAACATACCTCATACACTACATGGTTTTGGCACCCGGGACCAATACTGAGAAGCCGTCAAAACTCTCTGTCAGTATGCCCCTCCTTTGTACCAGTTGGGCATCAAGGAAGTTTTGAGTGGCCCCGCTATCTACTAGAACTGAAACACGCTGTCCCTGGACGGTGTCTCGGACACGCAGTGTCGAATACTTCGAAACCCCTCGCAGAGATGCAAGGACTCCTCCTGTGGGTGCAAACACTGCCACTCCTGCTCCTGCCATGTGAAGCATAGCTTCCTCCGCCTCAAGTCTCTCCGGGTGTCATTGTCCAAAGGCCCTCGGCCCTGGTTCCCCTTCAACAGTGGAACTCTCGTGTCTTTCCCCTTTGGCTGAAACGCCGGTCTCTGGGGGAAAGGAGCTCTAGTCCTAGGCAAAACATCATGCAAGTCCCTTGTCCTCCCGATTGCGTCCTGAAGTGTAGCAGGCCTAGTGGACCTGACTAACCCACGCAGAGGCTTTGCCAACCCATCAATAAACATGTAAATCCTCCTGGCTGTAGACAAGTCTGGAACCATCATTGAAAGTCTCAAGAACTCATAAATGTATGTTTCTGGGTTCCCAGTCTATTTGAGCTTGGTCAGCTCGACAAAATGCTCTTCCGGTCTATTTGAGCTTGGTCAGCTCGACAAAATGAGTGACCCAGCGTGGCCATCCCATGGAATCACCAATCATGGGCTTCCCCCTCAAGGTGCAGCGCTGACACCTTGAGGGCCTCCACCTCCGCCATTTGGTTTAGATGAAAGTAAATGTCCAACTTTTCCACCCGAGCTTTTGTTGTACATTTTGATGACCCGTCATATGTCGACAAGAAAGATATGCCCATGGTACGTTGCAGTTCACCACCCTGCGTGTACCCACCTCTGTTCTAGTTGCAGGTTGGCTATTGTTCTTTAGTTGGCAGAAATCGTGGAAGGTGAGAGCTTCTCCAAACTCTCGTCCATATGGCTGATATTCTACAAAGTAATCCCCGTAATGAGCTATCTCCGACTTCTGGGGTCCTCTCGTTCCCGTTCCTGTAGTCAGGAATGTAGGCATAGTGGAACGTGGGGGAATGCGTAGCACCACCTTCTGCGCTGTATTCTGCTCCTGTGTGTGATCAGAAGTGCCGAAACCTTCTCCAATGTGAAATACCCTTGGGGTCTCACGCTGCCTGCTCTCCCCAGCAATCCTTTGGACCATTTCTTCTATCTTCCTGGAGAGTTCTTGTATAGACTTCAGGAGGAGATTACCGAACTCCTTCTCATCATCTACTTCATCTTCCATGGGTGCTTCCTCCTCTACTTCCTCTACTGGAATGTAGTCCCCTTCACCAAACGTGGGCTCGAGCCTCTTCTCTCTGCTCCTGTACTGCTGCTTTCGGGAGGTGATGTATTCTTTGTCTCTAAGTGTCATATACTGATCTTCTCCACAGGCTGAGCCAAGTCTGTGAGCTCTGATACCAATATAATATTGTAATATTTTGGCCAGTTTTGCTTTTCTAAAGTTAATTCAGTTAATAAAGTGGGTGATGACACACACAACTTACACTTAGGAAATAAACATTCCCTAAAGTCACTTGAGCATATAATTATTTGGCAGCGTGGGGCTCAAGATGACGAAGTGGCAGCGTGGGCCCATGACAGTGCAGTGAGAGAGGGACAGCGTGGACCAAGAGGGGCAGAGCAGTTTGGTGGGGCCCGAGTGAGAGCAAGGCTCTCAAAGCATAAAAAGGGGAAGAGGCTCCTCATTCTCTCATTCTATTATGCATCTATGATTTCTGTCATTTGACATTGAGCACGCTTTTGCTGTTGAGTGAAGTCTGCAAGTGTTGTTTAGCACATCGGGTGTCTCCAAGCGGAGATCCCAACCTCAACCACGGGGGACTTCGAGTGCCTGCTCGGGTGAGGAGTTCTATCCATTGTTTTGCAGGAAGGAGCCATAGTATCTTCAGCCAGGAATTACACATTTGCTTGGGCAGCGCAGAGATCACGCAGTTTGTGGTAGAGGCAGTTCCGGAAGTGAGGATTTATCAGGGGATTCAACCCGAGATAGTGTGAAGGGATCAACCCATCACTATTTCGTCATTTTGGTACAGGAGGAGACCATTATTTACATAGGATCATTCAGGGCCAGTGTGTTTCACTGGGATAGCGTTATTCCTTAAGGGAGGTCAAATTTCAGGGTCATCCATTCCGGAATTCCTTTCTGGGTATTTGGAGGAGAGCTCATTCCCAGAGTTTCATATTTTTCTGCGCAGGGGAACAACCCCAAAGAGCCATCCCATTCCAGCAGTAGCAGCAGTCCGACAATAGCAGCAACCACTTTAGAGATTACGTAGTCTTTGACAGAGCATCCATTCCTTGAGCATTTCTGAGAGTATTTCCACCTTGCCTTGTGCAAGCCAAGGTGCCATCATTCTGATCACCTTTGTACTCATTGTATCTTTCAGTTACATAATAAAATGGCTCAGTGTTTCTCCATATTTGCATTGTTTATGTGATGTCTCTCTATTTGTTGTAAATGCTTGTTTATGTGGCTTTATATTACTGTCTATTTCTATTTGGAATATTACAAATATTCTGAATAGGAAATAAACAACAATACAAAGCAACATAAACAAAAACTACAAGTAATAGAGAGACAACATGAAAATCACTGCAAACATTTCAGAAAAGCTGAGCCATTTTATTATAAATCTGGAAATAGGGAATGGGTACAAGAAGGTGATCAGAATGATGGCACCTTGGCTTGCTCAAGGCAAGCTGAAATAACTCTCCAAAACCCTATTATGGATGGTTGCTTCCCCTCTGGACTACGTAACTCCCTGAGCTGTTGCTCCTGCTGGAAAACGTTGCTTCTGGCTAGAATGGAGCTGCTCTTTGGGGCTGTTCCCTTGATCAGAAAATTCTGAAACTCCGGCTATGAACTCTCCTCCAAAAACCTGGAAAAACCCAGGAAGGAATTCTGGAAAGGCTGACCCTGGAATCTGACCACCTTGGGAAAATTACGCACTCCGGGTGAGTACGCTGGCCTCTGAACTGAATGGCTGGAAATGTTGGCCTCAATCTGCTCCTAAAGACAACTTGTGAAGGGTTGATCCCCTCACATTTCTCCCAGACTGAAACTACTAAAGATCCCTCACTCCTGGAGCTGCCCTCCAAAACTAGGTAACCTCTGTGAGAGACCATACTGCCTAGTGATTGCGTAACTCCTGGATGGATAGCTCTGCGTCATCTGCTCTGAAAACTCAAGGCAAAGCTCCTCACCTGAGCAGGCACTCGAAGTCCCCCGAGGCTGAGGTTGGGATCTCGGCTCAGAGACACCTGTGTGCTGAACAACACTTGCAAACTTAGCTAAACAACGTAAGCGTGCTCAATATCTATTAGATAGAAATTCTGAAGACGCATAATAGAATGAATGAGAAGCTAGGCCCTCACTCCCTTTTATGCTTGAGACCCTAACATTCCCTTGGGCCCCACTGTTCTGCACTGTCCTCCTTTGCGACGCTGCCCCGCCTACTCTGTGCTGTCGTGGCCCACACTGCCTTTGCGCTGTCCCTCTCCCTGCGTTGTCTCTTGGTCCCCTTGGCCCCACGTTGAAATTATAATGTTGGCTAAGTGACTTTAGGGAGTTTATTTCTCCTAAGTTGGGTTATGGGTCCCAACACCCTTTTATTTATGGTTGAATCATTAGAAAAGAAAAATCTGAGCAAAATTTAATATTGCTAATTGGAAATATTACCCACAGAAGAATGGGACATTTGCATCATGGGACACTAAAAATTCTCAAGAAGACTATCACAGGAGTCCTATAATTGAGCACTAAACGGGATGATGTCTGCAAAGGGTGTGTATTGCGAAAATATGCCAAGGCATCGTATCAAAGAAGCAACAATAGGACCATGGGTGTATTGGACTTGATACACTTTGATATCTGTGGACCAATGTCCACTAGAGCTCTTAGTGGTGCAGAGTACTTCATCACCTTTATTGATGACCATTCTAGGAAAACCTGTATCTACTTTTTGAAGACCAAGGACGAAGCCTTCAGTCGATTTAAAGAGTTTAAAGCTCTGGTTGAAAATTTGACAGGAAAACGGATCAAGGTGTTGCGTTCAGACAATGGTGGTGAATACATAAACAAGGAATTCACTGGGTTCTGCACAAGGGAAGGTATCAGAAGAGAGTGGACAGCCCCATATAATCCGGAGCAGAATCGTGTGGCAAAAAGGAAAAACAAGACTATTGTCAAAGTGATAAGGGCGATGTTGTATGATCAAGATATGCCCAAATTTCTATGGGCTCAAGCTTGTAATACAATTGTCTATGTTCAGAACAGGACTCCTCACGCTACATTGGGAAAGATCATGCCGGAAAGTGTCTTCACTGGCAGCAACCCTGAAGTGAGTCACTTTAGGATCTTCGACAGTACAACTTACTGCCATGTGCCCAGGGAGAAAAGGAAGAAGTTGGAAATGACTGCGGAAAAGGGGTATCTAGTAAGATACAGTGAGAATGCAAAGGCATACCGCATCTACATTCCTGAGAGAAGGAAAGTCGTAGTGCGGAGGGATGTGAAATTCATGGAGGAGAAGACCTTTAGAAGATCCCGCGAGTTTCCTTCTGCTACGCAGTCTGAAGAGGATCCGTTGGTTCAGCCTCAACAACCAGTGGCAGAGAATTCAATTGCCTCTCTAAGGTATGGGGATCCAAGGGATGTGTCTCTCGAGGACTTAAAAGTGGGAGAGTCGGTAAATCTGCCCACCACCAGTGGGAGAACGAGCAGGGAGCTATGACAAATTCTGAAAGATGCAGAAGACTTTGTCGGAGTCCCCCGAAATGAGAAGAGACAGCGTAAGCAGCCTTAGAGGTATCAAGCCTTGGTTGCTCAAGTCAGAGAACCTTCCAGTTTTCGAGAAGCAGCTCAACACTAGGTGTGGGTAGATAGAATGGTGGAAGAGTACAGTTCCATCATGACGAATGATGTCTGGGAAGTGGTCCCCAGACCTCAGGAGAGATCAGTTGTAAGATCAAGGTGGATCTACAAGGTCAAGGATGCTGCAAATGGTAGCATCGAGAAATTTAAAGCCAGGTTTGTGGCTAAGGGGTATGCTCAAAAGGAAGGGATCGACTATGAAGGGATGTAGGTGGAGCAAAAGCTTTAGGGGAATTTTTATTTTTCTTTTGTTCCTTGCCCTTTCTTTGATAAGTCAATCCTCTATCCTTGGCTATCTCTAAAATCTGATTTGATGAAGGTTTTTGTCCATATAACTCCGTGATCCTATCCAACTCACGGAATTTGTTCACACTATTGGAGGATGGACACTTCTTATTAACCTTTTGACTTTTCTCCATAACCTCCATCCAACTCTCCATGGACAAATGATGCTCCTTGCCAACCAAATTTATTTGCTCACTTGTCCTAGCCATTCCTCCTTCCATGATCCTTCTCACATATGGACAAGTGACTTCATCATGCATCTCCTCACAAGGTCTACAATAAGGATAGAATCATCAATTAAGTTTGTAGACTCAAGCGGATTTGGTGGCCTATGCTCATTTGGAGGTCCTCTTTTTTGCCATTTCCCATTTCCTCTATTTTGGAATCTCCTAGTTTGATTCCTTTCCATGGCCACCAACCTATTTTGGATGGCATTCATTTGATTGGTGTGATTAATCTCCATGGTTTTGATGAGTTGAGTTAACTCTTTAATAGGATCATGGGAACTTTCCTTTGCCTCAACCTTCCCTTCGGAGTCATGAGACTTCGAAGGCATTCTACTATAACCTCGAATTTCAGACTTTCTTGATTCATTTGTAGCCTTTTCCATGTCAAAGGCTTCAGTTTGAGCTGCATTTAGATTTGCAGGCTTCTTTCTTCTCAGCTCATAAGATGTGTCAACACCAACAACATCCAAATAAGAGCACAATAAAAACTGTTTTGGGGGCTTAACATCTTGAGGCATACTCTTCACCAAGTCATTGAATCTCTTGTTAAACTCCTCCACAGTTTCATTCTCATTCTTCTTGATATGGCTAATGGCGTTGATCAAGTTCCTATCTTCTTTCTTTTCTTCATACTTATCCAAAAAGGCACTAATGATAGCTTGCAATGAGTCATAAGAGTTAGGAGGACGCTCAGTGAACCAATCAAGAGCATCCCCTTCTAAGGAGAGGACAAAGAGTTTCATCTTTACATCCTCATAGTTATTGAGATTTTGTGTATTCAGGGTAGCATCAGCTGTGCTCTAGCTCCCAAATTTTGTGGAGGGACTAGAGTACACTTGATCTACAAGACCCAGAAATGGATTTGAGAAATTTCGCTTGAAGGGTTCAATGAAAAAAGTATAAGAGAAAGGCTTGAGGGTCAGTTGAGACACACAATTTTTGTAGAATTGAGGAATAGATCTGGAATTCCAGGGCGGGTTTGCTACGAATTTCTGGAGAAATTTCTTGCAGTGAGGGGTAGCATTGGCTAAGGGAATGATCTAATTCCAAGAGCCAAGAGTTGGTAAAAGGTAGAGGAGCAGCAACAAGGACAACACAGATAAGCAAGGTAGCAGCTACGCAAGACAACATAGAGGCACTGGGAGGCTTCAGAAATCACGCAGAGGGTCTTTTAGGGCCAGCTTTAAGCTATGGGACCCATCCAGGGGTTACACAGTCCCTTCTTGTGCATCGCAATGGCATTTGAGGCTACCAGGGCTGACGCTGAGGCTTCAGGGGCAACGTTGAGGGTTTCTAGGGTTAGATCTGGGTTGAGTCCTATAAATCTTGTTTGAGGGTGTGGATCAATCAGATATATGGCACTAGATTTTCAGGTTAGTTGCAGATTTGATATCTTTTATTCTCTGTCAGGTTTTCCAGATCTGGAACCCAGATTTACTGTACTCAAAACTACTTAATAATAAACCCTCATATTTGCTGCACCGGTTTTCCCACTTTGGGTTTTTCTAGGGACTTATGTCCAAAAATCCATGTGTCACTTTGTTGCATGAGTGTATTATTCAGAAAATGATTTGCATGTGTAGGTTGTAGTTGTGTTTATTTTCACTATTTTCTAAATCTTATTTCTGAAAATAACTTGTAATAATTAAATCAAGTAGGAGAAAATAAACCAATACACTGCAATAGATTTTTCACAATAGTGAGCACCGTTACACCACTAAGTGATGCAAACATTGAAGTTCTTTATGTGCCATGCAACACTAATGGCATTGTTACCTTGGAAAGAAGACAACTTTTCAATAGCCTTGTCAAGGATATTGTGTGCATAGCCATTAAAGTTAGTAAAGTTACAAGGACCAAAAATATCATTCATGATGTCTTGCGCTACTTGTCCTTTAAAAAGAAAATGGATATCAGAAATAGCCTCCTACCCAAGATTAGCAAGAAGTCTACTAGAAGAGAGTCTATTTAACCTCACTCTAAAAACTCTTTTAGTCTCAAGAGCGGGGCTAACTAAAACACTTGGATTTCTCCTAGTAGAAACTCTTGCAGAAATTGAACCAAGTGGAGCTGCCACTTGAGCAGGAATCTAACTCTAAAAATCCAATATGCAAAAACCAAAGGTTAGTTGTATTCCAGGTACAAGAGGACTTGTCCTCGACAATGATGCCAAAAAATGTTTCTGCCTTGCTTGCACATCAACGTTATTGTGGGACAAATCCCCAACCCCACAAGGTGTGATCTTGGTGGCAAACTAAGAGAAGGGTTGTCACCTAATCCAAACTCTCTTCGTTAAAGCTCTATCCTGGTTAAGCTAAGGGGGGTGGTCCCTAAAGAAGGTTAATAAAGGAAATGTGAGGTTCTAGGAGACTTCAAGTTAGAAGGAGATACTTATCAAAGATGACTCAATTCCAAGATATAAACAAGAACATAATTATATGAGCAACATTCAATGATATATTCAAAGAATAGCTCAGTGCTTCAAAGTAAATGACAAGTGCTTGCTAAGAATACAATTCAAAATACCAGATAAATAATCCTGCAAAGCAACTGTTAGATCAGGATGATCTTATAAATATCAGTTGCAACTATTTAAACGAAATAGTACTTCTAAAGAAAATGCTAAAGTAACAAGAGATAATGACATCAATTAATCGTGAGCTAAATAATCATCAAAGAAACAAGTACATGAAATAGCAAAAATTGCAAGTAAAGTAAAGATGCTCCAAGATGACTAAATTGAAATAATGTGCAACCTATCTAATGGTTAACGTTAATGCAACTATCTTGGTTAGTTTTAAACTATATGCCTATCCTAAGTGAGAAATTCTCCTATCAAGTTCTTTCCAAGAGGTAAACATTGAGGTGATTTGTAAGGAAGAGGGGTCGAGGAGGCACAAGTCGTCATTAACAATACCCTTCCCCTAATCCTTACAAATCATGTGTGTCGTCGTTCCTACAAGGGGACAAAGCGAGCTTCATAACTGTAGGGTCACACACTTCACCTTACTCTGTACCAAATGAAAGAAATTTTCAAGGAAAAATTTGTCCTATTGTGTCTATACAACTAAGATTATGCTTGGAGGTAAGTTATAAAGATGCACATTAATACTAAAAATGCCTAAATGGAATGCTTGAGTGAGTGTTATTGCTTCCAAGAAAGTATTGATTTTGAAAATTTCTGAATACAGTAATACATAAATCCTACTGCAGTATCTTGGTTTACTTCTCCTAGTTGTGATTAAATTATACAAGTTATTTTCAGAAAATATTCAGAAAATACTGAAGTTAACACAACAAACAGCCTACACACATACAGATAATTCACTGAATATTACGCTCATTCAACAAAGCGACACAGATTTTTCGAACAAATGTCCCTGGAAAAACCCAATGCGGGAAAACCGATGCAGCAGATATGAGGGTTTATTATTATTAAGTAGAATTTGAGTACATAAAACTTGGTCACCTTACCGGTTAACCCGACAGAGAAAAATATAGATCTGTAACAATACTTGCTGTTCTGGAGACCGAAAACTTCACTGATCCACACCCTCAAATGGGATTTACAAGTCTCAGTCACTTTGTACCTCTAGAAACCCCAGCGCTGCCCCTAAAGCCCCTACGTTCCCCGCTAGCATCCGCCGGGGTGCCTCGCGCCGCTCGAAGGATCGCATAAGCCAAGATCGGGTGACAAGGGCCCTTACGCTACCCCGGATGGCCCTACGCAACCTTGGTGGCCTCGAAGTTGTAGCGCCGCCCCTCGTAGCCCCCGCGTAGCGGCCGGGCCTCGCACCGCATAGTTGTCGCGTAGTTGTTGTTGTCGCTCCTTATGCCTTCTTGCCGACTTCTTGTTCTTGTTTCGCATCATCCCCTTAGCCAATACTACCCCTCGTTGCAGAAAACGCTTTTGGAAATTCTTAGCAAACCCGCCCTAGAATTCCAGCTCAGTGTCTCAGCTCTGCCTCCGTGTGTGTCTCCAACTGACCCTCAAGCCTTTCTCTTATACTTTTTCGTTGATACATTAACGACCGTGATTTAATCTTATTGACGGCTGAGATTAAAACACTGCTTGATCTGCGTCACTTAGAACATTTCATCATGTGTTTAATTAATTCCCTTTAATTTTTCTAATTCCCTAGGTTAGACTTAAGGTCCTTATTAAAGAGGAAAAAAAATATTTTAATATCTCACACATAAGATGAAATTTCTCTAAACGCTTTCTGGGTTTTGGAGGTGATGTGTTTCTTAGCCACTCCACCAAGTTTCAGGCTAGAGCACACCTGATGCTACACCAATACACAAAATCTCAACACTCCCTCTTAGCACGAAGTGTGCTCTAGCAATACATCCACACCATGTATCGCAAGATCTCGGCATTGGTCTTTGCGCTGCTGATGCTTGGCCTGCTTCCCTCCATCCACTACGCTGCTTCTTTTTGTACTGCTGCCCATGTCACTGCCACTGACACTGCTACATCTATACTATAGTTCTCTCTCAAATTGCTGCATCATGTTGCCCATAGCATTGCCACTGCTAACTGCTACACTGCAACTTAGTTGCTAAGAAGTAAGCAACTAAAAGACTCCTTCCCAACCGTTGACAGACAAATCAGGTTGCATCCCATCACTGAAACTCCCTTGGCTGTTGCTTTACGCTGTCCTCCTAAAGCCACTGCGTTGCTACAACTCTGCACTGCATGAGCACTGCCTCTTTGCACTGTTGAAGTCCTATCAGCCTCTGCGTTGCTGCCTCTGCACTGCGTTGCTCCCTCTACAACACTTTAGCTCTGCCGTCTACTTCACTGTGAACTTATCCATCCATCTACTTGTCCTGCTACCGTCTTTAGGCTCCCGTAGCTCGTATGCAATCCAAGAGTAGGGATGACTCAAGGACCCTGCCTTCATCATATGTAGCTGCTCTACAGATCCATATCGCCCCAGTTATGTGGCTAATGAGCACTCATGGCTACATCATCATCACTCCCATCGTCCTTTGCTGCTGTAGACTTGGAATCAGAAGTCCTTTGTCCTTTTTCTTAGGAAAAGCGCTGGTGAAGTGTCCAAGTTCGCCATAGTTAAAGCACTGGACCTTGGATGGGTCCCTCTTCTTCTTCCCTTGCTGCCTTTGTTCCTTCGATGCAAGGGATGCATCATCTTCCTCTTCTTTCTTCACCCTGACAGTTTCGTTGCTGCTGTTTTGCCTCTTGGTGATTCTCCTCTTGACGAAGGATTGCCCACATGTCCGCCCAAGATGGTAACGCTGCCCTGCCCAATATGCTTTGGACAAACATTTCCCACTCTCGGTGACTGCATTCAGGGCAGTCCTTACCAAGAGTCCTTCATCTGGAGTCGCACCCATGGCAATCAGTTAATCCCGGATAGTCTGAAGTCCAAAAAGGAAGGGATCTATCTCCTCACTCTTCTGCATCTGGAACAACCTTATCTAATTCTCTAGAAGTATCTTTCTTTGAATGGAGCTTCCCTGATACATCGTCTCTAAAGCGGTCTACATCTCATATGTCGTCTTCTTCCTAGAAATATGTGGCACAACATGATCTTTTACTTCGTCCAAAATCAAATGCTTAGTCCGCGCTTGATTTTCATTGAATTTCTTCAGAGGATCAGGATCTGCAGGCTCAGCAAGGAAATTCTTTGCATGGTTCTTGATGCCGTACTCATCCAGGACTATCAGTATCCTGGCTCTTCAGATGACAAAGTTGGATAAAGCATCCAACCTGTCCTGATCTCTCAACCCATGAGAAGCCATCTAGCTCAGATCTGACGAAACAATACTCTTCTCCCTCCTTCTGCTACAAGACTCAACAGAAATGCTAGATCTGGGTTTCCTGGTGATCCAAAACCCTCTATAGTAGCTGCTCCCTCTGTCAACTGATTTCCCTCCTAGAAATCTTCAACCAAAACAATCGAATAGTTCTCTCCGATCACCCTCTTGATCGAATCTTAGATTTGCTGAGTGATTGTCTTCCTCCCGTGCTTTGTCGACTTAGTTAGGCACAATTCTTCACCAGCAGAATCTCCACCACACTAGCAACTATTGAAGATCTAAAGCATTGCTTCCGGATCTCGGCAATACTGCTCTGCAACAGAAAAAATAATTGGATTGTGTCCCTTTGGTTGGCCTCTACGCAACGCAAGCTGCTCCTCCGTCCCTCTGGAGGGTGTTGCATTGTCTCTACGTCACCCAGATGGGACTGAGTAGCCCCTTCTAGGACTGTGTCCTGCTGCTGTTGAGATGCCCTCTCCGGATTTGCAGCTTCAGTTGCTACCCTGCAGAAAATATGTCTTCAGCTGATTTTGTTGGAGATTCAACTTGATCTGCAATCGCTTTGATACCATGTGAAAATTTTTGAATACAGTAATATAGAAATCCTATTGCAGTATCCTGGTTTACTTCTCCTACTTGTGATTAAATTATACAAGTTATTTTCAGAAAATATTTAGAAAATACCAAAGTAAACAAAACTAACAGTCTACACACATATGGATCATTTACTAAATATTACGCTCATTCAACAAAGTGACACAGATTTTTCGGAAAATGTCCCTGGAAAAACGCAATGCGGGAAAACCAATGCAACAGATATGAGGGTTTATTATTATTAAGTAGAATCCGAGTACAACAAACCTGGGCACCTTATTGGTTAACCCGACAAAGAAAAATATAGATCTGCAGCAATACCTGCTGTTTTGGAGACTGAAAACTTGACTGATCCACACCTTCAAATGGGATTTACAGGACTCAGTCACTTTTTGCCTCTAGAAACCCCAGCGCTGCCCCTGAAGCCCCTGCGTCAGCCTTTCTTGCCTTTGCACTTCTCAAAAGGGGACTACATAACCCTAGATTGGGTGACGTAGTCCTTACGATGCCTTGGATGGCCTTTGCGTAACCCTGGTGGCCTCTTGAACCTGCATCGCTACCCCTCATGGGCCTACGTAGCACCTGCATAGTGGCTGAAGCCCTTTGCGCTGCACAACTGCTGTGTAGTTGTTGCTGTTGCTGCTCCTCTGCCTCTTGCTGACTCTTGGCTCTAGGATCAAATCATCCCCTTAGCCAATACTACCCCTCGTTGCAGAAAAATCTTCTAGAAATTCTTAGCAAACCCGCTCTAGAATTCCAGCTCAGTCTCTCAACTTTGCCTCCGTGTCTGTCTCCAACTGACCCTCAAGCCTTTCTCTTATACTTTTTCGTTGATACATCAATGGTCGTGATTTAATCTCTTATCGACAGCTGAGATTAAAACATTGCTTGATCCGTGTCACTTAGAACATTTCATCACATGTGTTTAATTAATTCACTTTAATTTTTCTAATTCCCTAAGTTAGACTTAGGGTCCTTATTAAAAAAAAAATTATTTTAATATCTCACACATAAGATGAAATTTCTCCAAACGCTTTCTAGGTTTTGGAGGTGATGTGTTTCTTAGCCCCTCCACCAAGTTTCAGGGCTAGAGCACACCTGATGCTACCCCAATATACAAAATCTCAACATTGATATTAGTGCTAAGAAATATAAGACAATGCTCAAATAAACAATACCAATATCTTTCCATGGACAGTGAAAGTGAAACAATTAGCTCAATGTAGCTCTACAAGTTCCAAATATATTGTTTTGCATGTAAATGAAATCAATGGCATATTGCTTCAATGGAGTGACACAAGAAATGTCCAACAATAATCAAAATGACACATAATATAAATTGACAATGATAAAGCAATGTGCTCAAAAGACTTGTGAAACCAAAGTAGATGGATAAATTAAACTAGTGTAAGCTTGCCAAATAAATATAAAATACTCACTTGCATCAAAAGAAAATTTGCATGTGTTGTAGTAGATTTCCCAATACAAGTATTCAAGAAATGAAAATGGCAAACATAAACCAATCTCAAATGTACGTTAAATGAGAATGGATGTGAGTGTCATGTTAGGAAAATAATCATGCATGAATGAGCTTAGCAATGATATTAGCAAAAGAAATTAGAGTAACTAAACTAAGAGACTAGTCCACCCACAAGCAGAGATCTTCCCTCTAAATGGGGAGAAGGGATACCATTGGAAAAATCCCAAGCTCCCTCATAGGAAAAATTAACCTTTTTATTAGATATTGGTTACAAAGAGAGAAGAGAAGAGCTTTTTGAGAAGACTTCCCAAGGAAACCAAAGAAGTCTTTTACAACATGCCACTTTCAAGGGCTAGATCTCTTCTTTAACAAGTGAAAGCTTCAAGAAAGTCTTGCCAAAATATGAAAATACGAGAAACTAATTTGCAGCAGTCAAATCAACCACAAAGAGGGTTGTAACTAGCTCAAACGAGAAAGGCTAGGCCTCCTCTAGCCCACGACGTAGTGAGAGAAGGATGTTGCCCTCAAAGTAGAACTCGGCCTTGCAAAATGATGCATCAAATGCTCACGACCTCGAATTTTTGTCTCAAAATGCTCCAATGGTCCTGCAAATAACTTGTTAAATATCTCAAATGAAAAATCCCTTAAGCTGCCACAAGAATTGAATTAGTAAATCTGCTCAAAAGGGTCTTCAAGAATCAAAACAGATCCAAAATGAGTGGAAAGAACACATAAAAGACTGAAAATGATAATCTACAATTAGTGTACAACAACTAGATCAAGACATGCAAGTAGAACTCCATACTTGTCTAGTTGAAACCATGTTCTAGATAGCAAATATAATCCTTGAAAGTACAAGATATTGATCAAGAAATATATTGAGTTTAATTTTATGTGATCTTAGTAGGCTAGAGGAAAGGAAACTCCCCCTTTCAACTTCATTTGATGAGATCCTTGAGCAAACCGATTGGGTCCTTCTATTCTTGATATTGGGAGTGAGTTCATCTATTGGAGAGTTACCCCATGCCTAAGTAAATCCTTCAACCAAATCTAAAGATCTCTACACACTTGCAAGCATATGTTAGCAATCATAAAGGAATTAGATTATACAATGGAGGACGAGGCTAGAGATTTCACCAAAAACCTTCTAGTGCTACTCTTCATAGAGTATTTATCTAACGCAAAAACCATACAAGATAGCTTGCATATGTTAATCCAAACAAATGGCAAAATAATAACTAGCATAATCCAACTTACATGTAGAATGTAAATAACAACAATTGAAATAAAATCACTTCAAACAATGGAAGGAGAACATCAACAAAGTAGTACCCCATAGTCATTTTTATTATATGAAAGTGAATACAAATCTAGCAGAGTCTTTGTAAGCCCAATAGTTCGTTCTAAAGATACAAAATGAGAGCCCCAAGCTCATTTAAATAGAGAAATGAGAGCAGATCTTAAGAGAGACACCATGTGACAAGTGCAGATGGAGATGATCCCAAGAAGGCAAGTCAAATTCCAAGTGTAGATGTGACATGCCACATGTGAGATCAAGCAAGTCAAGTTCCTCAAATGTGGCAGCGTATCTCCCATTACGAAATGCGAGCTCTCCATGTGTAGGCTAGGTAGATGCCAAGTGTGAACCAAGAGAGAGCCAACTCCCATCGAATCTCAACTATCAAGCTAGAAGGTGACACATCTCCTCTTTCCCATGCGTAGAGCTGCCACCAAGGAATGCGTGGGTCTGGACTAACTATTGCGTGGATCTTGACTTGAAGTGAGGTGCCATGTGTGAGGGGACAGTGGAATTGAAGTGGAGACAAGACTCCACAAAACTATCAAATCAAATATTTACCAAATATTCTCCAACATGAAATATCCTACATAGATTTTTCAAGTTTCCAAGTCACCAAATTGAACCCTCTATTGTGGACCACGAATTCGATTTCCCATGTGCTCAATCTCTCATGTGATGTCATGTGCCAAATAATCTCTTAACTACCTCTTGACTTTCCCTTTGACTTGAGATAATTTTCAAATTGGAAAACTGATCAAAGCTTTCATATCTGATAATGGGGGAGAGTTCACCTCCAATGATTTTAATGATCTTTGCAAAGACGTCAGAATAAAGAAAGAAAACATTGTGTCGTACAATCCACAACAAAATGGTGTGGTTGAGAGGAAGAACATACCATTATAGAAGTGGTCAGAGCCATGCTACATGATCAAAAGCTACCAAAGTTTCTATGGGGAGAAGCTGCAAATACTATTGTTTATGTGCAAAACAGAACTCCTTATCAGACCTTAGGCAATAAGACTCCTGAAGAAGTATTCATTGGTGAAAGCCCTGAGGTGAGTCATTTGAGAAACTTTGGTTGTCCTGTGTACTTCCATTTGCAGAAAGAGAAAAGGAACAAACTGGAAGCTTTCGGTAAGAAAGATACCTTTGTTGGTTATTGTGATAATTCAAAAACTTATAGAATTTATGTATTTGGTCAAAGAAATATAGATTTTAACAGAGACATAACATTTGATGAAGATGCAGTTCTTGGAAAAGAAAGAGACTCTCCTCCTCCTGTCATTGCTGAAAGACAAGTTGTTAATGAAAAGGAGGCTAATCCGAGTCTGAACCAGAACTTGAGAATGAGCTTGCTGATAATCCCATGGGTTCTATGGATCCTCTAGATCCTCCACCACATGATCTTCCTACTAGAAAGAGACCACTATGGTTGCGAGATAACCTGCAAGATGTTGAACAACATGCTGCCCCAAGAGAAACATTCAGAGGAAGTAGGAAGCCAAGTCGATTTCAAGGGTATGTTGTTTCCATGAGCAACATCATTCAGGCATAACCATGCACCTTTGAAGACGCTGCAAAAGAACAAGTATGGAAAGATGTCATGACTGAAGAATACGATTCCATCATCTAGAATGATGTCTGAAAAGTGGTTCCTAGACCTCAAGGTAAATTTGTTGTCACTTCCAAATGGTTGTTTAATATTAAAGTTTAAACTTTGTGCAGATGGTAATATTGAAAAATATAAGGTTAGATTTGTAGCTAAGTTTCTCTTAGAAAGAGGGAACAGATTATGATGATATTTTTGCACATGTAGCTCGATATACTACTATTTTATCTATTGTTGCCTTAGCTGCTAGCCAGGGATGGACTCTTCACCAAATGGACGTGAAAACTACTTTCTTGCATGGCTTCCTCAAGGAAGAGGTATTTTTGGAACAACCATGAGGCTTTGAAGGAGCATGATAGGGAAACTCATGTATCCATACTAAAGAAAACCTTATATCAGTTGAAGCAAGCTCCATGAGCTTGGTATGCTCGCATTGATAGCTACTTGATGAAGCTTGGTTTCACCAGAAGCAGTGCATACCCAAACCTCTACTTCAACACTGTCTAAGGTATACCTTTGATTTTGGTATTGCATGTTGATGATTTATTCTTGATAGGAAGAGAACCTCTTACCCTCTAGTGTAAGAGGGAGTTAGCTTTGGAATTTGAAATAAAAGACCTTGGTTTGATGCATTACTTTCTGAGTCTAGAGGTTTGGCAAAGACCTAGTGAAATTTATCTTTCTCAAGAAAATATCGTGTTAAGCTTCTTGAAATATTTGCTATGGTAGAGTGAGTCTATGCATACTCCTATGGAAATGAACTTTAAGGAATTATGTGGCAAAGTTGCAGGACCTAATCTGACAAATCCCATGGACTATAGATAGCTCATTGGTGCTTTTGATGTTTTTGGTAAACACTAGGCCTCACATATGCTTTGTTGTAAACACTTTAAGTCAACATATGATTGATCCCTTTCATGCCCACTAGATTGCTGCAAAACATGCACTCAGATACTTGCATGGAACTATCAATCTAAGATTGAAATACACTGCTAAAAATGTAAGACTTCATGGATATACTAATGTTGATTGGGCTAGTAGCTCTGCTGATAGAAAGAGAACTTATGGGTGCTGCTTTAGCTTGGGATCTGCCATGATCTCTTAGATGAGTAGAAAGGAGAATTTTGTTGCACTGAGTACAACTGAAGATGAGTACATTGTTGCTAGCATGGCTAGTTGTGAGAAAGTTTCGCTAAGAAAGTTTTTTGGGGAACTTTTTGAGCAAGTTCCAGACACAACAATTATATATTGTGACAAAAAGAGTGGGATTCGTCTTGTAGAAAATCTTGTGTTTCATGACAAGTCCAAGCATATTGAGATCAAGTATCGCTATATTCGGGATATGGTGCAGAGAAGAGCAGTGAGGCTCCATCACATCTCCACTAATGATCAGATAGTTGACATTCTCACCAAGCCTTACCGAAAGAAAAGTTCGTGTTTTAGAGAGCAGCTTGGATTTATGGACGTGACCCTTCTAGGAAGCGGTCAAAACTGATTGAGAACACTGAGCTACCTTTCCCCCCTGTCAGTGCTCACAGGATTAGGGAATGATGCCAAAAAACTCCAGAGGATGAGGGACCTCTAGTGTAGTGTGTGCCACAAGAGTAGGCCTCAGTATGCATTTGACCCATAGTCTGGGACGTGAGAAGAGAAACCTATCTAGCCAGCAGGTGTAGTGAGACTTGTCTAGTATGTAGGTGTTCTACCACTTGCTGTTTAATGAAACTTGGTTATGTTTGATTCTTGTCTATGTTACTTGTTTGAGTCTTGGCTATGTGATGCCTGTGTTCTATAACTTAATTTTTCAGATGAAAATTGTTGAGTGTAATCCTTGTCTATGTGATATGTGATGATCCTTTCCTTTCCAAATTTGTGTCAAGTGGATGATTCTTCTTTAGATTGCAACTTCATTGTTAGAGATGTTACAAAGTAGAGTTGAATTGAGAAGAATGAAAGAGGTTAGAGGAAGCAAAGATCTTTGATGCAGAAAGAAATTTCTCCCTAACTGAGAGGGAGTGTTAAAATTTGGCAGCTTAGGGATGAATTTCTCCTAAAATAAATCATATCTTTCAGTTTTGTTTGAATCACCTATAATAAAATTTCATTTTTGACAATTTTAATATGACTTTCCAAAAATAGTAAGTCACATTTCAATTTGGAAGTGACTTCCCAAAAATAGAAAGTCCTGTCTAAATAATCAAGCATGATCTCGACATATGGAATCCAATTTAAAATCAAATCAATTATGATTATACAAGTCAAGAATTAATATTTTATCCTTACTAGTATTGTTATTATTATGATATTACTATTTATAAAATAGTCTAAAGTCATTCACCTTTAATGGATTAATAAAAACGAATTCTCAATAGTCTCATGGAATAAGGCAATTAAATTGGGGATCTCTTACTTGGAAAATCGAACCTCTCTCTTGGAATAAAATAGTAACTCCACACTTAAGAGAATGTAACTCTCTCTCACTAATTCGATGTATGGCAAAAGTGTAACTCATTAAATACACTTCTCAGTCCCTCACTCTATTCGATTTGTAACTCTCACTAAATATTCTTTCATGTTTAAGTGGAACTCTCTCTCGCTAATTCGAATTGTAACTCCTCAAGACAAGTGTACCTCTCTCTCTCTATTCTTGGGATGAGTTACACTTCTCCTAAAGTAACTCCTCCCTCATGGACTTCTCTTCTCTTATTGTTAGTTCAAGGCATGAATTCATTTTGTAATTCATCTCCTTTCTCATCTATTTAAGCAAGAGCAAGTGAGAGTTGAGTGTATCATGTTCTTTTTGAAGAAGGAGAGCAAGTGTTGAGTGTGTGCAAGAGAAGTATGAGAGCAAGTAAAGAGCAAGAGTAAGGGAAGCACTGGAGCAAGCGTGAAAGACAATATCTGATCAAGAGAAGGAGGAGATATTCAAGCAAAGATAAAGAGCACTTCAATTGCGAGTTGATCAGACATTGGTAACTTTATTATCACTCTCTCTCTCTCTCTATACTCTGCTGAAAAATTGAAGAAATCTAATAGAAGAAGAATCATTTGGGTATTCCCCCCTTAAGTGGTTTTTCACTGGTCATTGGACCTAAATCTTAGTGTCTCATATTTGTGTTTGGTTATCTTCATATGATCCTTTGTAATATCCCAAACGATATATTTTACTAATTTTGAGGAAATTTCACTAACCCAGCGTTTTAACATAAAATTACTTAATTAAAAACAAAATCTTGCCATGTAAAATAAAAACACATAAATACTGCAATCCATTAACACAACAAACAGGAAGAATCTCAGCTTTATTATAATATAACTGGGGTTACAAGCTGAAATGAGAGATAGCTGAGATAACTGAAATATAACTGGCCTCAAGAAAATCTGTTGCACTGTTGCACTGCGCTGGCCTCCAAAATTGAACTGTTGCACTCTCCCTCTGGCAATAGCTACCATTGAATCCACTGAAGCACCCATTGAATATCTGAATGATCCTCACTCCAATATCTTTGAAGCTCTGAGAAACTTCTGAGTGAAGTCTCCTCAATGTGAGTTGGGTTTCCATCCAACACTCACAAATCACCCGAGGGTTTCCGTCCTGGGGCTACGACTGAAGTAGAGAACCACGTTCTCAAACCTCTCACACACAAGAAAATGATCTAATCCAAGATATCCCTCAATGGCCTCCTCCTTTTCTTTTATAGATCTCTTGAATCCTTCTAGAGCCTCATTTTATTATTATTTTATTCATGGAACACTTTTCCCTCTTATTAAAATATTCCTTTTTAATGCAAGAAGGAGTAAATCGGCTACCATGTCTCCTCAGGTCACTAAAACTCATGTCCAACTGTCCCATCATGTAGGTATCCTCATCCCGGTTCCAACGAGCTATTACACTAAAGTGTTCTATCATGTATTCCTCCCGGAATGCCACCTTGAGCGTAATTAATTGATTTAAGCCTAAAAAATAACTCAGTTTTCCGAAAGTTATCGGAATGCACCAGAATGAAAGGCAAATTGCTCGGATGATTTAATATATCAAGCAAATGCCACCCGACCTCATAGAAACTCCTCAAAACTCCTCCAAAAATCCCATGGCCCCGCTGATGACACTAACCTATATCTGTGACCTGTCTACTCCTAACTCTAGAAGTCCACCCTAATCCTGTCATAGGTGACGCCAAAAAAAATGAATATTACAGACTGCCCCAATATTGCTTGCCCTCAATCGATCCAAATATGTGGGCCACCTTGTTGGTCCGATGTAACTGAGATCCAATGCCTGAATCCCATACAAACCCCTGGGTGCTTCTATGCCCCTTTGTCAACTCACCCGGAACAAACTCCTCAATGTTTGGATCCCAAACTGATCTCTCACCACATCTATCATCAATCCATCCACCTGGATCCCAACGCCACCATGGCCAATCATCGCCCAAGTCCCACGGCTCAGACTGCACACTGCCTCCGGCTATAGCTGCTGCCCCATGAAGCGAAGTCCGCCAACAAACATCAATGCTCCATGGCTCCTATTTTGCTGTAGCTCTAACTGTATAAGTGGCCCCACCAATTGCGTACCAACTCATCACCCCTCTCCAGTCCAACCCCTGACTCGATCTCATGCTAACCCTGCTCTCCTGAAGTCAGGATGGAATGTTGAAGAACTGTCGACCTTTGCCCCACTGCCAAATGGAAGCTGCCACATCTACCATGTCTAAGGGTCCTTGCTTCGCTATGCTCCCTACGCAGAAGATCGTACCATCAATAGGATACCAACTCATGATCTCCCGCCAATCTATTTTGGAAGAAGAATAGGTAGTGACACCTGCACACAGAACAAGTCTAGTGTGAGGTCGCCAGTCCATACTCAACTCGTGTTGCCCCGTCCCGTCTGCCGACAAATCTGCCTACAGAAGAAGGCCCCTCTCTCTATAATGGGCCAAGGTGGGCAAGCTATGCTGCAAGCGCCATCGATGTACTCCAGGAGAGTGCTGCTCCCTTAAAGTACCACAACTTTGCTGACTGCATGTGCATCTATCTGCACCTCATCAGTGTGTCGGCCCCAAGATGGATAATCCACCATCTCCAACAGTTCATCCCTCTCCTGATCAGGAATGTCATGCTCCTGCTGTATACTAGCCTCTTGCAGAACAATCCCATCAACCTCCAACATCTCCTGAGGATAAGTGTCTGCAACTACTGCCACCCTACTAGATGCTCGTGCAACTGTCTGCTCCTCCTCAATGGTTGACCCCAAGGTTAGCCACATATCCACCATAGACTCAATGTAAGGCTCCATCTGGCTCTCCCCCAAAGGACTATCACGCATGATGCACATAGTTGTGAGAAATCCTAAATCTAGATTCCTACTGCAACAAATCTGAATTACTTCTCCTATTATTTTTCATAATTATTTCATTATAGTGAAATATCGAAGTAATTACTGAAGCAGTCTACACAAATAATGTTGCGGAATAAATTTAAGTGTTGAAACAAACTAAACAAAATGCAATGAAAAACATCCACATTTGACACAGTTAGTTTTGGACTAAGTCCACATAAAAACCCAACTCGGGAAAATCGATGCAGCAGATCTGAGGGTTTTATATTATTAAGCAGCATAATCTTGAGTACAACTAGAGTGCCAATATCCGGCTCACCCTTTAGAGAAAATCTCGGCAACAGAAGAAATGTGAAATATACCACACTCTGCAAGTCCCTGGCTGATCTAAATAGCACTGGTGAAGCCCCTCTCTACCTCTGCGTGATGCCTATGCTGCAACTGCGTAAGCCTGTGTGGGCAAGCTGAAGAACTGCGTCACCTCTCCTCTGCAAATCATCAAGTTGATCTAAAACTAAGTTTTGGCCCTCCTGGCCCAGAAACCCCAACTTCCAGCTACCTCTGGACTGAATCAAGAAGGCACTGCGTCACTTCTGCGTGATTCCCTTTAGGAACTGTGTCACCCCTCTAGATAACTGCATTGCCTCTCTTTGCATCACTGCTACCTCTCTCTGAAATGTACTCCTGTTCCTCCTGACTAGTTACTGCATCTGCCCCTCTTTGGAACTGATCATTGAATCAAATCACCTAGCAAACCCAGACCCAGTGATTAGATCTTGATCAAAAAGCTGTCTCTCTCACAAGCTCGAAAATGCCAAATGCTCAATGTGTTTTCCATAGGCCCTTCACCCTCCTTATAATCTTTCGTTGACCCTTCAACGACCAAGATTAAAACATAGTCAAGGGCTAAGATTAACTGGGAGATGATCCATGACTTTATCTAGAAGATTCACACTTAGTTTAATTAATGCCCTTTAATTAATCAGTTTCCCTAAGTTTAGACTTATGAAAACATCAAAAAACGATTAATTAATTTAATTAAACCATCTCTATGTGGAATTTTCAAAAACCATTTCTGGGTATTATGGAATACATGTGTCTTAGGCTATATACAAAGTTACAAGGAAAGAGCACATCCGATGCTACCATAAATCAACACTCTCTCTTAGTGACGAAAGTGTTCTAGCAAGACAACTCAATCTGCTGCTCTGACTTCTGGAGCATCTGTTGCTATGCTATTGATGCAACTCACCAACACTGCATAAATGTTGCATCTGTACTGCTTCTGACTCTGCATGTTGTTGCCAACTGCTACTGTACTGCAACTCCCTTTGAATTCTGCAACCATGCTGCTGCACTGTTCTGCACTGCGTGAGCACTGCTCTGAACTGCATAAGCACTACTTTGCACTGCGCTACACCACAGTGTACTGCTCTGCTGTTGCTCTACTGTTGTTGTTCTTGCTCAACTGTGTAGAAATTTCTAAATCTTATATCTTATGCAAAAATTATTACTGTTAATCCGGTTGTGCTCCTCCTACTTAGATAAGTTATTAACTAAATAAATTCAAGTTAAAATCAAAGAAAAACACATAACAGATCTCTACCAATCCAAATCTAGAATAAGCACATGCACACATTGACAAAATGACACAGTTATTTCTGGACAAATAGTCCTCAGAAAAACCCAAGGTGGGAAAACCAGTCTTTGGCTGCTGTAGGGTTCTATTATTAAGAATATTTCTGAATACACAAATCTGGGTTCCCGATCTGGAAAACCCGACAGAGAAAACACTAGATCTACAGCTCTGTGGCTGATCTAGGGCCAAAATAATGACTCATCCACACCTTCAAATGGGATTTACAGAACTCAGCCAAGATTAAGGTCTCGAAACCCTAGCATTGTCCCTGAAATGCACTGCGTCAGCCTCTGAAGCCTCTGAAAGCCTCTGCGTCTGTCTTGGATGGCCTACAAAATCTCAGTGCTGCTCCGGAAGGGACAACATTACCCCCAAATGGGGGACACAATCACTAAGTTGCCCCTAAGGGTCTCTGTGTAACCCTTGAAGGGTCTCCTGAAAATTACGCTGCCCTTGCTGCTGCTGCCTTCCTCTCCATTGTCCTTGAGTTGATCTCTGCCTCTTGTGTATTCTAGACCCTAGGATCAGATCATCCCTTTGGCCTAAATTCCCCTCTCTGCAGCTGAAACACCTTTGAGTATTCTTAGCAAACCCTGCCCTAGAATCTCAGCTTAGCTTCAATGCTCTGCCTCTGTGTGTCTTTTCAAATGACCCCAAGCCTTTCCTTTATACTTTTCTCATTGGCAAATCAACGACCAAGATTAAATCTTTAATCAATGGCTAAGATTAAAAGAAAGCTTGATCCGTGTGACTTAAGACAATTTCATCACATGTTTAATTAAATTCACTTTAATTATTTTATTTTCCTAAGTTTCAACTTAGGAAATATACTTAAAATAATTAATTAATTTAATATCTCCTAAACCAGATGAAATTTCCCAATTCCATTTCTGGGTCTTGTAGATCAGGTGAATTCTAGTCCCTCCACAAATTTTGGGACCTAGAGCACAACTGATGCTACCCCAAATACACAAAATCTCAACACTCTTTCTTAGCATCAAGGGTGTGCTCTAGCAATACATCACACTATGTATTACATGACTTTGAGTATTGGTTCTGTGCTGCTAAAGCTTGGCTTGCTGCCACTCAACTCTGCACCGCTGCTGCCATTCTGTACTGCTACCCATGAATCTGCCACTGCAACTTCTGTACTACAACTACCTCTCAATATGCTGCATCTGTGCTGCTCATAGCACTGCCACTACTGATCTGCTACACTGCAACTTCAGTTGTTGAGAGAAACAACTGAATCTCCTGCCCAATCTTTGACAAACAAGTCTGATGGGCTGCATCCTCATCACTGAAGCTCCATGGGCTACAGATTTGTGCTGGCATCTAAAAAACGATGTACAGCTCCAGCTCTGCCTGCGTAATCAGACTCCCTCTGCACTACTGAAGTCACATCAGCTCCTTGTGCTGAAATCTATCACGTTGCTATTGCACTGTGCTATCCTTCTGAAGTTCTCTGCGCTGCTGCAGCTCTGCACTGCGTAAGCAACACTGCACTGCGTTGCTGAAGTCACATCAGCCTCTGCGCTGCTACTGCTTCTACGTTACTGCTGCTTTGCTGTGCACTGCTCCTCCCAGCCTTTAGATCTGCCTTTGCTTCAACCTCATTTGTGACCTATGCACCCACTGCTCTACTTGTTTTGCTACTGTCTTAAGGCTGTCGTAGCTCGCTTGTGATCTAAGAGATGAGCTGCTCAAGGATCTCGCCTCTCCTCCATGTAGCTCCTCTACATGTCCATGTCACCCCACCTCCGTGGTTCATGAGCACTCATGGCTGCATCATCTCCTGACCCATCATCTACCACAATTGCCGGAAGAAGATGCTTCCTTGTCCTGTTTCTTCTCTGGACAATGGCTGGCAAAATGTCCCATTTCACCATACTGGAAGCGCTTGATCTTTGAAAGCTCCTTCTTCTTCTTTGACTGCTTCTTCGATGCCAAGGCTGCATCTTCCTCATCTTCCTTTTTTACTTTGCTCAACGTAGGGCTGTGATGCCTCTTGGTGAATTTGCATAGTTCTTCTTGCCACAAGATTGACCACAAGCTGTCCCAATCTAGGAGGTCCGCTCTGCCCAAGATACTTTGGACAAAGGTTTCTCACTCATCCGTGGCTGCATTGAGGGCAATCCTGACTATAACTGCATCCTCTATGGTTGCACCTGTTGCAATTAGTTGATCCCTGGTTGCTTGCAGTCTGAAGAGGAAGTGTTCCATGTCTTCTCCCTTGGTCATCATGAATGACCTCATTTGGGTCTTCAACAACATTTTCCTTCGGACAGACTTTTCCTCATAAAGGGAAGTCAAGGCCTTCCACATCTCGTTACCTGTCTTCTTCTCAGCTATGTGTGGTAAAATATGGTCCTTGATACTATCCATAATCAGCCGCTTGGCATGCCCAACAACTTCCCTATGCTTCCGTAGGAGATCCACATCTGTCGGTGCGGCCAGAGTCTGCTCTACATGATCTCTTAGATTGTACACCTCAAGGATAATCAGGATCCTTGCTTTCCAAACCGAAAAGTTTGAGAGGCCCTCTAGCCTATCCTGATCACACAGTCCATGAGGAGCCATCTGCTCAGAATGTGTCGGAACTTCCTTTTCTCTTTGCTAGAGAAATGGATCTAATGCCCTTGGTGAAACAGGTGCCTTCTGCTCCCTCTGACACTTGATTTCCCTCCTTTGAAATCTACCAAATCAACTATGATTCAACTTTCTTTGATCCTCTGATCAAACTGCAAGTTTCATTTGGCAAGAAACTTTCTGAGAAGCTGATCTCCTCCTAATCTTTGTCACTTGTGCTAAGGCTAAAAATCTGAAACTTCATAAATTTAACCCCACCAGCTCTTTTGAATTTCTGCATCTTTTCTGCAATCTTTTCTAGATCTGAATCACACTGGTTGGCTTCAGCCCAAACCAGCGTTGTTTCTAAGCTGCCTCTGCGCAGTAATTGCGTGGGCTTGCTGGGACACAGCGCTGGACAACGTCACCCTTCCCTCTGTGTGAATCTACTCCTGAAAATTGCATTGTCCCTTCAAATCTGCTTCTCTGTTGCTTCACCAGTTGCATTCTGAAGCTAGATCCTTCAGATTCTCCTACTGGTGACCCTTCTAGATCTGCAATTGCTCTGATACCATGTAAAAATTTATGAATCTTATATCTTATGCATAAATTATTATTGTTAATCTGGTTATGCTCCTCCTAATTAGATAAGTTATTAACTGAATAAATTCAAGTTAAAATCGAAGCAAAACACATAACAAATCTCTACCAATCCAGATCTAGAATAAGCACATGCACACATTGACAAAGTGACGCATTTATTTCTGGACAAATAGTCCCTGGAAAATCCCAAGGTGAGAAAACCGGTCTTTGGCCGCTGGAGGGTTCTATTATTAAGAATATTTATGAATACACAAATCTGGGTTCCCGATCTGGAAAACCCGACAGAGAAAACACTAGATCTATAGCTCTCTGGCTGATCTAGGGCCAAAATAATGATTGATCCAGACCCTCAAACGAGATTTATAGAACTCAGCCAAGAGTAGGGCCTAGAAACCCCAGCGTTGTCACTGAAATGCACTCTGTCAGCCTCTGAAGCCCATGAAAGCCTCTGCGCTAGTCTTAAATGGTCTCCAAACTCTCAGCGCTGCTCCGAAAGGGACTGCATTAACCCAGAATGGGTGATGTAGTCACTACGCTTCCCCTAAGGGTCTCTGCGTAACCCCTGAAGGGTCTCCTGATAATTACGATGTCCCTGCTGCTGTTGCTGCTGCGGCCTTCCTCTGCACTGTCCTTGAGCTGATCTCTACCTCTTGTGTATTCTATACCTTGGGATCAGATCATCCCCTTGGTCTAAATTCCTCTCTCTGCAGCTGAAACACTTTTGAGTATTCTTAGCAAACCCTGCCCTAGAATCTCAGCTTAGCCTAAGTGCTCTGCCTTTGTGTGTCTTTTCAAATGACCCCAAGCCTTTCATTTATACTTTTCTCGTTGACAAATCAACGACTAAGATTAAATTTTTAATCAGTCGCTAAGATTAAAAGAAAGCTTGATCCGTGTGACTTAAGACAATTTCATCACATGTTTAATTAAATTCACTTTAATTATTTTATTTTCCTAAGTTTTAACTTAGGAAATATACTTAAAATAATTAATTAATTTAATATCTCCTATACCAGATGAAATTTCCCAAATCCATTTCTGGGTCTTGTAGATCAGGTGAATTCTAGTATCTCCACAAAGTTTGGGACCTAGAGCAGAGCTGATGCTACCCCAAATACACAAAATCTCAACAAACTGTTGTTGCTGCTGCTTAACTACTGCTGTTGCTGCACTGCTGCTAATTGCAACAGAAAAACATCCAAAACTGGACAAGTAATACTACAACTGAATAATAAGACTGACTACTACTCACTTCTGCACTAGCTCTCTGAATATGCTGTGTTGTTGCTTCTCTGCACTATGTGAGCACTGCACTGCACTACACTGCACCACTGAGCACTGCACTGTTGCTGCTCAACTGCTGATGTTGTTGCTCCCTCTTTGCGCAGATCAGGCTCTAATACTGCTAGCCACTGCATTGTCCCCTCATCTTCCGCTGCAATTGTCCATCCTGCTACTGTCTTAAGGCTCTCATAGCTCGTATGTAATCCAAGAGTTCGAAAATACTCAAGGACCCTGCCCCCTGTAGATTCTGGATCTACAACTCCAAGTCAGCCCACTTCTCTCCTTTCGGAATATGGGCTAACATAGCACAATTAACTTTTGCCTCAATCTTGGCAGCACCGGCTTGAGGATCTTGCTTCTCCTCCTTGTTCTTTTTCTTAAGAGGACATTGTGTGGCATAATGTCCCATTTCCCCACACCTGAAGCACTTGATCTTGGACAGATCTTTTTTCTTCTGCCTCAGTTGCCCCTTTGATGTTTTCTTCCTCCTTCTTGACTTTTGAACCGTTCTTGCCATCCTCAATATGGATTTTGAGGAGATCTCTCCTTAGCTCTTCTTGCTGCAAGGCTACCCACATCGCTTCCCATTCTGGAAGCTTTTCTCTGCCCAGAATGCTCTCGACAAAGACCTTATAGTCTTCTGAAACAGATTTCAAAGTGAGCTTTACCAGCTCTGAGTCTTTGGGTGTTGATCCCACTACAGACAACTGGTCTCGGTTATCCTAAATTCGAGATAGGAAGGAGTCAAAATGCTCTCCCTACTTCATCCTGGTATTACGCATCTTCTCCTCTAGATACATCTTCCACTGCTTGGAAGATCCTTGGTATAGCTTTTCCAACCCTACCCACATTTCTCTTGCAGTGTTCTTTGCTACTATGTGAGGTACGATGTGATCCTTCACACCATCTAGGATCAATTGTTTGGCTCTTGCCATGTTCTTCTTGAAAGCTCTCAAATGTGCTGCATCCAGCGGCTTTGCAACTGCGTTGCCAATTAGGGCCTTTAGGTCATGCTCATCAAGGAGAAACTGAATCCTTGAATTCCAAATAACATAGTTGGAGGCACCCTCCAATCTATCTTGGTCACGAAATTCATTGCTGGACATCTCCTCAAATGTCGATATCTTCCTCTAACCCTCCACTCAGCTAGACTTACGCACTCCTTGAGGAGTAAGTAAATGCTTCTGCTGCTGCATGGGAAAAACTGAGTTTCTTTGAGTAAGAAACTCCCTGAGGTCAAGAAATCCCCAACTGTGTTTTTCAGAAATTTTCTAACGCTTATGCACCAACAGTCACTGCAGTGCAGCTATTGCGTCCTTCAGCTACGTTGGTTTGCTACGCTGCCTCTTCTGCAACTGAAAAAAAACTTACCCCTCTATCAACTCTCTCAAAGGGAGCCTTTTCTACGTTGGATTGCCCTCCTGGCCTAGACTGCGTAATTTCTGGGGGAGTCTGTTGTTGCTTACGCAATTCCCAGTCTCTTAAGTGTTGATTTGCTGGTTCACTCTTGTTTCTCCTGCACTTTAGCTTGAATAAGTTCTGATACCATGTGAGAAATCCTAAATCTGGATTCCTACTGCAACAAATCCGAATTACTTGTATTATTTTACATAATTATTTCATTACAGTGAAATATCGAAGTAATTACTGAAGCAGTCTACACAAATAATGTTGCGGAATAAATCCAAGTGCTGAAAAAAATGAACAAAATGCAATGAAAAACTTCCACATTTGACATAGTTATTTTTGGACTAAGTCCCCAGAAAAACCCAACTCGAGAAAACCGGTGCAGCGAATTTGAGGATTTTATATTATTAAGTAGCAGAATCTTGAGTACAACTAGGGTGCCAATATCCAGCTCACCCTTCAGAGAAAATCTCGGCAACGGAAGAAATGTGAGATATACCTCACTCTGCAAGTCCTCGACTGATCTAAACAGCGTTGGTGAAGCCCCTCTCTGCCCGTGCGTGATGCTTACGCTGCAACTGCGTAAGTCTGCGTGGGCAAGCTGAAGAACTGCGTCACCTCTCCTCTGCAAATGATCAAGCTGATCTGAAACTGAGTTTTGGCCCTTTGGCTCAGAAACCCCAACTTCCTGCTATCTCCGGACTGAATCAAGAAGGCATTGCGTCACTTCTGCGTGATTCCCTTCAGGAACTCCATCACCCCTCAAGATAATTGCGCTGCCTCTTTCTACGTCTGTTAATTTTGATCAACTAGGTCCAAATTCCATGTTGTGATGCTCATATGAAGATGCCAATATTTTTATTGAATTCCTCTTTAAGAGAGGTGCAAGATCGACCTAAAGATCATCTTGATCCGATGAGCAGAACATTTATTTTGAATTTATTCAAAATATGTGCATGTCGCCCTGAAATGAAATGTAGGATTGAAGCCCCAACCGTTGTGTCACACACTCTCACTGATGGATATATATAGGTCAACATTGGAGGTCATTTTTACTTATCACATCATCACACATTCTCTCTCCTCATCTGATTGGTTTGATCATCACTTGGAGTCTCTTCTTCTCCACATGTGGGAAAATTGCAGCAAGGAGACTTTTATGTTTTAGACCTAGGGTTTTCAACGCAGAGTTGACCAACATTGACTTTGGTCAACACATGGTCAAACTGACCCCAATCTTGGTTAGAATTCCGATTCCTGCAGTCCGCAATTATTGGCATAGAAATCGAGGTTGATCGTTGACTTTGACTGGGCTGCATTGACCACTTGCTGCTATTGTTTTGCATTGACCGTTGACTGGGACAACGTTGACTTTCGTTGACTTTGGGTTGACTCATATTGTTGTCTGAGAGGGTTGTGTGACACTTCTGGTTGGCTGACCGTATTGAGACTTTGCTGGTTGAAGCATCTTGTTGACTGTCGTAATGCACCAACACACATATATTTTTGGCTTGTCTTCTGTCGATCTACTGGTATGTTCTATCAGCATTTTACTTTCTTGTTTATGTGATTGTTGTTTGATATTGGGGATAAAAGTAAAGTTACATCAAGCATAGAACATCTACAAAAATTTCTAGCGTCACTGCTGCCTCTCTCTGAAATGTACTCCTGGTCCTCCTGACCAGTTACTGCATCTGCCCCTCTCTGGAACTAATCACCGAATCAAATCACTTAGCAAACCCAACCCTAGTGATTCGATCTTCATCAAAAAGTTGCCTCTCTCACAAGCTCGAAAATGCCAAATGCTCAATGTGTTTTCCATAGGCCCTTCACCCTCCTTCTTATAATCTTTCACTGACCCTTCAACGGCCAAAATTAAAACATAATCAAGGGCTAAGATTAATTGGGAGATGATCCATGAATGTATCTAGAAGATTCACACTTAGTTTAATTGATACCCTTTAATTAATCAGTTTCCCTAAGTTTAGACTTAGGAAAACATAAAAAAAGATTAATTAATTTAAGTAACCATCTCTAAGTGGAATTTTCCAAAACCATTTATGGGTATTATGGAATACATGTGTCTTAGCCTATATACAAAGTTACAAGGCTAGAGCACATCCGATGCTACCATAAATCAACAATAGTCTCCTCCTGTTAATTTTGGACAACTAGGTCCAAACTCCATGTTGTGATGCTCAAATGAAGATGCCAATAATTTTATTGGATTCCTCTTTTGGAGAGGTGCAAGATCGATCTAAAGATCATCTTGATCCGATGAGAAAAACATTTATTTTGAATTTATCCAAAATATGTGCAGGTCGGCCTGAAATGAAATGTAGGCTTGAAGCCCCAACAGTTGTGTCACACATCCTCATTGATGGATATAAATAGGTCAACGTTGGAGGTCATTTTTACTAATCCATCACATCACATTCTCTCTCCTCATCTGATTGGGTCGACCATCTATTGGAGTTTCTTCTTCACTCACACGTGGGAAAAAGCATCAGCTAGGGTTTCAAACTGTCTAGGGTTTCTAGCGCAAAAATTGACCAGCGTTGACTTTGGTCAATGCTTGGTCAAATTGACCTGAAACTCTCCCAAAACTTCGATCTCATCAATCCGCATTTTTTGGCACAAAAATCGAGGCTGGATATTGACTTTGACTTGGTTGCGTTGACTTTCTTGCTGCTGCTGTTTGTGTTGACCGTTGACTGGGACAACGTTGACTTTGGGTTGACTGATCCGGCTATCTATGAGGGTTGTGTGACACTTCTGGTTGGCTAACCATATTGAGACTTTGCTAGTTGAAGCATCCTGCTGACCGCCGTAACGCACCAACACACATATTTTTGGCTTGTCTTCTGTCGATCCACTGGTATGTTCTATCTGCATTTTACTTTCTTGTTTATGAGATTGCTAACTGATATTGGGGGTAAAACCTAAAGTTGCATCAAGCATAGAACATCTACAAAAATTTACATGGTATCAGAGCTGAGGTGAAGACAAAGCCCAAATTTGTAGTAATCAACGAAGAAGAGCATGGCTCAAACTATAATGGCTTTAAAATTGATGACAAATTGACTGGGAAGGAAGACTTCCATGCCTGAAAGATGACTTTGGATTTTATGTTGGAAGACCAAGATCTCATGGACTATGTGCAGGGTAAAATTCAAGAGCCTCCATCCACTGCACCTGCTGCCACCCAGTCAAAGTATAAGAAGGGGGAAATCAAAGCAAAGCTGATGATCAAGGACTCAAATCATAAGAGTCCGGTTGCCTACATCTCTGAGTTGGGCACATCCAAGGAGATGTATGATAAGATGGTCAACATGTTCAAGGCCAACAATGCAAATCAAGTCTTATTCTTCAAGAACCAATTGAAGAATCTGAATAAAGGCAGGGATGAATTTGTTCAATCATATTTTCTGAAGCTGACCGAGATCAGGAATAATCTTCTGGCTATTGGAGAGACAATCACTGATCGAGAGATGGTTCTCACTGCACTTGGAGGTCTCTCATCCAAATGGCATGTATTCAACACTACCATTCTCAATAACAATGTCATACCTAAATTTGACGAAGTACTATCGAGATGTGTACAAGAAGAGACAAGGATCAAGGAATATGAAAATGAAGGAAATGTTGTCTTCATTGCTTGTGCTAAGAAGAAAAACTTTGGTGGTTTGAGGAACAAAGGAAGAGTAGGGGCCCAAGGGAAGAAAGGTAAATGTTACACTTGTCACAAGCCTGGTCACTATGCTAGAGAATGCCCTTTCAAGAAGGATTCTCCCGATGATGATGACAACAATAACAACTGGAGGAATGGCATTCAAAGGAACAATAGGTTCAAAGGGAAGAGGAAGGCTCCCTCTGGCGGAAATGGGCAACCTTTCAAAAGGTCGAGAAATTCCAGATAGTGGTGCCTCAAGGCACATCACTGGGTTCAAGGAAGCACTTTCTTACATGGTTTAGAAGGATGTTAATCTGAAAAATACCCTTGGAGATAATGCCACATATCCCTTGAAAGGGACAGGGATTGTGACCCTCCACTTGTCTCAATGTCAAGTCCTTCGCCTGCAAGATGTACTATATGTACCTGATTTGAAGAAGAACCTTGTGTCTATTTCGGCCATGGAGGACAAAGGTTTCAATGTGGCATTTATTGATGGGAAGGTGTGTATCTGGAAGAAGAGATTCAAGGAAGCTATCACGATTGGGTTTAGAGTTGATACACTCTACTAGGTTGGAGGAAGTCCAATGGGAGCGATGACATGAGATACTATCTGACAGACTGAACTATGGCACCAGAGGTTTGGACACCTTCATTACAAAGCCCTTCCCGAAGAAAGGAAGGTGGTGATGGGGATGCCCAAGTTCACTAATGATCATGAAGCTGTATGTCAGAGTTGTGCAGAAGGAAAGCATACAAGGGGACCTTTCCCCTCAAGCGTCACAAAGACATCTAATGTCTTGCAATTAGTACATTCTGATCTGTCTGGTATTCTGCCCGTGACATCCTTGGGAGGATGTTCTTATTATATGACGTTTATAGATGACTTGTCTCGCAAAACCTGGATATACTTCTTGAAAAAGAAGGATGAGGCCTTCATGTGGTTTCGTACCTTCAAAGCTTTGGTGGAAAATTCAACAGGGAAGAAGATAATGGCACTGAATATGAGACAAACGAGTTAAAGAACTTTTGCAGAGAAGCTGGCATCAAGAGGGAGACCACAACTGTCTATACTCCTGAGCAGAATGGCGTTGTTGAAAGAAAGAATAGGACCATTGTGAAAGTTTCCCATGCCATGCTATGTGACCAAGGTCTACCGAATTTTCTGTGGGGAGAAGCTGCAAACACTACTGTGAAGACAAGAATGGAATCTTCATCAGTTGGATGTGAAGACAACATTTCTTCATGGTGCGATAAAGGAAGAGGTGTATGTGGAGCAACCTCTGGGGTTCGAAGTCCAGGGTCGGGACACCCATGTCTGCAAGTTGAAGAAAGCCCTCTATGGGTTGAAGCAAGCACCTAGAGCTTGGTACGAGAGGATAGATAGCTACCTAATGAAGCTGGGCTTCACTCGTAGTAATGCTGATTCAAACCTTTACTTCAAGGTTGATAGAGAAAAGCCTCTCATTCTGGTGTTGTATGTGGATGACCTCTTCCTGATAGGTGCTAACCCTCCCATTCATCAGTGTAAGAGGGAGCTCGCTGTTGAGTTCGAGATGAAGGACCTAGGACTGATGCATTACTTCCTAGGCCTGGAGGTCTAGCAGAGACCTGGCGAGATTTTCCTTTCTCAACGAAAATATATAGTGAATCTTCTGGAAAGATTTGGAATGGTGGACTATAAGTCTATGTCGACACCGATGGAGCTCAACTTTAAGAAGTGGCAGCGTTGCTGGGCCTGTGCTAGCAAATCTTACTGAGTGTCGTCAAGTGTAGGGGCCCTGATGTTCTTAGTGAACACCTGTCCGGATGTATGTTTTGTAGTGAACACTATGAGTCAACATATGGTTGAGCCTCATCACTTTCACTGGGTTGGTGCCAAGAATCAGTTGAGATATCTTCGGGGCACGATAAACCATGGGCTAAGATACACTGCCGGGAGCGTGACACTCCATGGATATACTGATGCCGATTGGGTTGGCAGTGTGATGGATCGTAAGAGCACATCTGGATGCTGCTTCACACTTGGTTCTGCTTCGATATCATAGATGAGCAGGAAGCAGAAGTCGGTGGCTTTGAGCACCAATGAGGCCGAATACATTGCAGCCGTATGGCCTGTTGGGAAGCAATTTGGTTGTGAAAGCTCTTCAGTCAGCCGTTTGGGCATGTGCTAGATACCACCGTGATACTCTATGATAACCAGAGTGGGATTCGGTTGTTCGAGAATCCCGTGTTCCACAATCGATCCAAGCATATTGATATCAGGTACCACTTTATCCAGGATATGGTATAGCGAGGCATCGTAAGGTTCGATCATATAGGAACTAATGAACAGGTTGCAAACATTCTCACAAAGCCCTTGGGGAAGGTCAAGTTCCTAACCTTCCGTGAGAATCTTGGAATCGTGGAATGACTCTATGCTGAGGGTCCTATTGGATGATGAGCTCTTGGAGCTCTGGGGGGGTTTGGGGATAGATTCTTGGAGCTATAAGCACTCACGGGGCTAGGCTTGTCGAACCTTGTCGTGCTTCTGCCCCACCGTTATGATGATTGAGTTGGTTCACCTTTCATGATCTGTGCCTCGTATGCATCTACCCATTTGAGTCCCAGACTCATGGGAAGTACCTCTCATTTGGTCAGTGAGGTGGGAAAAGCTAGAGACCAGTAGCAAACATTGATGGACGCATTAGAGATTGTCGTACTCTCTATGTCTAGGATGGCACGGTCCAACCACTTGATCTGGGATCAAGTATAGTGAGGTTTCGAACCTCCTACTGACTTCGGGTCAGACAAACCAACTTCGGTTTGGTATGTGACTCTTTGAGTCCTATAGAGGTTTCGGACCTCTGGGCTGAATTTGTCAGTCAGGGATGATGTCTTTGTGACTAACCCACTTTTGTTCTGAAATAAAGAAGTCAGCAAAGCAAGTTATGACAGGATGACGCACAATGTTTGGATGGCACAGGTGGATGGAGTTCTCCCTAGTTGAGAGGGAGTGTTAATTTTGGACAACTAGGTCCAAACTCCATGTTGTGATGCTCAAATGAAGATGCCAATATTTTTATTGGATTCCTCTTTCGGAGAGGTGCAAGATCGATCTAAAGATCATCTTGATCCGATGAGCAAAACATTTATTTTGAATTTATTCAAAATATGTGTAGGTCGGCTTGAAATGAAATGTAGGTTTGAAGCCCCAGCAGTTGTGTCACACACCCTCACTGATGGATATAAATAGGTCAACATTGGAGGTCATTTTCACTAATCCATCGCATCACATTTTCTCTCCTCATCTAATTGGATCGATCATTTATTAGAGTCTCTTCTTCACTCACACGTGGGAAAAAGCAGTAGCTAGCGTTTCGGATTGTCTAGGGTTTCCAGCACAGAAATTGACTAGTGTTGACTTTGGTCAACGCTTGGTCAAATTGACCCGAAACTCTCCCAAAACTTTGATCTCATCAATCCACATTTTTTGGCACAAAAACCAAGGCTGGACGTTGACTTTGGCTTGGCTACGTTGACTTTCTTGCTGTTGCTGATTGTTTTGACCGTTGACTGGGACAGCGTTGACTTTGGGTTGACTGATCTGGCTGTCTATGAGGGTTGTGTGATACTGCTAGTTGGCTGACCATATTGAGACTTTGCTGGTTGAAGCATCTTGCTGACAGCCGTAACGCACCAACACATTTTTGGCTTGTCTTCTGTTGATCTACTGGTATGTTCTATTTGCATTTTACTTTCTTGTTTATGTGATTGCTAACTGATATTGGGGATAAAAAGTAAAGTTGCATCAAGCATAGAACATCTACAAAAATTTACACCTCCTCTGCTGACTCATGCTCCATCATATGCTACTCCGGCTGAATCGTCACAAGTGACTTATCACCCAAAGTATCTCCTGTAGAGTCCCCTGACTGCTCACGCTACACACTAGAATACAGCTCTAGCCTGCTGTCATCAACTCCACATCACTGCTCTCGCTCCCTAGAAGCATCCTCATATGATCCCATGGACTCATCTGAAGAAGAGTCCTCATCCTGGCTTACAGAAGGAATGTCCTTCTATTCTGCCTCTGCCACATCAGCTGCATCACTCAAGCATGAGTGATCAGCCCCCAAGGTTCTTTGCAGATGAAGCAAAGTCCCTTCCTCCTCAGCTCATTTCTGCTGCCTGATCCACCAAATTGGAGCAGCTCCTCCCTGGTCAATTGTCTCCTGAATAGCCCAATATTCTGCTCAACTAGCCCTTGGGCTAGATCATAAGCAGCAGGTAAACCAACTACCCTCTCCTCCAAATGCTCAACAACCTAGTCTGCAACTCCCGGCAAATGGCCTCATGATCTCTCATACATGACAACAGAATGGATTGCATGTGTGTTATGACTGTGTCAGAATGATGTCTCCTAATGCTGAAGAAGCATTGGAACATCTGCAGAATCAAGCCATCACACTCAAGATCAAACATGATGTCATACATTTTGAATGTGGCCATACTTCCTAAAACCTCAAGCTTCTTCCCAAAGGTAGAGCCTGCACTATTGTCCAAATCCTGAAAACTGCCCACTGCTAACTTGAAAACTTCCCTCATAACATCATCACTGAAAGAAGCTATAGGTGCGGTCAACCTCATAATGTCACTGAGGCATTATGCAACTAGAAGTCTGAACCACTCACAAGGTTCTTTCAAGAATTTGAGTTGTATAAGAGCAAGCATAGCAGGTTTTAGAGCCCAAATCAGTTTCTTTCCTTCTACTTGGCTTATTTTGGAAAGGAGTTCATTAAGCTCATCAAGTTTGGACAGAACTCTCCATGTCACCTTCAGATGTTTCAAATCTGTTCCAAGTGCAAGAATTTTGTGACCAATCCCCAACTCTCCCTGCAAATCTTTTGGTTGTTCTTTTTGAAGGATGGCATATATTCCTCTTGAAAAGGGTCTGTTGTTCCATTTTGTTTTCTGTTGTATATTGCAAACCAAGGTAGTATTACTTTGCTGGTTCATGAGGTGTTTTAAGAACCCCATCCCGAGACTTTCAAATCTAAGCTGCTAAATGAAATTCTAAATGATGAGAATTGAGGGTTTTGTTGTAACAATATTACAATATTCTGAATAATATATATCATGCCCAAAATTTATACAATATGCATACCAAAACTGACTCAACAATTAGGTTGCCTAGCATGCTCATAGGAAACATGAACTCAAAGACAGACCAAGCTTAGCAGCTTATATAGAGACATGTATTTTCATTTCCTCTTTACCAAACATAGTGACAGAGATAGTGATAGCAGCATTTCATATTATCTCCAAAATGCATGAAAATTTAAGCAAGACAGATACAAAAACAATATTGTACATAGGAACCTAGAGTGAATACAATTGTCGGTCTCGAATTTTCAGCCCAAATTTGGGAATTCCTTCAGCACTATACCACTGCCCTTAATCACTGCTCCATGATTGCTTTTATAGCCATGCTCCAGCCTTCCATTACTCCATATGCACTGGTGTTTTGTCCTCAATACATGCTACAGGTGGGCACACGATTACACTAGTAGCCACACGATGTTCACTAATTGTTACTGCAGCTCTACGCTCCAAGGACGTGCCTTACAATTCCTCAGCCAATCTCGTCTAATCACACCGACAATGTGATTTATCCAAATCAATTGGGATCTCCTGCTCCTTTGCAACATAGAACAATTCTTGGTGGCTTTCTCAGGGTGAATTTACCTGATCGACTGCCACGATCCCTTGCCTCAGCACAATCAACGAGTATGGCGTCAAATTAAAGCATGTCGGCTCAATTCATGCGTCTATTTGCATTTGGATTTCCAAAGAAAACAAACAATACGGGTCTCTCTCCTGCTCAACGACGGTGCTTTATTCTTGTGGCAACTTTCTCTCCCGACATTATGTTTTCGTTTGAGCTCGACTCCAATCGCACAACATCACTGAAGTCTTGAGTCGGACATGATGAAACCAGAGAAACCAATGAATTTTTTCTCCGACCAGATGACAAGTGACTCCACTAAGAATAATGACATCGATGCTTGTAAGGTGTGATCTGATACCTACCAGACGAGATCCTCCATCAATCGTTGGCGTGGATATATTTCGACCTTCATCAATTTAATGACTGCGATCCCAGCTCCAACGATTCCGCCCCCAGACTTAACTTGTCCACGTACAGCCACTTTGTCCCATCGAATTCCACATTCTACAACAACACTATACCCACGAGTTTGCCTCCTGTAGTGTGGCTTGTCGAATGATTGCGGCTGTCAATAAACTAGTGCAGCTTCCAGTATTGCACTCGACCTTGGAAATAAATGGTATATCGGATCAGCAGTTTAGACACAGAACGCCTGGTTCCTGATTTTAGCCAAAATACTTTAGGTCCACGACTTCCTCAAAATACCATATACTACAGTCTTTTGATAAAATATATTTTGATGGCCCCCACCTAAAATTTAGTCCACGACCCGTTTAAATCAATATTGGGCCTCGACCTTGATGTAATCTATAAATCACTCCTCGTCACATGGAAGATACACGGATGCCCGGAAAGAATGGCGGCAATAGTATTTGCATTTCCTTAAAATGCCAAAGCGACCATAAGATTTACGGCCCCTTCAAAATGAAATACTTCACCCATGATTAAATTTGGCCACTTGATAATTCAATTTTGTGGTTTCATGGCGATTGTCAATTCTGCTTTAGAGAAATATTTCAATGGTTTCCGTTGCAATAATATGAAGAGACCAGACCCTTTGATTTGTTTGAAATGGCGGACCAAACCTTCGACCCCTTTGTCTACATAATCTCTGTGGCCATTTGGAAACAAAGAGATCGCCCCCCACAAAATATTTTGGCTGAATATGAGAACACTGGTCCAAATATTAATTCCAGAATTTGAAATAAAATTGTCAAACATTTAAATGAGAGAATTTCATATGCCTTGCGGGAGAAAATCTCCAACAATTTTGATCTTCCTTTGGCAATGAAAAAATCTGAAAAATAGTTCTCCTGAAACCCTTTTTCTGAACAGGAACACCAACTATGATACCACTATAATATCCCAAACGGGATATTTTACTAATTTTGCGGAAATTTCACTAACCCAACATTTTAACATAAAATTACTGAATTACCAAACAAAAGATTGCCATGTAAAATAAAATCACATAAATACGGCAATCCATTAACACAACGAACATGAAGAATCTCAGCTTTATTATAATATAACTGGGGTTACAAGCTGAAACGAGAGATAGCTGAGATGAATTAAATATAACTAGACTCAAGAATATCTGTTGCACTACTGCACTGCGCTAGCCTCCAAAATTGAACTACTGCACTCTCCTTCTGGCAACAACTACCACTGAATCCACTGAAGCACCCATTGAAAATCTGAATGATCCTCACTCCAATATCTCTGAAGCTCTGAGAAACTTCTGTATGAAGTCTCCTCAAAGAGAGTTCGGTTTCCGTCCAACACTCACAAATCACCCGAGGGTTTCCGTCTTGGGGCTACGGCTGAAGTAGAGAACCACGTTCTCAAACCTCTCATACACAAGAAAAGGATCTAATCCAAGATATCCCACAATGGCCTCCTCCTTTTCTTTTATAGATCTCCTAGATCCTTCTAGAGCCTTATTTTAATATTATTTTATTCATGAAACACTTTTCCCTCTTATTAAAATATTCTTTTTTAATGTAGGAAAGAGTAAATCGGCTACCATGTCTCCTCGAATCACTGAAACTCATGTCCAACCATCCCATCATGTAGGTATCCTCGTCCCAGTTCGAACAAGCTATTACACTAAGGTGTTCTATCATGTATTCCTCCAGGAATGCCACCTTGAGCGTAATTAATTGAGTTAAGCCCAAAAATAACCCGGTTTTCTGAAAGTTGTCAAAATGCACCGTAACGAAAGACAAACTGCTCGGATGATGGAATATATCAAGCGAATGCCACCCGACCTCATAGAAACTCCTCAAAACTCCTCCAAAAAGCCCCTGGCCCCACTGATGACAGCAACCTGTATCTGTAACTTGTCTGCTGCTAACTCTGTAAGTCCATCCCAACCCTGTCATAGGTGACGCCAAGAAAAATGAATATTACATCCTTAGGCTTATGTTCTATCTATAATTGTTAATCTGAAAAGTTTTGAGGAAGGAAACTGCATTCTAAGTAATTGTAATAGCATAGAACATTTAACTTTCTGCTAAGTACTTTCAAGTCCCAACATAGAACATTCAGTTTTCTGCAAAGTACATTCAGTTTTCAATATAAACTTTTAAGTATCTACATAGAACTTTCATATTTTAACATGCCATGGGGGGTATCCCAATACCTACATTGCTTCACCAACAAGTTAGTAGACTAGTGCCTAGAAATCCTAGATATGATGAAAGTTAGGTTTTAATTAAAAACAAGTGCTAAATCTGATATATAAATGAGTAAAACAGAAAATACAAATCAACACTTCAAAAAGAGTGGAATACCTCAATTAGATACTACCTTTAATGTCACAAATTGAGGTAAGGGGTTCATACACCACATGAGATGGATTATCTTTGTATTTCCCTTTGATTGTAAAAGCATAAGAGAGATAAAAAGGGATAATATTTTAGTTTTAATGATTTTTTATCAACGGAACCTTGGCTAGTGCCTATTCTAACTAGGGAAAATGGAGTTTTAGGGCAAATTCTTAGAGGAAGATGAAAATTGTTTGGAGTAGGGAGGAAAGATAATTTTTTCACTTGTAAAACCCTAACTATCTTTTTTGTGAGGGGAGAAATTGATTATAGAAGATGCACCATGGGAGTTCTTCTATAGGTTTCATGAAAGAATAATTTTAACAAGCAAAAATATACCAAGATCTCCAATAAATAATAAGCATTTAGTCATGGAAAATTCAACAACCTTCACAAAAATTCATTCACATGCAAAGAATGGAAAAATCAGCAATAAACTTACAATTCCTTTCAAGAAAAGCATTATTTCAATCCCAAAAAGAAGTCTCCAAAACAAAAATAAAACTTCAGTATTAAGATGCTCCACAAAAATCATATTTTTAGCAACTATAGAAGTGGACAAGGCAATTCACACTCTCTCAAAGGACACCAAATTCATATGTGTGATGATCAATATGTTGAGATTTTGTGTATTTGGGGTAGCATCAGTTGTGCTCTAGCGCCCAAATTTTGAGGAAGGACTAGAGTACACTTGATCTACAAGACCTAGAAATGGATTTGGGAAATTTTATCTGGTTTAGGAGATATTAAATTAATTAATTATTTTAATGTATTTCCTAAGTTAAAACTTAGGAAGCTTAAAATAATTAAAGTGAATTTAATTAAACATGTGATGAAATTGTCTCAAGTCACATGGATCAAGCTTTCTTTTAATCTTAGCCATTGATTCAAGATCTGATCATGGCCGTTGGTTTCCCAATGAGAAAAGTATAAAGGAAATGCTTGGGGTCATTTGTAAAGATATACAGAGGCAGAGCACTGAAGCTAAGCTGAGATTCTCGGGTGGGTTTGCTAAGAATTCTCAGAAGTGTTTCAGCTGCAAAGAGGGGAATTTAGGCCAAGGGGATGATCTGATCCTAGGGTCTAGAATCAACAAGAGGCAAAGATCAGCTCAGAGAGGCAACACAGAAGCAAGAGAACAGCAACAGCAGCAAGGACAGCGCAGTCCCTCAAGGATAGTGTGATTTTCAGCAGGAAACCCTCAAGGGTTATGCAGAGACCCTAAGGGGCAATGTAAGGACTGCGTCACCCAGTCTGGGGTAACACAGCCCCTTCCGGAGCAGTGTTGAGGATTAGAGGGGCTTCAGAGGCTGACACAAAGGCTTCAGGGGCAACACTGGGGTTTCGAGGCCCTAATTTTGACTGAGTTCTGTAAATCTCGTTTGAGGGTGTGGATCAGTCATTATTTTGGCCAGGGTTGCGGGGAAGCTTCAAAGTCCTCTTTGCGTCTTCGGAAAACCTAAAGCGGTGGAGCTGAACTGAATGCTGGGCTTCTCAAACGCTCGAGGGAGCTGGTTCGCGTTTCCGAGCCACAGGAACGCCTCCCCGCTCTTCGGAGCGCCGGAACGCTGAGCGAACGTCGAGCGTTCGGTGTTTAAAAACGCTCCGAAGCGCTTTTTAAACACCCGAGCGCCAGGGAGCGTTCGTCTCAACGCGACCCGAACAAAAACGCCCAGGCGGAATTTTTCAATGAAAAAACGATTTGTTTAGGGCCAGAAATGGGTTTTAGGGCTGATGTGGAGGTAAGAAAAGCATTGACATTTCATGGTAATGTTAAATTCTTAAAGTAAAAGTGACATTTCCTTTATTTTTCATTTTCATCCTTTTACTTAAATTTTTAACATTACCATGAAATGACTTAGGATGTTTAAGAGTGGTTTCGACCTCATCAGATTTCATATGGAGAAACTAGAATTTTAGGTTTCACTCAAAATTCAGCAGACTTAATGGTTTTCAGGGTTTCATGGTTTGGGAATTTGCAATGTTTCCATTTGATTCTATCATGTGTAAGGGTATGATATTGGCATTTGATCAAGAACATGAAGTCCTTTAAGAACCTTGATGTACCCTTCAATCAAAGGAAAACAACTAGTTAGGCATGCTAATCTTTTTCTACCGTATTTTAAGGTTGAGGAGATGAACCCTTCACTCAAACCAAAATCATTGGTTAGGCATGTTAAACTTCTTCAATTTCTATCATGTTATAAGGTTGAGCAATCCAAGTTTGAAGACTTTGAGCTAGATGATGTTTATGTATCTCTTGTTGATGATCCCATTTCTTGTAGCGATGAATCAATGATGAGTTTCATGAGAGACCATGTTGCTCAGTGATTTGTAGTTTTGATGTCTATTTTTGCTACTACTACTACTACTAAAGTTGTAGAGGAGTTTTAGGAGTCTTCAAACTTTGAGCCATATTATTTATGTAGCTCATGTTGATGATCCCTTGTCTAGTAGTGGTGATGATTTTGATCATGATGAGGAGTGATCATGTTGTTGATCACTAATATGTAGTCTTGTATTAGGCCAATGGCCTCATAGCTTGTAGAATTGTTTTTGGACTTTATGGGCCATTTGGAGCCTCATTTCTTATGTATTTTTCGATGATATGTATTGCACTCGGTGCCATTTCGATATATTCACCTTTGCATGGTATATAAATGAGCAAACTTTGCATATTTTGTCTCTATTGGCTTGGAATCATGGTTGCAAATCTTAAAAATAGTTTTTTTTATTAAAAAATAATTATTTAATGTATTTTTTTTTAAACCGGTTCATTGAGATCTGACCGCTCCCGGTTAGACCGATTCCGGTTAGAAACCCAGTTCATTAGGTCCACCGGTCCGGTCACCGGTTCCGGTTTTAATAACTATGCTCACACAAATCCAGAAGTACAAGAGGGTTACATGAAGACATTGGACAAGTTGGTACCTGACAGGGAGGAGTGTGCTAGATTGCGCCTTGAATTAGGCAAATACTTCAGTTGCACTGCTAACTTTGGTTCTTTCCATGCAATGGAAGACAAGGACAGATTTGATGCTATCACATGGTGGGAAGCATATGGCGGCATGGGACTTTTGCCAAAGTTGGCTAAAAAAGTTCTCTCACAGGTTGTGAACACTTCTTATGCAGAGAGGTGTTGGAGCACCTACAAACATACACAATGTGAGAATAACATCACTTAATGAAAACCGAAATAAAGCTTGCTTATGTGCATTACAACTTGAGGTTGTTGAGCACACTGTGATCGGCAAATGAGGATCAATCATACAGTCCTGGGGTCCTGGACAACACAATCCAGATGATAACGGAGGACAACCAGATATATGGAAGAATTGAAGCAAAAATTTTAGGGATGATGAATTATGAATATGATGCTTCATGAAAGTTATATGGTGATCAATGAATCAATGATGATAAATTTTATATATTGAATTTTGAAATCAATGAATCAATGATGATAAATGTTATATATTGAAATTTGAAATCAATGATAATAAATGTTATATATCAATGATGATAAATGTATATTGAATTTTGAAATCAATGAATCAATGATGATAAATGTTAGATATTGAAATTTGAAATCAATGATGATAAATGTTATATATCAATGATGATAAATGTATATTGAATTTTGAAATCAATGAATCAATGATAATAAATGTTAGATATTGAAATTTGAAATCAATGATGATAAATGTTATATGTCAATGATGATAAATGTTATATATTGAATTTTGAAAGCTTGAGACCTTCAGATTGATGATTTGCGAGACTCAAGAGTCAATATGTTGTATGCTTCCAACTCGTGGGCGTGGTTGATGAAGATTATAACTTCTAGATGATTGATGTTATATGATTCAATCTATGTTATTATGTTTTTTATGTCTAATTCATCATTCTACATGTTTTTGTTGACATATATGCATCAAAATATAAAAAATATAAAAAATATTAAAAAAAAAAAATATATCTATATATATATATATATATATATATATATATATAAAAACGCTCCCGAAAACGCTCTGGACCCGGAAACTTTTAAAAATGGCGCTCTGCGCTTCGCTCCCGCTCCCGCTTCCAAGTAACCTTGATTTTGGCCCTAGATCAGCTAGTGAGTTGTAGCTCTATTATTTCTCTGTTGGGTTTTCCAAATCTGGAACCCAGGCTTGTTGTATTCAGAGAATTCTTAATAATAAAACCCTCCAGCAGCCAGAGACCGGTTTTCCCGCATTGGACTTTTTCAGGGACTATTTGTCCAAAAATAAATGTGTCACTTTGTCTATGTGTGCATGAACTTGTTCTAGATCTAGATTGGTGGAGATCTGTTATGTGTTTTGCTTTGATTTTAACTCGAATTTATTCAATTAATAACTTATTAAAGTAGGAGGAGCATAACCAGATTAACAATAAAATTTCTGCATAAAGTGTAAAGATTCAGAAATTTCCACATGGTATCAAAGGAATTGCAGATCTAGGAGGGTCACCAGCAAGAGAGTGAAGGTTCTAGCTACAGGAAGCAGCTGGAAAACCTACAGAAATGTAGATCTGAAGTGACATCGCAGTTTTCAGAGGCAGATTCACGCAGAGGGAAGGGCGACGCAGTCTAACGCTGTCTCTTAGCAAGCCCATGCAATCACTGCACAGAGGCAGCTCAGAAAAAACGTTGGATTACTATGAAGCCTTCTAGTGTGATGCAGATCTGAATCTGTCAGATCCAGAATAGACTGAAGAAAAGTTGTAGAAATTCAAAAGGTGCTGGTGGGGTTAAATTTCTAGCCTAAGCACAATTGACAAAGAGCGGGAGGAGATCAGCTTCTCAGAGAGTTTCTAGCCAAAGAAACTTGCAGATTGATTAGAGGATCAAAGGGAGCTAAATCTTAGTTGATTTGGCAGATTTCCAAGGAGGGAAATCAGTGGTCAGAGGGAGCAGATGGTGCTTGTTTCGCCAAGGGCCTTAGATCCATTTCTCTAGCAAAGAGAAAATGAAGTTCTAACACATTCCGAGCAGATGGCTCCTCATGGACTGCGTGATCAAGATAGGTTGGATGGCCTTTCCAACTTTTCAATTTGGAAGGCAAGGATCCTGATAGTCCTTGAGGCATACAATCTTAGAGACCATGCAGAGCAAACTCTGGCCACATTGACCGATCCGGATCTCCTTAGGAAGCATAAGGAAGCTGCTGGGCATGCCAAGCGGCTGATTATGGATGGAATTAAGGAACATATTGTACCACACTTAGCTGAGAAGAAGACAGCTAATGAGATGTGGAAGACCTTAATCTCCCTATATGAGGGAAAATCTGTCCAAAGGAAGATGTTGTTGGAGACACAGATGGGGTCATTCATGATGACCAAGGGGGAAGACATGGAGAAATTCCTCTTTAGATTGCAGTCGATCAGAGATCAGTTGACTACAACAGGTGCTAAGGTGGAAGACGATGTGATGGTCAGCACTGCCCTTAATGCAGTCGCAGACGAGTGGGAAACCTTTGTCCAAAGTATTTTGGGCAGAGTGGACCTCCCAGATTGGAACGACTTGTGGTCAATTCTGCGTTAAAAAGAACTCCACAGATTCACCAAGAAGCAATATAGCTCTGGATCGAGCAAAGTGAAGAAGGAAGATGAAGAAGATGTAGCCTTGGCATCAAAGAGGCAACAGGGAAAGAAGAAGAAAGACCTATCTAAGATCAAGTGCTTCTAGTGTGGTGAAATGGGACATTTTTCCAGCAATTGTCCTCCGAAGAAAAGGACAAGGAAGCCTCTTCTTCCAAGGCTGTTGTGGCAGATGATGGGTCGGAAGATGGGACAACCATGAGCACTCATGAACCACGAAGGTGGAGCAACATGGATCTGTAGAGGAGCTACATAATGTAAGGCGGGATCCTTGAGCAACTCATCTCTTGGATCACATGCGAGCTACGACAGTCTTAAGACAATAGCGGGACAAGTGGAGCAGTGGGTGCATAGATCACAAATGAAGCAGAGGCAGATCTAAAGACTGGGAGGAGCAGCGCAAAACAGAGCAGCAGCAACGTAGAAGCAGCAGTAGGGCAGAGGATGATGTGACTTTAACAGCGCAGAGCAGAGTTGCTTATGCAGTGCAGAGCTACAGCAGCGTAGTAGGCTTCAGAGGGACAACGCAATGCAGCAGCAGCGTGAAATATTTCAGCATAAGGGGCTGATGTGACTTCAGTAGTGCAGAGGGAGTCTTCTTACGCAGTGCAGAGCTGTAGCTGTGCATCATCCTTCAGATGCCATTGTAGCCTATGGAGCTTCAGTGATGAGGATGCAGCCCATCTGACTTGTTTATCAAAGATTGGGTAGGAGATTCAGTTGTTTCTCTCAACAACTGAAGTGGCAGTGCAGCGAATCAGCAGGGGCAGTGATTTGAGTAGCACAGATGATGTGTATTGAGAGGGAGTTGTAGTACAGATGTTGCAATGGCAGTGGCAGAGTCATGGGCAGCAGTACAGAATGGAAGCAGCAGTGCAAAGTTGAGTGGCAGCAGGCCAAGCATCAGCAACACAGAACCAATACCCAAAGTCTTGTAATGCATAGTGTGATGTATTGCTAGAGCACACTCTTGATGCTAAGAGGGAGTGTTGAGATTTTATGTATTTGGGGTAGCATCAGTTGTGCTCTAGCTCCCAAATTTTGAGGAAGGACTAGAGTACACTTGATCCACAAGACCTAGAAATGGATTTGGGAAATTTCATCTGGTTTAGGAGATATTAAACTAATTAATTATTTTAATGTAATTCCTAAGTTAAAACTTAGGAAACTTAAATAATTAAATTGAATTTTATTAAACATGTAATGAAATTGTCTTAAGTCACACGGATCAAGCTTTGTTTTAATCTTAACCATTGATTCAAGATTTGATCATGGCCGTTGGTTTCCCAACGAGAAAAGTATAAAGGAAAGGCTTGGGGTCATTTGTAAAGATATACAGAGGCAGAGCACTAAAGCTAAGCTGAGATTCTAGGGCGGTTTTGCTAAGAATTCTCAGAAGTGTTTCAGCTGCAGAGAGGGGAATTTAGGCCAAGGGGATGATCTAATCACGAGGTCTAGAATCAGCAAGAGGCAGAGATCAGCGCAGAAGCAGGAGAGCAATAGCAGCAGCAAGGACAATGTGATTTTCAGCAGGAAACCCTCAGGGATTACGCAGAGACCATAAGGGGCAACGTAAGGACTGCGCCACCCAGTCTGGGGTAATGCAGCACTTTCCGGAGCAGTGTTGACGATAAGAGGGGCTTCAGAGGCAGTGCTGGGGTTTCTAGGCCCTAATTTTGGCTGATTTCTGTAAATCTCGTTTGAGGGTGTGGATTAGTCATTATTTTGGCCCTAGATCAGCTAGTGCGCTGTAGATCTATTATTTCTCTATCGTGTTTTCCAGATTTGGAACCGAGGCTTGTTGTATTTAGAAATTCTTAATAATAAAACCCTCCAGCAGCCAGAGACCGGTTTTCCCACATTGGGTTTTTCCGAGGACTATTTGTCCAGAATTGTCTATGTGTGCATGAACTTGTTCTAGATCTGGATTGGTGGAGATGTGTTATGTGTTTTGCTTTGATTTTAACTTGAATTTATTCAGTTAATAACTTATTGAAGTAGGAGGAGCATAACCAAATTAACAGTAAAATTTTTGCATGAAGTGTGAAGATTCAGAAATTTCCACAGAATAAATGAAGTGGAGGGATCTCATATTTATATGAGGTCTATCCCTTCATTTTAACAAATATATTAGCCTACAAGCCCTAAAACAATTTTGAATTTTGAGTGTGTGACATGACAAGGGGTTACAACTGGACCATGTAGCTCAAATCAATAAAATAATGCCATAAAAGCCCACAAATGGGGGTCAATATCCTCCAAAAGCATGACGTCATGCCCTTTTGGGCCATAAATGCTACGAAAAAGGTGTGGGATGGGTTAATGACTTTTTGGGCCATAAATGCTGCGAAAAAGGTGTGGGATGGGTTAATGAGATTCCCCATCATCATAATCAACTCAAAGTTTTGAGGGGATACCTCAAGAAGTGTCTCAAAGTGCCTTCATGTCAAAAAACCCTGCTCTGGGTGCCCTATGTCACCCTCTCAAGGGCTAGATGGGTGATGTGGCACTATCTCTCTCCAACAATGGGGCTCTAAGAGTGAGTACAAGTCCTCCCTTATCATCCTAAGGATGATCGTAGTCATTTAGATTCTAGAATAAGCAATGTCAAGGCCAATCTAGGGATGTCTTAGGTCCACTGGGTAAAATATCAAATAAATCCAACACCAAGCAATAGGAGCTCAACATGTCAGCATCTATGGGTGCTCTAGGTTGTTAATTATCCTGTGGAAAAAGTGCTCAACGCTCTACTCTGGAGGGGCAACGCTGCATTTGCAAGGTCGTCACTACTCCCAAGAAGTTGCAAAATGGCCTACGCATACTATGTAGTGGAGTGATGTAAGGTTCCCTCAAAGGCCTCTACTGTTGTGTGAAGAACCACCTAGAAAAACCATCTCAAGATCAAGTGAAAAACACCATCACTAGGGACAATGACCATAGATGCATCATAGTGGACCATACTTAATTGTTAAGGGCATAACAACACTTCAAACTGAGATCACCTTCAAATCTCTAACTAGATCAAGTCCCGTAAAAGTGTTCCCTACTTGTGTTAGGGATGGCTAGATGGTCAACCCTATTAGGTGTTTCTAGTCCCTAAGGGAAGGTGACATGTCCTGGGTCAACCCTTCAATCCATAGATGTTTGCGACAATAGTGGTGATGAAGAGAAAGGACTTTAGGGCAAGGTGCCATGGCCATGAGACTAGCTGATGGAGGTCCATCATCCTAAATGTATAGATATGAGGGAGAAATCGTGGGGGCATGAGTTACCCCTTTCTTCAACCTACATTTTCCACCCCTCTCGTGTGCATTTACTAATTTTTTGATAATCTTTTGAATAGGAGCATAACTATGGAGTCCAAGCTTGTTTTTAATGATTTAGCATTTATTTACCCCTTAATGATGAGTTAGTTTATTTCTCATCAAGGTTGGGACATGCAAGAGTTTTTTTATTATGTGATGAAGCATCAAGTGTTCAAGGAACTGAGTAATGGCTAATGAGAGGGGTGGGGCTCATGCTAGGCTTTTGCCCACACGCTAATTATTGCCCTGACCATCTTTTGCATTTTAACTTTCTTTTCCTTTCATTGTGGTCATTTTATGATTTTAACATTTTTTTAGTTGCATGAACCTCTAGCACAAAGTTTTTGTCCGATACTCTAGGATGAGGATAAGCGAGTGCCAATCATAATGAATCAATGACCACAATCCCATCGAATGGAGATGAAATCTGGGGAATGATGGAATGTGGTAAGTATCGAATAATTATGGGCACACTACTTCAATCCAAGTCTCTGCCAAGTAATGCCCCTTCTATAACCCTAAGGCCTCAAAGGAGGTCCTAGGGGACTAAGGTCAAAAACCAACCTCCTTGGTAAAGTGAGAGAATAGGTTTACATTCAAGATCAATTAGTTATCCAAATCACCCGTTGATCCATGTTAGAATGTCCAAAACATTAAGTAAAAACACATGATTGCAAGATGGTTAAAGTACCTGCCGAATGATGACCCACCTTCCTTCAATAGGAATGCCAAATGGTGAGATTTTTTGACCGGTGCAAATGGTGGAGGATCATGGCATAATATCATGTGTTGAGAAAATGTAGAGCTGCTGACTGGATGGTTGTCCAAAGGAGAATATTTTCTCCAGTGGGGTTACCCACATTTTGGTGGGTAACAAGACTCACAATATTCACGAAGGAATTCAACCTAGTGACTTGACCCTGTAACCTCTTGCTTGTAATTCATGGCACTCAACCACTTCAGCTAACCTATTGGGCTGCATAATTTCTTCTATGTCCAAGTTGAATCAGTTCCTCAGTGTTTGAAATGCTGACCTTCTTTGTGGCTCTAGTACAATGTCCATAATTACATACAGCAATAGCAAAAAATATGCATAGACAACACAGAGAGAGAACTGTTCAAATGCATTGCTTCATTTTCTCAAAAAACTTTATCAAGGTAAATGGAGGAATAACTAGTTCAAATTCCCATGATTAGAAAATAATTAAATGTCTAACCTAAACTAAAGTCATAATAAATCCCAATGTGTACTTTCTGACTTAAATATATGGATTCTAAGGTACTAGATATGACCATTAATTATATACTCTACTACTATGAAGGCTCAAGAGTGTGCTCATGACCAAGGAAATCATGATTTGTGTGTGCATATTATGGAACCAAGCCCACCCTCTCCTTGAGGCCAGCCATTTATATAACATTCATTGGGTTGTGTTCTAGTGGCAAATTGGAGCACTTGTTGGTGATAATGGCCCAAGTTCAAAAGCCTGATGGTCAAGGTCAACAAACCAACTGCATTTGAGATTGGTTGGAAGTCCTGATGACTTTGATGGCCTGTGGATGTGGACAAGTAAAGCATGTAGGTGACACTGAGAATAGATAGAAGTCCCAATGGCCTTGACGGCCAAAAATGACAAATAGAATTAAATGTAATCAAATGTAAAGCAACATTGCTTCTGACATTAATCCAAATTGTTAATGTAAAAAAAACGAGTCTGCTCATTCTCCAGTACTGGGGGGGAGACAACCATAAAGAACCCAATTAAACAAATTTATATTTTCATCCAATATTGAATCCACAAAAATCATCCGTGGCCACGTTGCAATTTTTATGAATTCTTTGTGGCTGCAAATCAGTTTCCTTCTCATCTGTGTGATTCTTGGAAAAAATTCAGAGCTATAGGCTACTTTTATGTTTTTCGTAACAAAGTTGTAGGATTATTATAATCAAATATATAGAGGGAAAAAATAAATCATTTGTTTCAAGAACCATAGGAATTCATGATTTTGCAGTCAGTAAAACCAACCTGGGTACAGTAATAAACCCGACCTCTTTTTCCACCTCTGCTCATTGGTGGCTGCTTAAAAGCTACAGCTTCCTGTATCACTTGATTCAAAATTGATGTAGATATCCTTTTTGATCTTTGCTTGTCGGCAGCACTAGCAGCAGCAATAATCCTGTTGAGAAAAACATCAAAGAAGCCACATTAATCTGGAACAAATAGGAAACTTCTTAATCATAAAAAGTCATCCCTGTTTAGCCAAAGATATATAAATGTTAGCCTATCTAATACATCCAATATAAATCATCATTTAGGCTCTATACCTTGATAATGCATGATTCTTAGAACAATTAATATGAAAATCCTTAGAACCTAGGATGTTTTAAGGCTAGCACTTGATACCACTAGATACCATGGTATCTATTTGTTCCTTGGCACCAGAACTATTCATGTGAAAATCCTTAAATCTTTCTATTTAGTTCACGAAACCATGAAAGCACTGTATACCTGAAATTAGAAGGATACCAAACCAACAAAAAATTTGGAATAAGTAATGAAAATAAGCTATGCGCAATTGATGAATACATGTCAGAATGACAGATGCAAGGAAGCTACCATGTCAGACTCCTCTAAAGAAATTTAAACACATACTGCAACTGAAATGGGGGCTAAGTCAGCAACACCAAGATACTCTTCAGGAAGACAACCTGTAAATGAGAAGCCTGTACTTGAATGGAACTTTAGATTTAAAAAATTATCTATTCTTCAATATTTGCTTAATAACACTTAAATCTGCTTTCAAAGGTGGCTGGAGTAGAAAATGTTCCAAGCCAATAAACTGTTAAATTTTACAATAAAGAGCATGTTACCCACCAAAATGGGTAACCCCCATAGTAGAAAAGTTTTCTCCTACATTTGACAGCCAGCCAGCCAGCAGGCCCTGCCAGCCATTATTTGATGATGTAATATTCCCAATTAGCTTTGCTAATTGGAATATTTCATTTTTGCTTTATTTTGCCGCTTTAGCTAGAAATAATAAATAAAGTGAGAAATAAGAGGGGTCACCTCACTTTAGTCACCTCACTTTATAAATAAAGTGTTCTTTTCCTAGTTGATTGACGTTATAACTTAGAGAGGGGGCCTTGGGGGTCCACATGAGTATGATGGGGAGGCATCAAGCTGACCCAAGGTTAACTGCGCAGGTCAAAGGAGAGTAAGGACGCAGTTAAGTTTTGGAGGGAGTTTGGCATTATAAAAGGAGGGGTTCTCACCTCATTTGGACATGCATGATTTGATATTGATATTGAGAGCTAGACTTCTGTCTGCTTCAGCACGCCGGTTGTTTAGTCGGTCTGCAGCACTGTTTAGTGTAACCGAGTGTCTCCGGTCGGAGATCTCACCCTTAGCCTCGGGGGACTTCGAGTGCCTGCCCTGGTAAGGTTATTTCTGGTTTCACCCTTAGCTTCGGGGGACTTCGAGTGCCTGCCCTAGTAAGGTTATGTTCTGAGTACACCTTTCAGTTTCAGTAGCAGTTTCAGGTGGAGATTCGGAGAGGAGAGAGTCCTCTAGTGGCTGCGCAGTTCTAGCAGGAAAAACGCTGTTTCAGCAGGAGGAAGGACGCAGTTCCTATCTGGGAGGAAGGACGCTGTTCCAGAGGGAAGGAAGGACGCAGATCAGTCTTGGAGTGAGGACGCTGTTCCAGCAGGAAGGGGAGGACGCAGATCTGAAGGCACGTTGATAGATCCAGCCTTGGAGATTGTAGATCTGAGCAGATATTTGCAGATCTAGTTCTGTATGGTGCAGATCTGAAGGTATAGCACTAGATCCAGCTTGGGAAATTGTAGATCTGAGGAGATATGGGCAGATCTAGCCTAGATCTGAAGAGATAACATCAGATCCAGCCTTGGGGGTTGCAGATCTGAAGAGATATTGTCAGATCCAGCATAGATCTGAAGGGTTGGTAGCAGATCTGATCTAGTAGGACGCAGATCTGGTTTGGAGGCTTCAGATCCAGTAGATCTGAGCATGCAGGAGGCAGATCCAGGAGGGAGGACGCTGATCTGAGGAGTAGGATTTGTTGGAGGGGCTTGACAGCGTTTTCAGGAGTTGATTCATTCATCTGGAGGGTTTAGCACTAGCACCCCATCTGTTCCTGCGCTGTCACTAGCAGTGACAGCGTTTTCATTGGTGTGGGATTGGAAGATTGATATCAGCTATCTTTTGGGTCTTCAGCTCATAGTTCCAGTGCAGTCCAGCTTCAGTCTTCAGAGCAGTCTTCAGCCAGCTAGGACGCTGTCCTTGTTGCAGCCATTGTTTGTCTGAGAGGGCCTCCACTTGCCTAGGGCAAGGATAGGTGCATTCATTCTGATTTTCTTGTACTCCTCTCTATGTACTTTCAGATTAATAAAATGGCTCAGTTTTCTGGCACTCTATGTGTATTTGTTCCATGATCTGGTTCGGCATTGTATTTTCTATATCTGTCCGGCATATTTCTGTGTATTACTGGTTATTTTCCCTTTGGGGATATTACAGATGATGATATGCCATGTGCCTCTCACCATCCAACATTTGCACTTGGATGAAGGTGGGCTGCTATCCAAAAGGTATCTTGACTATTTTGCTATCGGGTGCTTATACTTGTTTGTTTTCGGCATTTAGTATGGATATTGGGGTGATCTGGAAGATTGACAAACCTTGATTGCAATTTTGTTCTCACCTTACTGGGCTGGTTAATCTTTAGCCCTAGTCTAGTCTAGTGGGACCTCCCTTAAGGCCTTAGGGTTATAGGAGGGGCACTACTTGGAAAGTTGTAGTTGAGATAGCATGTGCCATTCCCCCTATACCATACTAAACACTTTCCATGCAACAAGCCCTATATCTCACCTCCATTCTTCGGGTCTAGGTTCTTTGGGATTTGGCACCCATATGTTCACATTCCTTGAGTAGGGCTGGAAAACTTTTCCTTGGAGGTTGATGTATCTAAAAGAAAAGAAAAAACATCTCATGACCACAACAAGACAAAAGAAAGAAAATCAAAATGAAAAATATGGCCAGGACATAAGATTAGCATGTGGGAAAAAAGCTTAGCATGAGCTTTAACATCCTCATATGGCCATCACCCGGTCCTGAGCACATGATGCCCCATTAAATCAAAAGGAACCCTTGCATGTCCCAACCCTGATGGGCGATTCACTGACTCATCTTAAGGGGTAATAATTGTTGCAATCACAAAAGGAAAAATCTAACGCTTGTGCTATACGCGGAAATACAAGGGATAATCAAGAAGTAAAAGGCACACAATAGGGGTGGAAAAATCAGGTCAAGCGGGTAACTCACGCCTCAACGATTGCTCCCTCTTTCACATTCATACACTTAGGATGTGGACACCCCATCAGCCAGTCCCATTGACCATGGTACTTAGGCATGCAACCCTTTCCCCTTCATTATTCCCATATTATACACTAATACCTATAGACCGAGGGGCGGACCTTAGAAATATCACTTCCCCTTGAGGGTTGGAAGCACCTAATAGGGTTGACTATTAGCCACCCATACCAAGGGAGAAAACACCTTTACGAGGACTTGGTCTAGATATTAGAAGGTGATTCTTGTTTAAAGTATTAACATGCCCTTAACATTCAAGTCTAGTGTAATATTCCAAATTAGTAGTCAGCTAATTGGAATATTAATTTTGGTTAATATTTGCCTTTTCTAACGTTAAGCAGAAATAAAGTGGGTAAGGGGACCCACAAATAAAACTAAGAAACTAAAGTGCTTCCCTATAGTCTCTGAAGGCAAATATTGTGGCTGAAGTGGGGTCCATGTGGCCACCCAACGTATGGAGGCAGCTTCCTAGGTGGATGCGTGGGAGAGGCAACGCAATGGTAGGTCGGAGGAGGGGCAACCTAGTCCTTGTGGGCCAAAGGGAACGTTGGAGGCCCAGTTTTGACAAAAGGGAATGAGAGCAGCTCATTCCTCATTCATTCATCTATCTGATTTTCTGTCTTGACTGACTGAAGCATGCTTGCGCTGTTTAGCCAAAGTTTGCAGTGCTATTTAGTATAGAGATTTCCAAGTGGAGATCTCAACCTCTGCCTCGAGGGACTTCGAGTGCCCGCTCAGGTGACGAGCACCATCCGGATTCGTGAAGAGCTTGTAGAGAAACATCACAGCCACACACAGTCCCTTCAGGACAGCGCAGAGGTAGTCCAGACTGCGCAGTGATTGCGTAGTCCAGCAAAGAGGAAGTGTCAAGATGTGGAGGAGCAGTGCAGTTTCAGCCGGAGGATTTGAAGAGGAGGCTAGCCACCTCCTACCAGGGATTTGGGCAGATTTTTGCAGACAATTTCCAACAGTTCCAGCTAGGAGACCGATTTCCCCAACAGAGCAGCATGCCAAGCTCAAGGGGGCCATTTTCCGGGGTCAGAATTTTTGGAAACCCTTCACGAGTTTTTGTGGGTCTTGTGAGTAGAGCCCAGGGTTAAAAGCCTGGAATTTGCTGAGCATGGGAGCAGGCCCAAGCCATAGTCTGATTCCAGCTCGCACCAGCAGTTCCAACACTGGCAGCATAGAGAGGGAGCCAGGCAGAGCATCATTCCAACAATGTTTTTGTCCGGATTTAGAGTTGTTGTTCAACCTCTCTAGCGCAGGCCCAGGTGCCATCTTTTTTAGCACCTCCATTGTACACTTCCGACAAAAATTAATAAAATGGCTCAGTTGGTTTTGGCTTCATTTCTTGTGTCTTGATGATATGTTTACGTTTGCTGTAGTTTATTGTCTATTTGTTCTTTTATTACTATGAAACCCCATTTGGGGATATTACAGTGGTATCAGAGCTCACAGACTTGGCTCAGCCTGTGGAGCACATAGTCTATGACACCAGAGGATAGGAAAAACATCACATATCGGAGGCAAAGATACAGAAGCAAAAAAAGGAGTCTCGAGATTGAACTCAATTTGGTTGACAATGTTTCGGTGGTAGAAGAAAGAGGAAAGGCACCTATGGCAGAGGAAAGAGATGAGGGGAGGGAGTTGGTTCAACTCCTTCTGAAATCAATACAAGACCTCGCTAAGAGGATTGAGGAGATGGGGAAGAAGATTGGTGGAGATGATAAGCAGAAGGGGATTCAAGGGGAATTCCAAAACAGGGAAGGATTCGACACTTCACATCATCCACCCAGTGCTAACACTGCACAGCAGGTGATGCCACGCACTCCACCACGCTCTACCATTCCCATGTTTCTGGCTTTGGAAGCAGGAGTAAGAGGTCCGCAAGAGCCGGAGGTGGCTCACTACGGAGATTATTTCGTGAAGTATCAGTCCTATGGGCCGGAGTTAGGAAGTGCTCTCACCTTCAATGAGTTTTTTCAACTGAAGAACAATAGCAGACCCAGGGGCCAAGCTAGAGGAGGAAGGTACACGCAAGCCAATGATCTGCAATGTACCGTAGGCAGACTTTTTCTGCCAACTTTTGATGGGTCATCAAAATGTTCAATGAAAGCTTGGGTGGAGAAGCTGAACATCTACTTCCAGCTTAACCAGATGACGGAGGTAGAAGCAATCGAGGTGGTTGCGCTGCACCTAGAGGGAGAAGCCCATGACTGGGGGTCCCATGGGATGATCACACTGGGTCACTCAGGAGTGACAGCGTATGATGATTTTACCCAGAGATTGCTAGACAGGTTTGATCGAAAGGATCTGGAGAAACATTTTTGTGGAACTGGGGCTGACCAAGCTTAAGCAGATAGGGAACCTGGAGACTTACATCTCAGAGTTCCTTAGACTCTCGGTGATGCTTCCAGACTTATCGGTATCGAGGAGGATTTACATGTTTATTCACGGACTAGTAGAGCCTTTGCATGGGCTAGTGAGGTCTCTACTTGGCCTACTATGCTGCAGGACACTGTTGGGAGGACTAGAGATTTACAGGATGCTCTACCGAGGACAAGGGCTCCCATGCCCAACAAACTGGCTTTCCAACAGAGAGGGAGGGACATGAAAGCACCACCTCCGAGAGGGAATTAGGGCCGAGGGCCATTGGATGATGAGACTCGGAGGGATTTGAGGCGAAAGAATCTCTGCTTCACATGCCAAGAGCCATGGGCACCGGGTCATAAGTGTGTCGAAGGAAAGGCACATTGTATTGAGGTCTTCTTCGACGATGAGGGAGAAGAGGAGACATTCTCTGAGATGGGAGGAGATACTGGAACAAGAGCACCATGGGAGGATCCACGACGACCACCTCCTCCAGTAGCAAGAGGATCAACGTTTGCACTGACCGGAGGAGTCCGTGCATCTTTGCGAGGGGTACCCAAGTACCTAACACTAAGGGTTCGGGGGACCGTTCAGGGACAGTGTGTCTCGGTGCTAGTGGACAGCAGGGCTACACACAATTTCATCGATGCTCAGATGGTGCAGAGAAGGGGGATACAAACAGAGAGCTTTGATGGGTTTTTGGTGCTAGTTTTGGGGGCCAAGACCATGCAGTGCATGAGTTATGTCCCAGCTTTGATGGTGACCATGGGGACATACTCATTGACAGACCATTTTTTTGTGGTCGACATTCCGGACACCAACATGGTGTTGGGGGTCCAGTGGCTTATCACTCTTGGTAGAGTCACTACTGATTGGCAGACACTGGAGATGGAGTTCGTGGATAAGAAGAGTGGGAAATAGGTGATGCTCAGGGGCATGCATACATACCCCCCTCAGATAGTTTCTGCGCATAGGATGGAGGCAGATTTTCGGCGAGGAGACAGAGTGGGCAGTTGAGTTGAGAATTTCGGATGCAAGAGTTTCAGGGCAGCCCACACACCTCGATATCCAAGCCCTCCTAGATCATTACTCTACAATTTTCATGGACATTTCACCAGGGCAACGACCTGACAGGGGATTTACGCACACTTTTGAGTTGGAGCCCAAAATTTAGGCCGTGATCTCTACTCCATATAGGCATCCCAAGGCCTACCGTGATGAGATTGAGAGAGCTATCCATGAGCTCTTGGCTTTGGGGCACATCAGGCGCAGCTCTAGTCCTTTCGCTTCTTCGGTGGTTTTGTTGAAGAAGAAGGATGGGACACTGAGGATGTGCATTGATTACAGGGCCCTGAACAAGAAGACGATGAAGAACCGCTACCCCATCCCATGGATAGATGAGTTGAGGGGAGCTAAGTTCTTCTCCAAGATAGATCTGAGATCGGGGTACCACCAGATCTGAGTGAGGGGCAAGGATGTTCCCAAGAAAACGTTCAAGTGCCATTACGAGAAATTTGAGTTTTTGGTGATGCCATTTGGGCTAACCAACGCTCCAGCCACTTTCCAGTCATGCATGAACAATATTTTTCGTGGTCAACTACAGAAGTTTGTGCTGGTATTTTTCGATGACATTTTGATATAAACCGAACATGGGAGGAGCACATACAACATGTAGAGACAGTATTGTGTATTTTAGAGGAGCAGAAATTTTATGCAAAGTTGTCCAAGTGTGAGTTCGGCTTGGCAGAGATGCTATACTGGGGCCACATCATAGGAGAAGATAGTGTGCGTGTGCATGAGGAGAAGATCAGGGCCATCAGAGATTGGCCAGAGCCCAAGAATATCACAAAGTTGAGAGGCTTTGTAGGCATTTGCACATATTACTGGAAGTTTGTGAAGGGCTTCTCACAGCTGCTGCACCCCTCACAGACCTAACCCAGAAGGGAGCATTCACCTGGACTCCCACAGTGCAGGAGGCTTTTGACCACCTCAAACAGGTGATTAGTAGTTTTTTGGTACTTGCACTCCTTGATTTTTCCAAGCCCTTTGCCTTGGAGTGCGATGCATCCGAAGTAGGAGTTGGGGCCGTATTGATGCAGGATGGACACCCCATTGCTTTTGAGAGCCAGAAGCTCTTGCCTCATGAGAGCCACTACCCCATTTATGACAAAGAAATGTTGGCCATTATGCATGCCTTGGCCAAATTCAAATAGTACTTAATGGGGAACCAGTTCAAGGTTAAGATTGACCACAACAACCTGCGGTACTTCTTGGAGTAGAAACAGTTGAAGCAGAGACAGTAGAAGTGGGTCAACAAGATCCAGGCATGCGACTTTGACATTGAGTATGTCAAAGGGAAGAACAACGTGGTAGCTGATGAATTGCCTCGTAGACTAGCGTCCCTCTCCTTGATGAGCATAGACACAGATTAGAGGGCACAGTTACTAGTGGAGTACTCCAAAGATCAGTTTGCATGTGAGGTGCGGGATGGGCAGGTGACAGATGACTAGTATCGAGTGATGGATGAGGTCATTTATTACCGAGACCGGATCTTTTTGACGACCAACTCTCAGTTGAGGGAGAAGATCTTGCATGCAGCACATGGCTCTCCACTATCAAGGCACCAACAGTTCACGAGGACCTATAGAGCCATAAGAGAGAGCTTCTCCTGAAGGACCTCAAGGAAGATGTACTCTGGCATGTCAGGTTGTGAGTAGTCTACCAGAGGAATAAGGGGGAGTTGAACCATTCGACAGGGTTGCTACAGCGACTTCCCATTCCGGAGGGGAAATGTGAAAGCATCTCTCTGGATTTCATCACGAGGTTGCCCATGGTACAGGGCAAGGATTGCAACTTCATCGTTATTGACCGGTTGACAAAGTATGCTCACTTCTTTGCCATTTCAGCTCAGTACACGGCCTCACAGGTGGCCATGTTGTTTTTCATGGACATTTTCCGACTACATGGTCTTCCAAAGACCATAGTCAGTGATAGGGACAACAGGTTCAGGGGGAATTCTAGCAGGAGTTGTTCTATTTGGTGGGCACATAGCTCACTTCGAGCACGAGCTACCACCCACAAACAAATGGGCAGACGAAGATAGTGAACATGTGGCTAGAGGGCTACTTGCGAAACTATGTCACAGGGCAACAAAAGGCCTGGTTGCGTTGGCTGCACCTTGGGGAACACTGCTACAACACTACCTTTCACATGTCTATTTGTATGTCCCCTTTCCGTGCTTTATATGGTTATGACGCATTATCTTTTGCTGATGCAATGTTTGGGGCAAGCAATGCCCCTAGAGCCAAAGATTGGATCCAAGAGTGGCAGGACATCCTCAGGGCTTTCAAGGATAACTTGAGGACGACACAAAATCAACAGAAAATATACGCGGACAAAGGTCAGGTGGAGAGGCAGGACACTCTTGAGGATGCCGAGAGACATATGGCCCCAAGGGGGACATTCCATGAAAGCAAGAAGCCGAATGGATACCAAGGGTATCTAGCATCCATCTGTACAATTGTACAATCTGAGCCTAGATCTTTTGAGGAACCCATAAAGCATCAAGTCTGGAAGGATGCTATGCACGAAGAATATGAGTCCATTATGAAAAATGATGTCTGGGATGTGGTTCCAAGAGTGGAGGACAAAGCAGTTGTCACCTCGAAATGGCTCTATAAGATCAAGCATGGATTTGATGGTAGTGCTGAAAAGTTCAAGGCAAGATTCGTTGCCCGTGGCTTCTCTCAAAAGGAAGGCATAGACTATGATGATATATTTGCACTTGTGGCTCAATATACCACCATACGATCTATCATAGCCCTTGCTACTATGCAAGGATGGAATCTTCATCACATGGATGTGAAGACCGCATTTCTGCATGGTGCGATAAAGGAAGAGGTGTATGTGGAGCAACCTCTAGGGTTCGAAGTCCAGGATCCGGACACCTATGTCCGCAGGTTGAAGAAATCCCTCTATGGGCTGAAGCAAGCACCTAGAGCTTGGTACGAGAGGATAGATAGTTACTTGATGAAGCTGGGCTTCACTCGTAGTAATGTTGTTATGAACCTTTACTTCAAGGTTGATAGAGATAAGCCTCTCATTCTTGTGTTGTATGTGGACGACCTCTTCCTGACAGGTGTTGACTCTCTCATTCATCATTGCAAGAGGGAGCTCATTGCTGAGTTCGAGATGAAGGACCTAGGACTGATGCATTACTTCCTAGGCCTAGAGGTCTGGCAGAGACCTGGTGAGATTTTCCTTTCTCAAGGAAAATATATTGTGAAGCTTCTGGAAAGATTTGGAATGGTGGACTATAAGTCCGTGTCGACACCGATGGAGCTCAACTTCAAGAGGTTGAGTGGCAGCGCTGCTGGGCTCGTGCTAGCAAATCCTACTAAGTATCGTCAACTCGTAGGGGCCCTAATGTGCTTAGTGAACACCCGTCCAGACATATGTTTTGCAGTGAACACTTTGAGTCAACAAATGGTTGAGCCTCATCACTTTCACTGGGTTGGTGCCAAGAATCTATTGAGATATCTTCAGGGCACGATAAACCTTGGGCTGAGATACACTGCCGGGAGCGTAACACTCCATGGATACACTGATGCCGATTGAGCTGGTAGTGTGGTGTATCGTAAGAGCACATCGGGATGCTGCTTCACACTTGGTTCTGCTTCGATATCATGGATGATCAGAAAGCAGAAGTCGGTGGCTTTGAGCACCGCGAAGGGTGAATACATTGCAGTAAGTATGGCCTGTTGTGAAGCAGTTTGGTTGCGAAAGCTCTTCAGTGAGCTCTTCGGACATGTGCTAGATACCACCGTGATACTCTGTGATAACCAGAATGGGATTCGATTGTCCAAGAATCTCGTGTTCCACGATCGATCCAAGCATATTGATATCAAGTACCACTTTATCCGGGATATGGTACAGCGAGGCGTCGTAAGGCTCGATCATATAGGAACTAATGAGCAAGTTGCGGATATTATCACAAAGCCCCTGGGGAAGGTCAAGTTCCTAACCTTTCGTGAGAATCTTGGAATCGTGGAACGACCTTATTCTGAGGGTCCTGTTGGACAATGAGCTCTGGGAGCTTTAAGGGGGCCTTGGGGATAGCTCCTCGGAGCTATAAGCACACACGAGGCTAGGCTTGCCAAACATTGTGGTGCTTCTGTCCCACCGTTATGATGTTGAGTTGGCTCACATCTCATGATCTGTGCCCTGTATGCATCGTACCCATTGAGTCCCGGACTCATGGGAAGTACCTCTCATTTGGCCAGTGAGGTGGGAAAAGCTAGAGACCAGTAGCAAATACCAATAGACGCATCAAATATTGTCGTACTCTCTATGTCTAGGACGGCACGGTCCAACCACTTGATCTGGGATCAAGTCTAGTGAGGTTTTGGACCTCCTACTGACTTCGCGTTGGTATGTGACTCTGAGTTCTATAGAGGTTTCGGACCTCTGGGCTGAATTTGTCAGCCAAGAATGATGTCTTTGTGACTGACCCACCTTTGTTCTGAAATAAAGAAGCCAGCAAAGCAAGTTACGGCGAGATGACGCACGATGTTTGGATTGCACAGGTGGATGGAGTTCTCCCTAGTTGAGAGGGAGTGTTAATTTTGGACAACTAGGTCCAAACTCCATGTTGTGATGCTCAGATGAAGATGCCAATATTTTTATTGGATCCCTCTTTCAAAGAGGTGCAAGATCGATCTAAAGATCATCTTTATCCGATGAGCAGAACATTTATTTTGAATTTATTCAAAATATGTTCAAGTCGGCCTGAAATTAAATGTAGTCTTGAAGCCCCAGCAGTTGTGTCACACACCCTCACTAATGGATATAAATAAGTCAATGTTGGAGGTCATTTTCACTCATCCATCACATCACATTCTCTATCCTCATCTGATTGGTTCGATCATTTACTGGAGTCTCTTCTTCACTCACACGTGGGAAAAAGCAACAGCTAGGGTTTCAGATTGTTTAGGGTTTCCAGCGCAGAAATTGACCAACGTTGACTTTGGCCAATGCTTGGTCAAATTGACCAGAAACTCTCGAACTTTGATCTCATCAATCCGCATTTTTTGGCACAAAAATCGAGGTTGGATGTTGACTTTGACTTGGCTGCATTGACTTTCTTGCTGCTGCTGTTTCTGTTGACCATTGACTGGGACAACGTTGACTTTTGGTTGACTGATCTGCCTGTCCGTGAGGGTTGTGTCACACTTCTGGTTGGTTGACCATATTGAGACTTTGCTGGTTGAAGCATCCTACTGACCGACGTAACGCACCAACACACATATATTTTTGGCTTGTCTTCTGTCGATCTACTGGTATGTTCTATCTGCATTTTACTTTCTTTTTTATGTGATTACTGACTGATATTGGGGATAAAAGGTAAAGTTGCATCAAGCATAGAACATCTACAAAAAATTACAAGATTTAACATTTGGGTTTTTGAATAAGTAATATTCAGAAATTTTCACATGGTATCAGAGCAATTGCAGATCTAGCAGGATCACCAGCAAGAAGACTAAAGAGTCCTTGCTGCAGAAAAAAGCAAAGAAAGCAGCAACAACCGTAGAAAGCTAGACCAGAAGGGACAACGTAGCAGAAGAAGGGAGCAGTGCCACGCAGAGGCCAGAGTGATGCAGTCCCCACACAGTCTCCATGCAGGCCCATGTACTTAATGCGCAAACGCAGCGTAGATACAACGTTGGGACTGTCTGCTCACGCAGAGGCTAGCCAGGGTGATGCAGTTCTAAAGCCGTTGCTGATCCAGAGCGCCGGAACCAGTGCTGCAGAGCTTCAGTAGTTGTTGGTGGGGTTAAAATGCTGAAGGTGCAAAAATTAACCTGGGCACTAGTTGACAAAGAGCGTAAGGAGAACAACTTCTCAGAGGATTTCCGGCCAAAGAAATCTGCAGATCGATCAGAGGATCGAAGAGAGCTGATTCGTTTAGTTTGGAAGACTTCCAAGAGAGGAGGTCAGTTGTCAGAGGGAGCATAGGGTGCCTTTCTCGCCAAGGACCCTAGATCCGAGTCTCTAGCATAGAGAGATGGATTCCTTCCGACAGATTTGTTGAGCAAATGGCACCTCAAGGACTACGGGATCAGGATAGGTTGAACGATCTCTCCAACTTTGCAGTCTGGAAGGCCAGAACCCTGGTAGTCATGGAGGCATACGGTCTAAGGGAGCTTGCAGAGAAAGTCTTGGCCACACCAACCAATGTGAAGGTCCTGCAAAAGCATGTGTTGATTTTTGTAGCATAGTGTTGGAAATATTGTCATTGATGGAAAAGGAGCACAAAGGAGCAGCACCAAAACTATCATTAAGGCAAAGGCAGCAAAGGCAACAGATAAGCAACAAAGGCAGCAGAGAGGCAGCATAGAAGCAACAAAGGCAGCAAATCAAGGCTCGAGATGGTGTAATCGTTATATGAATAACTAGAAGAACAACCTCAGGAGAAATTCAAGTTGAAGAACTCCGAACAAGCTTAGGAGGAGTAGCGTGTAGGAACCGGTGATAGAAAGCGACGACAGTATAAAGAACAGAAATCGAATAAAGACAAAACACTTAGAAGAATTCTTAAGAAGGAATCGACGGCGAGGATCGGATTGCAGAATCGAAGGTTAAGAATTAATGGCAAAGATCAAAGCAGACCGAAGAGGCGAAGAAGTGCGCGTGAAGGTGAGAGGACGGTCAGGACTAGATCATAGAATTGAAGATTTAATATTAACAGCAGAGATGTTGACGTGTGTCGGGAGGAGAATTAAAGCGCACTCACAAATCAGGAATTACAGTGTCTATGTGTTAAGAATTGAAGACCAAAAGGATGTACAAGCAGCAACGAAGACCGTAGATCTGGTGCAGATCAACAGTGGCAATCACATCGGCGGAGATCGAAAGCGCAAATCACGAAGTTTAGCGCTTAAGTATTAAGGTCGTCGCAAGGTAAGTTAAGTTGGTTGCGATGTGAAATGGAGAAGCCACGTGTTAGCACTGCGCACAAGCACACATCGCAGATCTTAGAGTTTACTGTTAAGAGTTCGCACGGTATGGTAAGTTATATGCGATGCGATGAGGGAAGAGCCACATGTCAGCACTGCAGACGAGCGCACATCACAGATCTTAGAGTTTATCATTAAGAGTTCGCACGGTATGGTAAGATATATGCGATGCAATGAGGAAAGAGCCACGTGTTAGCACTGCGCACGAGCGCACATCGCAGATCTTAGAGATTATGGTTTAAGGTTCGCAAGGTAAGTTATCTTGTATGCAATGCGAATTTGAGAAGGGCACGTGGCAGCTCTGCGCAATATCACAGATCGCAAGAAATATGGTTTACTGTTATCAATAAGAGTTAAAAGGTGCGGGCAAACGAAGTGCGATGTACTATAATTGATCAAGTACTGTGGGACCCGATAACCCCTGTTCCACATCTGTTATGTGCATCCGGTTATAAAGTATGCACTGTTGATTGCTAATCGTATGTATGTTAATATGTGTTGGTTGATTGCTAAAACATATGTATGTTGATAAAACTCGAAAATTGTAATCCGCGTATTAAAAGGGAGTTTATGTGGGCCATACGCCACAAGTCACAAAGGAAAGGCATGAACACATAACAAAGGACCAAGAGCTCATGTAGAACAGTGTTGCGGCAGTGAGTCAAACGAAAACGCTGAACGCGGAAGAAAAGACTCAGGTAACAAAAGAAAAGGGTGAACACAACAAGAAAAGGCTCGGGTAAGTAAAAGGATCCGACCTCGTACAGAACAATGCAACAGCATGGGTCGAGTCGAGCAAAAAGGGGCAGTTATGCAACACAGTTGAAATATAACTGCAGAAACTGAAAAGACAAAAGGACAACAAACAGAAGAGGACAAACGCATAGCAAAGCTAAGAAACTGAAAGGCCTGAGTAAAATAATTGATTGTATCTGTAAATGTATTAATTATTTTATATTGTTTGTGATGCAAAGGCAAGTCTCCCAGGCAAAGCAAAACTCCAATTGATACTGTAATAATTGTACATATTGTTGTAACATTCAGAATATGCTGAGTGAAGAAATGAGTGGGTGAAAGGCAAGAGTCATGTTTGTTCACTTCATATTCCCATAGAGAATGCAAACGGTCATGAAGGTATCTGTATAAAACAGGTAATATCCATGTGCAGAAGGTTAAGAAAAATAGAGGAAGAAAGGGAGAGGATGTAGCAGATTTGAAGAGTGCAGTAGAGGTTAAAAAGCTGCAAAATTGAAAAGAGCAGAAGAAGATAAGAGAGTTGCAGAATGTTAGAGAGAGGAAGAATGAGAGGGAGCAGATAGAGATGCTATGAAGATTGAGAGCTGATATGAAACAGGTTTGAAGGTTGGAAGGGCAACAGTGAAGGAGGAAAATAGAGATAATATCCAGGTAAATCAGCATATGATTTTATTGCAGAGTGAGGAAGTTGGTGCTTCCATATCAAGTTGTAGCTTGATAGATGTCCAGTTGTAGTTGATTGAGGTAGGAGCCTCCAGTGGGTTGTAGCCTACAGAAAAAAAAACATAGGGTTTGGAGCTTCCATTTCAAGTTGTAGCTTGATAGATGTCTAGTTGGAGCCGGTTGAGATAGGAGCCTCCTATGGGTTGTAGCCTACAGAAAACAGATGGGAGTTGGAGCTTCCTTGCAAGTTGTAGCTTGCAAAATTTGAGGCAGTAACCTCCAGTAGGTTGGAGCCTACAGAAAATCAGTGGTGAGAGCGATTTGGAGCTTGCCTTTGCATCACAACAATAATAAGATGTGGTTTTCTCCCTTATGGGTTTCCACTTATATCTGTTGTCCATATGCATGATGATTATGTGTTGATATTCTATATTTAATCTGCTTAGCAGTTGTTGCTCACATATTAAGATTGTTGTTTCATTATATAATAATTTGATCATGAAATGAAGGTATAAATAAGTTTAATGGAATGTTTTAAAAGTCCATGAATGTATTAAACTGATTCAACCCCCCCCCCTTCAGTTTAACTAAGGGTTCAACAATTGGTATCAGAGCAGGTTCCTTTTGTATCAGTTTAACCACTGGAAGGAGATCCTAAGTCCCCAAAATGGCTAGCCTAGAAGGATACTCAACAAATAAAGCACCTTTGTTTACTGGCACAAACTATGCCTTCTGGAAAATAAGAATGAGCACATACATAATGTCTCTAGGAATAGAAGTTTGGGCTGTTGTGGAAGAAGGATATGCTCCAAAGGATACTGACACAGAGAAAGAAGCCAAGCAAAATTTCATAGCTAATGCAAAAGCCATGAATGCGTCTGTGTGAAACATAATTTATCAAAGTAATGCACAGTGAGATTACTAAAGATATCTGGGATACATTAGAGAATATTCATGAGGGAGATAAAAAGGTGAAGATGGCCAAACTGCAAGCCTATAGAGCTCAGTTTGAAAACGTAAAAATGAATGAAGATGAAGATATAACCAATTTCTTCTTAAAGGTTGCGGAAACTGTGAATAACATGAAAGCTCTAAGAGAAACCATTAAAGAATGTGTAATTGTACAAAAGATATTGAGATCTTTACCATCCAGGTTTAAGCCTAAGGTTTCTGCCATAGAAGATACAACAAACTGGGAAACATTGACCATGAACCAATTGCCTGGAAACTTGACGGCCTATGAGATGAGACTTCCAAAGGGGAAGTCAAATGTGAGGGAGGCAGCCTTTAAGGCAGATAAGTGTATAAAAGAGAACGAAGTTACATGCTCATGCTCAGATGAAGAAGAGGCCAAATTCGTCAGAAGATTGGATAGAGGCACGAGTAAGTACAAAGGTAAACATCCATTTAAGTGCTTTAATTGTGGACAAGTGGGGCACTATGCTTCAAATTGCCCCCATAAGAGAGCAGAGAACCAGCCACAAGAGACAGACAAAAACAAAATAAATAACTGGCAGAAAGGGAAGAGATTCAATAGAAAATAATTTTATGCTCAGCAAGATAGCAGTGTGTTGACCACGCTTTGTCAACAACCCCATAGCAGTACACCCCCATTTTTTCAAATGGGATTCATCATGTTCGACGTGTTCACGCCATTCAGATTTCATTATCAGTCGGCAATTTTATAAACAATGTAAACCCATTCTGCATGTTTATGATGTAAATAATCTAAATAAGACCATCATGTATGTATCAACCTAGGTAAGCCTAGTATTTTGGTGACGATTTCTATTCTAGGAGGATTTTTGTCTCACTGATTCGCTTTTGTTTCTTGACACAAGTGATAGGCAAAGTTTTCCACTCCAGCCTCATCCCAAAGCTAGGGTGGATTTTGTCATCAAGATGTTAAGTGAGTCCTAGTGTTTTCTATCGAGTTTTTGTAAAAGTAGTTTGGGAATAATCCTAGCTAATTGGCTAAATTATTTTATTACAAGCTGTTTGGTCTACTAGATCATGTTTTGAGTCACAGAATTGGGTAGCTATTTGAGAGTCTATACAAATAGGTATTCCACTTTTATGTGTCTAAATGTATTTATCTTATGTAAAGAGGGTTGGAAAAATAATTAAATCCCCTCTCAGTCAATTAATTAAATTTTCTGGCCAAATTAATTAAAAAATCCTAAGCCAGAAATTTAATTATTTCTAAATCCTAGGTGAGTTAAAATTCTTCAAAGGCAAAATTCGTGGGTCCTTAAAAAATAAACTTTTAAAGGTCCCAAGCCAAGGGAATATTGAGAGTTTCAAGAAATTTTGGACCCTTGGGCCTTGGGGGTTAAGTCAAAGTCAAAATTTTGAGGTAATTAACTCAAAAATATAATTTTTGAGTTAATTAAAATGGAATTAAATGATAGATTCGAATTTCCTCAAAATTATAATTTCGACGGTCCAGATTAAAAGATAATTAAAACTTTTCGACGGACGAGATCATTTTGACATGGATCAATTGAACTAGCCGTTGGAGGTTTTATCTTATAAATTAGAGGTCTTTGTCAATCTTTCAGTCATTCGATCTCTGAATCATGCACTTGTTCTTGGAATCTCTTGCGATTTTTTGATGAATAAAGCATAAAGACTTTGGAGTTACAAACTTTGGTGTTCCTTTTCCAGATCTATGTGGTGATATTGTCTCTAAACTCTGCTACTTCTATTGTCTTTTTTTATGGTTGATGGCCTCTATGGATTAATCTGCATACAAGTATCTCGTGCAGTTTTCTGGGTTTCTAAAATAGCATTTTGATTTAACGGAAATATTAGTTATCTATTTTTCTGAAAGGTCTCATGTTTATTTTTTAATCTCTATCAATCTAAAATTCAGATCTAAGCGTGCAGAGATAATTTTTTTTAGGTTTGAGCATTTGGGGAAGTCTTTTGTGAGACCAGCTGACTCTCAGATTTCATAAATCTGAAAAAGCTCATTGCTTCCTAGTTCCCAAGCTTATCTTACGGAATTTTGTTTTTACAGGGTCTTCTTGAGCTTGTGCCTCTCATAGTTTCTCTTTTTATTAATTGTGCAAAAATGGTTTTAAATCTGGCCATGAGGGCCTCTAATCTGTAAATTAGCACTGTAAATTTGCAAATATTCTCTAAGGTGTAAGGGTTTTTTTTTTTTTGTGCATAGTTTTGGGGTTTTTCTGGTTCTGTGCAGGTTTACAGGGAAATTCTCAGAAAAATTTTAGATCTGAGCCAGATCTAGGCCCTGGAGGGTAAGATCTAGCCTCAGGATCATTTCTGCTGGCAGATCTGAGTGTTATTTTGCTGCAAAAGAGTAAATCTCAGGTGCATCTAAATCAGTATTCTAAAAAATCTGAGTTATATTGGCAAAATTTTAAATTGCTGGATGAGAAGGAATTTCATGTGTATTGGGTTTCCCTGAGATAATCATTCCATGTCCCTACCTCTGCATTCTACCATCTTCATCCAGCATAATCCGTCTCTGCTGCAATTGTCTGTACGCTGTCCACCTTCATTAATAAATCCCAAATCCTGCACTCTGCATTACATCTGCAGCTCCTCCTTGTTCGCTCCCTTCGCTGCCACTTCCTCTGCGTCTTTCCTTTCTTCCCTACGGCTGCCATCGACTCATCTTTTTCTCTATCGCAGCCTCTTCAACCTACAAAAACCTCTGCGCCCTCATTGCCCATCTTCTCCTCTGCCCGCAGCCTTGCTCCCTCTTGCCCTCAGTGGCATCTCTGCATTCACGCCGTCCGCCGACTTTTCCACTTTGAACTTTCTTTGTCGACGTGCATACATTCATCATATTTTCGATTTTTTTTTATTTCCTTTAGTTTGGTTTTAAACGTTAGATTTTAGATTTTTATTTTTTATTTTTTTATTTTTTTATTTTTACCTTTGCTTTAGTTTTAGTTTAGGTTTTAAATCATTTGATTTTAGTTTTAGTTTAATCTTTAGATTTTAACTTTAGATTTTAGATTTGTTATTTTTTCCATAGTCTTAGTTTTAACATTTTCAATTTTGATTGAGTTAGCGTAAAAATTTGATTTGATTTTTTTAGATTTTGAGAAAATAAAAAATAAAATAAAAATAAAAATTATAAAAGGCTCAAAACTTTAATTCTAGGATTTGATTTTTTTTGTTTTATTAGTTTTAGTTTTATTTGTATATATATTTTTCTTTTAGATTTAAAAAAAAATATATAAAAATAAAAAATTATAAAATAAAAAAATTCAAAATTCTTAACTTTTTTCATTTTTAGACTTTAGCTTTAGTTGAATATACATTTTTTTGGTTTTAGTTTTATTAATTTTAGATTTAAAAGAAAATTAAAAAAAATATATAAAAAATTTAGAAAATTCTCAAGAGATTTAAAAATTTTACATAGTCAAGGTGAGTTTTATTTTTCTATCTAAAGTTTGACTATAGGTTTCTGAATTGGACTTATCTGGAATATCATAAATTCGGAAATATTGGAAATATCTGGCATTTAAATTTGATGGTACCCTCATGATAATATTTTTGTCTCGAATTTAAATCATTGGTTCAAAGTATTTTTATGCTTAGCTGTGGTTGATGAGCTTTAATTGTGGTTTTAAATTACTTGAAATTGGTAATTAATTGTTTAAGTTAACTTTGAGAATATTTCAAGTGATGATAAATAGCATGTCTTTATCGAACATTGTTAATGCATAATTGTGAGGGTGTTTTATTGAATATCATTGCGGTGGATTGATTTTTCATAGCAGCAGTTACCTATCAAATATTTGACTTTAATTTCATAACGGGATATTTTGACTCCACAAGGCACTGGTTTTAAAGTTTCAAATATAATTGGATCTGTAAAATCTCATTAATCCTAACAAGTGTTTGGTCATTTAGCTGTGTCTCCTGAACTGGTTGGTTTTCAACCAGTTCTCCTCCTTTATTTTCGTTAGGGTCTACCTCCCTTAGTCCGCAAGGAGACAGCTTAGATAGAGAGATTGGGGATCAGGGTGATAACGCCCGATCTGAGCCGTTGTCGCGGTGCCTAGACATTCTGTGCGACAACATTTTTTTTGGTGTTGTTGCCGGGGACCAATTTATTGGACTTTGGCTTTACGACATTCATCTCTTTATTCATCTTTCATCTCAGGTATTTGAATTAGCTTCCTATCCTAGTGGCGACTCCATTGGCTTCATCTTCCACAAGAATTTGTAATAGAAGACATCCAAGTAGCTTGATTAATCCTACTCCGGATCCTGAAAAGGTTCTCAGAGTCCAATTACACAAGCTCTCTTCTCGTACACTTCTTGTTAATCTCGGCGAGGAAGCTCTCTTTGATATCCATTCTCTTTTTTGTGATCCGCTTCAGCACGATATCATGGATTTGTATGCCCCGTGTAATTTTGCTAATATTCAGGTTTATCCCCATGATTTCCCTCAAAATGGGATGGATAAGTTACCTTCTTTACAAGTTAATAATGCAATAAGTGTCAAATCTCATTTGTTTGCTTTCGCTAATTGGTGGAATAAATTTGCGGTTATAAATAACAATTTCGATGATGTAAAGATGAGGCTCTTTATTCTTACTTTTGAGCAAGATGCTATGGAATGGTTTACTGAAAAACCTGATAATTCATTCAATACCTTTGAATCAATTGGGGTTGCCTTTAAGGATAAGTTTGGTGATAAAAGGGAAGATAGGCATCTGGTAAAAGAGATCAGTACCATAAAAAAGAAAGAGAATGAAACGATTAAAGAATTTAACAGGAGATTTAATGGTATCCTTAGAGAAATATCTCAAACTCATAAGCCTCCTAATGGATCTCTTCTAAATTTTTACATTGATGCTTTTAATTCTGATACTTCATATGAGCTAAGGCGTGCTAAAACTGTCAATTATAAGGCTTGCCAATCTTTAGCTGAAGAACTTGAAAAGGATAAAAGGGCATCAGGGAAGTTTGAAATTCCTGGTTTTGATAGGGCTTCAACTAAATTGAAAGGGCCTAAAGGTAAAGAGCCTCTAGAAGATGATGATGACCCTATGAAAAAGTTAATGCAAAAACTAGAAAGCATGGAGCTTAACCAAGCAAAGTTAATCTCTGACCATGCTAAGGAAATAAGCACTTTACAGTCTAGGTTGGTCCAAATGGAAAGGGCTCAAGCGCAAAATTCCCAACCTAGGAATCATAATAATAATAATCGAGGTAATAATACTTAGCAGAAAAAAGGTCAGCCGAGTGAGCAGAGACCTCCTAATCCACTTGAATCTACTAATATGGTTGATGAAGCTCCACCTTATTGTAGAGCTTGTGATGCTTTTCATGAGGAGGTTACTTGTCCCACTATTAAAAGAATCATGAATAATGGAATGTTTGGGGAAAGTAATCAGATAAATGTTGTTGGTAAGGAGTTCTCTTTGTCTATGGAAGATTGGATGGAAGTTAAGGAAAATAGTCAAGATGTTAGGCCTTCCACATCTTTGCATAGTATCAACAATTTTGATCATCAGAGGGATTTGATGATTGAATCATTTGGTGAAAAGCCTTCTCCTGATCAAGTTTTGGAAATTGCTAAGGACAAAGGATTAAATTATCAAAGAAGGGATAAAGAGCAAGGTAATAATCAAACTTCCCCTCAAATTTTTAATCCTAGTCTTGGTTTGAATATTGATTTGGGCGCATGGTTGAGTAATGCTAAGATCTTGGTGCCTGTCACTGAGATGTTAAAGCTTCGCACTCAGAGGGCTAAGTTTTTAAATTTTCTAGGAGTTTTGCATGTTAATGTTGCTCAAGACAAGACTCCTGAAGTTTCTTATCAAGATGCCCCTATATATCTGCAAAAAATAGAGTCGGATAACAAGGAGCATCAATGATTTTTTGTTACTTTGATGGTTAATGGTTATAAATTGAATAATTGTAGGCTAGATTCTGGTGCTTCAGCTTGTGTCATGACTAAGAGGATCATGAAACAGTTTAATTTAAGAGTTTCTAGACCATACTACAACGTATGTGCCATGGATTCTAAGAAAATTGAAGTTCATGGGTTAATCAAGGATTTGCAAGTTCATTTATCGGTTTACCCTGACATAATGATTGTTATGGACATAGTTGTAGTTGATGTTCTGGATGCTTGGGGTATGTTGTTATCTAGAAAGTGGGCCTCTGATCTAGGAGGAAGTATTCAGATGAATTGGTCTTATGCTATGATTCCTTCCCCTAGAGGTGAAGGGTTTGTCAAGCTAAATAGAGAGCTTGAAAGAAGATTCCATGTGGAAGATCCTAAGAGACCTAATAATGAAATAATTAAGGAACAACCTGACATGGGGAATTATGCTATTATGTCTAATTTCATAGTTCACGTAGATGACAAGGTTGATGAGAAGTTTGAGGACCTAAAGGATCAGGTTTGGTACATGCATTTTGATGGTGCAACATCTAGGTATGGTAAGGGTGCTGGAATTGTTTTGAAGTCTCCCCTTGGTCATATTTTTAAGTTTGCCTATAGACTTGAGTTCGATGCAACCAACAATGTGGCTGAATATAAAGCCTTGTTGTTGGGTTTTGAGTTGGCAAAAGCATTAAGAATTAAGTTGCTTAGTATCAAGGGAGACTCTTATTTGATTCTCATGCAAGTTAAGAATAAATTTACATGTAAAAATCAAAGGTTAAGGAATTATCGAAATGTTGTGTGGGATGTTATGGAACACTTTGATGCCATTAACCTTGAAGCTATCCCAAGAGAAAAGAATACCTTGGCAGATGAGCTTGTTGTGGCTACTTCTACTTTACAATTATCTGATAAATTAATTAAGGAAAGGATAAAAATGGAAATTATTTTCAGACCTTCAGTCCTGGATAATTCAGAGCATTGGCAAGTTTTTAATGATGAAAAGTAGGCCATTCGTTTTCTTAGTAATTTGGATGAGTTTGAAAATTTTCGGATAAGTTCTAGGGAGGATGGATCTGATGATCATGACGATATTATAAATCCTACTCCTAGGAATATTGTTGCTTTAGAGCAGCGCTTTGATCGGCATGATGCCACAAAGATGAAAGAGGAAAACAAAATGGATCCGGGTGAATTCATTGAAGTAAATATTGGTACCTCTAAGGACCCTAAGATTGTCAAAATTGGGAAAGGTACTAATGAAGAAGAAAGAAAAAAGTTGACAAATTTACTTCACGAATATAGGGATGTTTTAGCATTTTCATATGATGAGTTAAAAGGATATAGGGAAGATGTCATGCAACACATTACCCCTTTAAAAGATGAGAATGCTAAACCATTTCGTCAAAAGCTTAGGCAAATAAATCCTAAGTTAGCCCCTTTGGTTCAGAAAGAGCTTTCAAAAATGCTCACAGCTGGAATCATTGCTCAAACTAGACATTCAACATGGTGTTCCAACCTAGTGATTGTTAGAAAAAAGAATGGTACCATTAGACTCTGTGTCGATTTTAGAAACCTTAATCTAACATGTAAAAAGGATAGTTACCCTTTGCCCAACATGGAGACTATGTTGCAAAGAGTAACAGGTTCAGGAATGATGTCATTGCTAGATGGTTTTTCTGGATACAATCAAGTTTGGGTTAAAAAAAAAATCGTCACAAAACTACATTCACCACACCATGGGGTACTTTCGAATACATTAGAATGCCTTTTGGGTTGACTAATGCTGGGGCTACTTTTCAAAGGGCTATGGATTATGCTTTTAAAGGTTTAATTGGAAAAATTATTGAAATTTATCAAGATGATCTTACTGTTTTTTTCTAAAGATGGTGTTAGTCACATAGGTCATCTTAAGCAGTTCTTTGATAGATGTAGAGAATTTGGGATTTCCTTGAATCTAGCTAAGTCTGTTTTTGGAGTAACTGAAGGGAAATTACTTGGTCACATCATCTCCAAAGATGGAATCAAGATTTATCTCCAAAGATGGAATCAAGATTTATCCTGAAAGAGTTGAGGCAATCCAAAAGATTCCTCTACCTCATAATCTTAAATCCCTTCAGTCCTGTCTAGGAAAAACTAATTTTCGTAGAAGATTTATTCCAAATTATGCAGAAATAGCTAAGCCTATTCAAAGTCTTCTAAAAAAAGATGAAAATTTTTTGTGGAAAAAAAATGGTAAAAACGCTTTTCAAGGAATTAGGGGTGCTATTGCCAAAGCTCCTGTTTTGGCGAGTCCTGATTATTCAAGGGATTTCATGATTTTTTTTTTCGCTTCTGAAGATACTATTGCTGGTGTCTTGTTACAAAAGAAAAAGGAAGGTCACGACCAGCCTATTACTTTCATGAGTAGAGTGCTTCAAAATTCTGAATTAAATTATACTACTATGGAAAATCAAGCCTATGCTTTGATTAAGTCTCTTAAGCATTTTAGGACTTATGTGGGTTATTCTAAAATCATTGCTTTCATCCCGCATTCCGCGATTAAAGATATCTTAACTCAAACCGATTGCTTAGGGACTCGTGCTAGGTGGGTTACTAAAATTCAAGAGTATGATTTAGAGATTAGGCCCACCAAATTAGTCAAGGGTCAAGGCTTGGCTGAAATGATGACTGAAAGTAATGAGAAAGCGCCTGGTTTGATTTGTCTTAGTGATGCATCTTCGCCTGAGCTGCAAAGGTTAGGAGAGCATGAATGGTATAGGGACATTATTTATTATTTGTTAAATCTTACATGTCCTGACCATTTAGTTGCTCATAGAAGAAGGGCTCTTAGATTAAAAGCCACTAAGTATTGCCCAAGGAAGCAAACATCTCGATTTAATCGCGATGTTTTGAAAAAATCGCAATTTTTTCGGACGAACGATTAAATCGGCGATGTTTTGCACAATTTTTTGAAAAAATTGCTAATCGGGAGAAAATCGCAAATTTTTAGTAAAAATCGTGGGCCCATAAAACAGCAACCCTATAAGTTCAAAAATCGATTTTTTTTTTGGACATTTTTGCAGCCCTCTCATTTTCCTGACACACCCTGTTGGCAGTTAATGGTAATGTTAAATTCTTAAAGTAAAAGGAATCATTTTACTTAAATTTTTAACATTACCATGAAATGACTCGGGATGTTTAAGAGTGGTTTCGACCTCATTGGATTTCATATGGAGATACTAGAATTTTAGATTTCACTCAAAATTCAGCAGACTTAATGGTTTTCAGGGTTTCATGGTTTGGGGATTTGCATTGTTTCCTTTTGATTCTATTATGTGTAAGGGTATGAGATTGGCATTTGATCAAGAGTATGAAGTCCTTTAAGAACCTTGATGTTGGTGGCATTGATTGTTGAACTTTGTTGATGTTGGTGGTATTGATTGTTGAACTCCCCTACCGTGGCCTTAACAAGAATGTTCCCTTCACTCAAAGGAAAACAACTGGTTAGGCATGTTAATCTTTTTCTACCGCATTTTAAGGTTGAGGAGATGAACCCTTCACTCAAACCAAAATCATTGGTTAGGCATGTTAAACTTTTTCAATTTCTATCATGTTATAAGGTTGAGCAATCCAAGTCTGAAGACTTTTGAGCTAGATGATGTTTATGTATCTCTTGTTGATGATCCCATTTCTAGTAGCGATGAATCAATGATGAGTTTCATGAGGAGGAGGAGGAGGAGGAGCAACAACAGGAGGAGGAGGTGACACCACCTACCCCTGCTACCAGTAGAGGACGTGGTCTGCCTCCTTTAGCTCCTGGTGCTTCAGGATCTGGAGCACAACAGAGTCCATTGCCAGCCCCGCTAGCTTCTTCGTCTAGAGGGAAAGCTGTTACATTTTCTCGCAAGAGGGGCAAAGGAAATCAATAGTATAGGTTATTTGGTGCATTCCTTTGTATATAACATTATGACTCATGATATGAGATACATTATTATATTTTTTGTTGATATTTTGAGGTTGAGTTGAGACTCAGGACTTAGTATTCAGGACATGATTCACTATTATGTGTGATGTAGCACTAGACATGATATTACATGTCTTATATACTAACTTTTTTTCATATTTATGTGTCAATGCATTTATTTTATGTTGTGGGTGCTTTAGATATTAAAAAAATTGAAAAAAATTGAATATTTTTGTATGTGCCAATTTTTTCCCGATTTTTACCGATTTTTTCCTGATTTTTACGATTTTTTTCGTTTTTTTCCCCTCGCCAATTTAATCCCGATCGCGATGTTTGCAACATTGGTATTGCCTCATGAAGGATGGCCTAGGATGGAGAAATCCTGAGGGGATAATACTTAGGTGTGTTGATGAGATTGAGTCTAAGAAGTTGATTTCTGAGTTTCATTCAGGATTTTGTGGTGGTCATTATGCTGCTAGAACTACCACGCACAAAATTCTTAGAGCTGGTTATTATTGGCCTTCGATTTTTTCAGATGTGCATAAATTTGTCAGAAGCTGCCAAGCCCGTCAACTATTCACTGGGAAGCAGAAGCTAGCTGCCCTGCCCCTACAACCTGTGGTTGTTGAGGCACCTTTTCAGCATTAAGGTCTGGATTTCATCGGGAAATTCCATGAAAATTCTAGCAATGGCTACCCCTGGATCTTAACTGCGACTGATTATTTTACTAAATGGGTTGAAGCCATTCCTGCTAAGAATGCCAATGAAAAGGTCACTATGGACTTTATTGAAAATCAAATCATTACTAGATTTGGTGTCCCTGCCAAGATCACTACTGATAATGCCAAGGCTTTTAGTTCTTTTGAATTTTCATCTTTTTGTTTTAAGTATGCCATTTCATTATCTCATTCAACTAATGAATATCTTCGGGGTAATGGCTTAGCTAAGTCAAGTAATAAAAATCTTATAACCATTATCAAGAAGATAGTAGGAGATAATAAGCGATCTTGGGATAGCAAAATCAAGTATGCTTTGTGGGCAGATAATAAGCGATCTTGGGATAGCAAAATCAAGTATGCTTTGTGGGCAGATAGAATTACTAAAAAGAAAGCTACTGGTAAAAGTCCTTTTGAATTAGTTTATGGCTTGGATGTAACTTTGCCTGTGCACCTTAAATTACCAGCTTACCCACTCCTTCAACATTTTTCCACTGATAAAGATGTCGTTCAGAATAGAATTGATCAGATTGTGGAGTTGAATGAAACTCGTAGAAAAGATTAAGATAATATGTATAAGAATCAATTTAACATTAAGAAAAGCTTTGATAAATCATCTCAATCTAGATCTTTGCAGGTTGGAGACATGGTATTACTTTGGGACTGAAAGAATGAAAACCCGGAAAACACAAGAAATTTGACAGTTTATGGCTGGGACCTTATATTATCAGAGACATTGCTGGACCAAACTCATTCCACTTGAGCACGTTGGAAGGCGAACCACTTCAGTTACCTGCGAATGGCCAACTGCTCAAGTTGTTCTTCAAAGATGACATCTGATGCCATTGGGCATCCTTTGTATTGTATTTCTAACCTTACTCCTTGTCCTTTCAACATTTCATTTTCTAGTTAAATTAGGTTTACTTTTCATGTCAAGTACAATAATAAATGATAGAAGAGCTTCTATTTTTCATGTGCATAATGTCATATGATGATATTTGGATGGACGCTACTTATGTAATTTTGTGTATTGCTTGGATACAGATTCTGGATTCTCACATTCCTCTGGTGAAGCAACATGTCCCCAAGTAGAGCGAGATGTTGATCATGCTTTGTCAACGACCCCATAGCAATACACCCCCATTTTTTCAAATGGGATTCATCATGTTCGACGTGTTCATGCCATCTAGATTTCATCATCAGTCAGCAGTTTTATAAACAATGTAAACCCATTCTGCATGTTTATGATGTAAATGATCTAAGTAAGACCATCATGTATGTAACAACCTAGGTAAGCCTAGTATTTTGGTGACGATTTCTATCCTAGGAGGTTTTTTGTTTCACTGATTCGCTTGTGTTTCTTTCTCGACACAAGTGATCGGCAGAGTTTTCCCCTCCAGCCTCACCCCAAAGCTAGGGTGGATTTTGTCATCAAGATGCTAAGTGAGTCCTAGTGTTTTCTATCGAGTCTTAGTAAAAGTAGTTTGGGAATAATCCTAACTAATTGCCTAGATTATTTTATTACAAGCTGCTTGGTCTACTAGATCATGTTTTGAGTCGCAGAATTGGGTAACTATTTGAGGGTCTATACGAATGGGTATTCCCCCTTTATGTGTCTAAATGTATTTATCTTATGTAAAGAGGGTTGGAAAAATAATTAAATCCCCTCTCAGTCAATTAATTAAATTTTGTAGCCAAATTAATTAAAAAATCCTAAGCCATAAAATTAATTATTTCTAAGTCCTAGGTGAGTTAAAATTCTTCAAAGGCAAAATTCGTGGGTCCTTAAAAAATAAATTTTTAAAGGTCTCAGGCCAAGGGAATATTGAGAATTTCAAGAAATTTTGGACCCTTGGGCCTTGGGAGTTAAGTCAAAGCCAAAATTTTGAGTTAATTAAAATGGAATTAAATGATAAATTCGAATTTCCTCAAAATTATAATTTCGACAGTCCAAATCAAAAGATAATTAAATCTTTTCAACGGTCGAGATCATTTTTACATGGATCAACCAAACTAGCCGTTGGAGGTTTTATCTTATAAATTAGAGGTCTTTGTCAGTCTTTCAGTCATCCGATATCTGAATCATGCACTTGTTCTTGGAAGCTCTTGTGATTTTTTGATGAATAAAGAATAAAGACTTTGGGGTTACAAACTTTGGTGTTCCTTTTCCAGATCTACGTGGTGATATTGTCTCTAAACTCTACTACTTCTATTGTTTTTTTTATGGTTGATGGCCTCTATGGATTAATCTGCATACAAGTATCTTGTGCAGTTTTTTGGGTTTCTAAAATAGCATTTTGATTTAATGGAAATATTAGTTATCTATTTTTCTGAAAGGTCTCATGTTTATTTTTTAATCTCTATCAATTTAAAATTCAGATCTAAGTGTGCAGAGATCGAATTTTTTAAGGTTTGAGCGTTTGGGGAAGTCTTCAGTTAGACCAGCGGACTCTCAGATTTCATAAATCTGAAAAAGCTCATTGTTTCCTAATTCCCAAGTTTATCTTACAGAATTTTGTTTTTATAGGGTCTTCTCGGGCTTGTGCCTCTCATAATTTCTCTTTTTATTAATTGTGCAAAAATGGTTTTAAATCTAGCCATGAGGGCCTCTAATCTGTAAATTAGCACTGTAAATTTGCAAATATTCTCTAAGGTGTAAGGGTTTATTTTTATTTTTTTGTGCATAGTTTTGGGTTTTTTCTGGTTCTATGCAGGTTTACAGGGAGATTCTCAGAAAATTTTTAGATCTGAGCCAGATGTAGGCCCTGGAGGGTAAGATCGAGCCTCAGGATCATTTCTGCTGACAGATCTGAGTGTTATTTCGCTGCAAAAGAGTAAATCTCAGGTGTAATGAGAAGGAATTTCATGTGTACTGGGTTTCCATGAGATAATCATTCCTTGTCCCTACCTCTGCATTCTGCCATCTTCATCTAGCACAATCCATCTCTGCTGCAATTGTCCGTACGCTATCCACCTTCATCAATAAATCCCAAATCCTGCACTCTGCATTACATTTGCAGCTCCTCCTTGTCCGCTCCCTTCACTGCCACTTCCTCTGCGTCTTTCCTTTCTTCCCTGCGACTGCCATCAACCCATATTTTTCTCTACCGCAACCTCTTCAACCTGCAAAAACCTTCGCGCCCTTGTTGCCCATCTTCTCCTCTGCCCGCAGCGTTGCTCCCTCTTACCCTTAGCTGCATCTCTGCATTCACGCCATCCGTCGACTTTCCACTTTGAGCTTTCTTTGTCGACCTGCATACATTCATCATATTTTCGATTTTTTTTATTTCCTTTAGTTTGGTTTTAAATGTTAGATTTTAGATTTTTTTTATTTTTTTATTTTTTTATTTTTACCTTTGCTTTAGTTTTAGTTTAGGTTTTAAATCATTTGATTTTAGTTTTAGTTTAATCTTTAGATTTTAACTTTAGATTTTAGATTTGTTATTTTTTCCATAGTCTTAGTTTTAACATTTTCAATTTTAATTGAGTTAGCGTAAAAATTTGATATGATTTTTTTAAATTTTGAGAAAATACATAAACAAAATAAAAAATAAAAAATAAAAAAATAAAAAAAAAAATTATAAAAGGCTCAAAACTTTAGTTCTAGAATTTGATTTTTTTTTGCTTTATTAGTTTTAGTTTTATTTGTATATATATTTTGCTTTTAGATTTTAAAAATAAAATATAAAAATTATAAAATAAAAAATTTCAAAATTATTAACTTTTTCCATTTTTAGACTTTAGCTTAAGTTGAATATACATTTTTTTGGTTTTAGTTTTATTAATTTTAGATTTAAAAGAAAATTTAAAAATATATATATATAAAATTTAGAAAATTCTCAAGAGATTTAAAAATTTTACATAGTCAAGGTGAGTTTTATTTTTCTATCTAAAGTTTGACTATAGGTTTCTGAATTGGACTTATTTGGAATATCATAAATTCGGAAATATTGGAAATATCTGGCATTTAAATTCGATGGTACCCTCATGATAATATTTTTGTCTCGAATTTAAATTGTTGGTTCAAAGTATTTTTATGCTTAGTTGTGGTTGATGAGCTTTAATTATGGTTTTAAATTACTTGAAATTGGTAATTAATTGTTTAAGTTAACTTTGGGAATATTTCAAGTGATGATAAATCTCATGTCTTCATCGAACATTGTAAATGCATAATTGTGAGGGTGTTTTATTGAATATCATTGTGGTGGATTGATTTTTTATAGCAGCAGTTACCTATCAAATACTTGACTTTAATTTCATAACAGGATATTTTGACTCCACAAGGCACTGGTTTTAAAGTTTCAAATATAATTGGATCTGTAAAATCTCGTTAATCCTAGTAAGTATTTGGTCATTTAGCTGTGTCTCCTGAACTGGTTGGTTTTCAACCAATTCTGCTTCTTCATATTCGTTAGGGTCTACCTCCCTTAGTCTGCAAGGAGACAACTTAGATAGAGAGATTGGGGATCAAGGTGACAGCCCCCGATCTGAGCCGTTGTCTCGGTGCCTAGACATTCTTTGCGACAACTCAGTGCATCTAAAAGCTCAAATGAATCCTCAAATAAAGGAAACTCTGAATTTGTTGATGGCCAATTAAGAGCCTGAAGGATTCCTTTTGGAAGATGAGGAAGAAGGTGAGGTAGATCTTGAGGCGGAGCTAATGAGTGCCCTGGAGGAAATAGACAGACTTAAACTCAAGTGTAGAAAATGGAAATACATTCTCCTGAAATATGTAAAGGAAGAACCAAGTTCGGAAAACCTCATTCAGCTGAAAGTAGAACTTGAAGAAGCTAAGAAGGTGGAAGACATTCTGATAAAGAAAATAAATGATAAAAATTAGGAGCAAGAGAAATTGGAAGAAGTAGTATGCCTGAGAAAGAAATTAGAAAAGGTCCAAAGGGAATTATCTATGAATACTCCACGGATGAAAAGCTCTGAATAGTTGGACAAAATACTGTCTTCATGTGATTGTTTCTTATGCTTATGTCCTTTATTGTTTACTTCTCTACATATATATTTGTGAATGTTGCAGTAGTATTTATTTCAATATTTGCGAGAAGATTTCTAAAAATAACTTATTCAAATAATAAGTAGGAGGAATAAATCTATCACTGCAATTGTATAGTTTTCAGATTGAAAATTTCACATGGTATCAAAGCCAGAGATGAGTAACAGAAACGAAGAAGGGACTAGTGGACAAAAGTCTACCGTTGCAGCAATAGCGCAGAAGGGTTCACGCAGTTCTCCAGGGAGGGAAAGAAGCATGATAGAACAGAGGGATCACGATGTTCTGGCATCCAGACTTGAAGAAGAATTTTCTTGCGTATCTAGCACTGCTTCTTCTGATGTCTGGTATATTGACAGTGGAGCTTCTGCTCACATGACGGGAGTGTGGGAATGTTTTTCCAATTATCGAGAGGAGTAGATGAATTTTAAAATAACCATGGGTAATAAAGAAAAAATTACCCCTATTGGGAGAGGTACCATAGTATTTCAGACCGAGGCTGGAAATAATATCTGAGTCACTAATGTTCTTCATATACCCAGGTTGGGGATGAACTTGCTCTTAGTGTCTCAGCTTCAAAACCGAGGCTATGATGTCTACTTTATTGGCAATAGGGTCTACGTCAAAAACCCCAGTTGGAAGAAGAAGGCATAGATTGGTGTAAGAAGCAACAAACTTTACAAGTTGCAACTTGAGTTCCCAATGGCACTGGTTGGCAGCGCAGATGAAACGGACCTGAATGAGCTATGGAACAGAAGAATGGGACATTTGCATCATGGGGCATTGAAAATTCTCCAGAGGATTGTCACATGAGTTCCAAAGTTGAGCACAAAACAAGATGATGTCTGCAAGGGGTGCGTATTGGGAAAATATGCCAAGGTGGCGTATCAAAGAAGCAACAATAAGGCCAAGAGTGTATTGGACTTGATACACTCGGATATTTGTGGACCAATGTCCACTAGAGCTCTTAGTGGTGCCGAGTACTTCGTCACCTTTATTGATGACCATTCCTAGAAAACCTGGATCTACTTCTTGAAGACCAAGGATGAAGTCTTCAGTCATTTTAAAGATTTTAAACAGGAAAGTGAATCAAGGTGTTGCAATCAGACAATGGTGGTGAATACATAGATAAGGAATTCACTAGGAAGTCACATGGATCAAGCAGTCTTTTAATCTCAACCGTTGATGGATGATTTAATCTCGGTCGTTGAAGGGTTCAACGAAAAAGTATAAGAGAAAGGCTTGAGGGTCAGTTGAAGACACACAATTTTTGTAGAACTAAGGAATAGATCTGGAATTCTAGGGCGGGTTTGCTAAGAATTTCCAGAGGGATTTCCTACAGTGAGGGGTAGTATTGGCCAAGGGAATGTTCTGATTCTGGGGCCAAGAGACAGCGAGAGGCAAGAGGAGCAGCATAAGGACAATGCAGAGAGGCTTCAAAACCACGCAGAGCAGTAGGGACAGCACAGAGGCAGCTAGGGCCATGTTAGGCTGACGCTGGCTAGGTAGAGGCAGCACAGGGGCAGCGTAGACCCTCCTAGGGTGACGCGGGCCCTCCTATAGCCATGCAGAGGCTGACATAGTCCCTCCAGGGCAACGTTAGGGCTTCAGAAGCAACGTTGAGGGTTTCTAGGGTCAAATCCAGGTTGAGTCCTGTAAATCTGAGGGTGTGGATCAGTTAGATATTTGGCACTAGATCTTCAGGTTCGTTGCAGATTTTATATCTTTTATACTCTGTCGAGTTTTCCAAGGTTGGAACCCAGATTTGTTGTACTCATAACTACTTAATAATAAAACCCTCATATTTGTTGAACCAGTTTTCCCGCTTTGGGTTTTTTCGAGGACTTATGTCCAAAAATCCATGTGTCACTTTGTTGCATGAGTGAATTATTCAGTAAATGATCTGCATGTGTAGGCTATAGTTGTGTTTATTTATGGATTTTCTGAATCTAATTTCTGAAAATAACTTGTATAAATTAAATCAAGTAGGAGGAAATAAACCAATATACTGTAGTAGAATTTTCACATGGTAACAGAGCGATAGCAGATCAAGCTGAATCTCTAGCAAATCGGCTGAAGAAATATTTTTTCTGCAAGGTGGCAGAAGAAGCAGCAGATCCGGAAAGGGCATCTTGACAGCAAGGGATAGCAGATCCAGGAGACAGCACTGAAGCTGCAGAAGCCTCTACGCTTACGCAGACCCTTCCAAGGGCAGCGTAAGGACTGCGTCACCCAGTCTAGGGTTACACAGTCCACTTCTGAGCAACGCTAGGACTGCGTTGGGCCAGCCAGGAGGACGATGTCCAATCACCTCCCTTGTCTCAGAAGTATTTTTGCCAAGATCTGGAAGCAGTGCTTCAGATCTTCAGTAGTGCTGGTGGGGTAGAGATTCTACATGTGCAAAATTGTGCCTAGCTAAGGAAACAAAGGCGGGAGGAAGACAGCAATTCAGTAGATCTGAGCCAAACAGATCTGAGATTCGATCAAGAGGATCGGAGAATACTGTCTGTTTGAGTTTTGGTGGAAGATTCCAAGAGGAAAGTCAGTTTGCAGAAAGAAGCAGTTATTAGAGGGTTCCTAGTCACCAAGAAACCCAAATCTAAAGGGAGAAGTATTGTTTGCTTCAGATCTGAGCAAAGATGGCTTGATTTGGATTGAGGGATCAAGACAGATTGGATGGCATGTCCAACTATGTCATCTGGAAGGCCAAAATCCTCTCAGTTCTAGATGAGTATGGTCTCAAAGATCATGCAGAGCTGACACTTACTCTACCAACTAATGCAGATCCACTCAAGAAGTATGAGGAAAATCAAGTACGGACAAAGCGGTTGATCATAGATGGAGTCAAGGATCATGTGATTCTGCATATTGCTGATAAGAATACAGCAAATGCCTTGTGGACGGCTTTGGAGGTGATGTACCAAGGAGGCTTTGTGGAAAGAAGAATGCTTCTTGAGAATCAGATGTGGATGTTCCAAATGGTGAAGGGCGAAGACATAGATCCATTTCTCTTCAGACTTCAAGCTATCCATGACCAGCTAATTGGCATGGGTGCTACTCCAGATGAAGGGCTCCTCTTGAGGACGGCCCTAAATGCTGTCTTTAAAGAATGGGAAACATTTGTCCAAAGCATTCTGGGAAGGGCAGCATTACCATCATGGGTAGATATGTGGGCTATTCTCCGCCAAGAGGAGATCAGGAGGATCACCAAGAAATAATCTTTCAGTAGAGGAAGCAGATTGAAAGTAAAGAAAGAAGATGAGGACGATGCAGCCCTTGCATCAAGGGAAAAGAAGCAAGTCAAGAAGAAGAAGGACCTCTCTAAGGTCCGATGCTTTAACTGTGGTGATCTTGGTCATTTCGCCAGCAGTTGTCCTAAGAAGAAGGACAAAGGAGCTTCTGATTCCAAGGCTGCAGCAGCAAATGACATTGGCTCTGATAATGATGCAGCCATGAGTACTCATGCACCTCGAGAGAAGAGGTGGGGTGACATGGATATATAGAGTATCCATAGATAGATTGGCGAGATCCTTGAGTTAGTCCTACTCTTAGATCACATACGAGCTACGGGAGCCTTAAGACAGTGGAGGGATGAGTCGGGAGATGGTGGCAGTTGGCCACATTGAAGCAAAAGAGGGAGTTGTAGAGCTGAAGAGGGAGCAGCGTGATGCAGAGACAGCAGCGCAGAGCGGCTAATGGGACTTCAGCAGCGCAGAGAAGCTGGGCTCACACAGTGCAGTGTTGTAGCATGACAATGTCTCCAGGGGGGGCAGTGTGATTCAGCATCTAGGGAGCTTCAATGGTGGAGGGAAACTTGACTTATATGTCAAACAGTTGAGTAGGATCCTTCAGTTGCTTACTTCTCAGCATCTGAGTTGCAATGTAGCAGTTAGCAATGGCAGTGTTATGGGCAACATGATGCAGCAATTTGAAAGGGAACTGCAGTATAGATGTGGCAGTGTCAGTGGAAATGGCATGGGCAGCAGTACAGAAAGCAGCAGTGCAAGAGATGGAGGGCAGTAGGCCAAGCATCAACAGCATAGATCCAATACTCAAGATCTTGTGATACATGGTGTGATGTATTGCTAGAGCACACTCTTGATGCTAAGAGGGAGTGTTGAGATTTTGTGTATTTGGGGTAGCATCAGTTGTGCTCTAGCTCCCAAAATTTGTGGAGGGGCTAGAGTACACTTGATCTATAAGACCCAAAAATGGATTTGAGAAATTTCAAGTTGTGTTCAAGTTATTCAAATAATTGATTATTTTTAATGGATTTCCTAAGTCTAACTTAGGAAAATAAAATAATTAAAGTGAATTAATTAACACATGTGCTAAAATTGTCTCAAGTCACATGGATCAAGCAGTCTTTTAATCTCAGCCGTTGATGGATGATTTAATCTCGGTCGTTGAAGGGTTCAACGAAAAAGTATAAGAGAAAGACTTGAGGGTTAGTTGAAGACACAATTTCTGTAGAAATGAGGAATAGATCTGGAATTCTAGGGCGGGTTTGCTAAGAATTTCCAATGGAATTTCGTGCAGTGAGGGGTAGTATTGGCCAAGGGAATGTTCTGATTCTGGGACCAAGAGAAAGCAAGAGGCAAGAGGAGCAGCACAAGGACAACGCAGACAGGCTTTAGAGCCACGCAGAGCAACAGGGACAGCGCAGAGGTAGTTAGGGCCACGTTGGGCTGGCGCTGGCCAAGTAGAGGCAGCGCAGGGGCAGCATAGACCCTCCTAGGGTGACGCAGGCCCTCCTAGATCCACGCAAAAGCTGACGCAGTCCCTCCAGGGAAACGTTGGGGCTTCAGAAGCAGCGATGAGGGTTTATAGGGTCAGATCCAAGCTGAGTCCTGTAAATCCTGTTTGAGGGTGTGGATCAGCCAGATATTTGGCACTAGATCTTCAGGTTAGCTACCGATTTTATATCTTTTATTCTCTATCGGGTTTTCCAAGGTTGGAACCCAGATTTGTTGTACTCAGAACTACTTAATAATAAAACCTCATATCTAATGAACCGATTTTCTTGCTTTGGGTTTTTCCAGGGACTTATGTCCAAAAATCCATGCGTCACTTTCTTGCATGAGTGAATTATTCATTAAATGATCTGCATGTGTAGGCTGTAGTTATGTATATTTTCTGTATTTTCTGAATCTAATTGCTGAAAATAACTTGTATAAATTAAATCAAGTAGGAGGAAATAAACCAATATACTGCAGTAGAATTTTCACATGCTGTAGATGGCAACATCGAGAAATTTAAAGCCAGCTTTGTGGCTAAGGGGTATGCTCAAAAGGAAGGGATCGATTATGAAGAGACCTTTGCCCCAGTAGCTAGATACACCTCTATCAGATCCGAGATATCCCTTGTTGCGTAGATGGGATGGGAAATTCACTAGATGGACGTCAAGACAACATTCTTAAATGGGGTGAGAGAGGAAAAGGTGTATTTTGAACAACCAAAGGGCTTCGAGACACATGATTAGAAAACTCATGTGTGCAAACTAAAGAAAGCATTGTATGGACTGAAGCAAGCTCCTAGAGCCTGGTATGGTCGAATTGACAACTACTTACAGAAAATGGGATTCGTCAAGAGTGACACAGATCCCAATCTCTACTATCTAGGAGTAGGGAGTGAGCTTATGATATTAGTGTTATATGTAGATGATCTATTCTTGACAAGATCATCAAGGCTCATCACACTCTGCAAGAAGAATTTGGCTGAGGAATTTGACATGAAGGACCTAGGACGGAAGCACTATTTTCTGGGGTTGGAAGTTTGGCAGCAGAATGGGGTGATCTTTCAAGGAAGATACACTACAAAGATTCTGAAGAGATTTCAGATGGAGGATTGTAGGCCCATGACATCACCAACTGGAAGAAAATCGACATGTCCGAAGACGATGAGGCTAATCCTACGTTATTTAGGCAGCTCATAGGATCATTGATGTATCTAGTAAACGCAAGGCCATACATCTGTTATGTTGTAAAAACCCTCAGTCAGTTCATGGTGGAACAGTCGATCTTGGATTGAAGTACACCCATAGCAGTGATGTTAGACTAAGTGGTTTCACTGACGCAGATTGGGCAAGGAGTTCAATAGATCATAAGAGTACTACTGGGTATTGTTTCAGTCTAGGATCAAGAATGACTTCCTGGTGCAGCAAGAAACAAAAGTCCGTAGCACTGAGCTCAGCAGAGGGAGAATATATGGCAGCTAGCACAACTTGGTGTGAGGCCATATGGCTTCGAAAACTGCTAGTGAACCTACTTAAGAAGAAGATGGAAGCGACTAGTATTTTATGCGATAATCAGAGTTGCATCAAGCTCTCTGAAAATCATGTGTTTCATGATCGATCGAAGCATATTGACATCCGATGTCACTTCATCAGGGACTGTGTACAACGTGGAGCTGTTCAGTTACAGTACACTCGAACAGGAGAACAGGTGCCAGACATTCTCACAAAAGCTCTACAGAAGACTAAGTTTGTCTACTTCAGAGAGAAGATGGGGATGATCAAGAATCCATTCTAGTAGCAGGAATGGATAGGATCACCATTCAGAGGGAGCTGTAGTACAAATGCAGTAGTGATAGTGGCAGTGTCAAAGGTAGCAGTACAGAGATCAGTAGCGCTGAGGGTGCTTCAGAACAGAGCAGCATGCAGCAGGCATATTGTTGGAACACTTTCCTCGCTAAGAGGGAGTGTTGATTTTTGTAGCATCAAAAAGTATTCCAAGTCTCAAACTTTGCAAGGAGGCTTGGACATCAGCTTTCCAAGGAACCTAGAAATCATTTGTGGAAATTGCACTCGGTTCATGACTTATTGAAATAATTATTTATTTTAATGGAGACCCTAAGTCTAAACTTAGGGAAATGAAATAATTAAAAGGTTTTAATAAGTCAGAGTGTGAATCTTCTAGAAAACAAAGATAAAGTCAAGTTTTAATCGTAGCCATTGATTAAACTTCTAATCTGGGTCGTTGATTCACCAACGAGAAGATTATAAAAGAAGGCTTGAGAGTCATTTGGAAAATAAACCGGGCGTAAACTCAGTACCCGAAGGAGATCAATTCTGAAGTAAGAGAATTTGATCTCAGTGGGAGAGTTGCAGGGCGAAGATTTGCAGAATCAGAAGGAGGAGGGAGTTAACAAGTGATCAAGGTCAGGGACAGAGGGCTGCAGGGGGTCACAGAAGGCAGCTCTGGGCTGCAACGCAGTGAACCCACGCAGACTTACGCAGTCCAGCGCAGGGACTGCGCAGTGAAACACGCAAATAAGCCCAGGTGATAGCAGAGGTTGATCAGGGTTTCAGAGATTTGTCGAGAGAAGCCGTGAATCCAGTCTCAGGTGTTTTAGATTTGATATGCCAGTAATATTCCTTGTAAAGAAATCATTTGCTGAAGAATTTAATAAAACCCTCATCTGCTGCACTGGTTTTCCCGCATTGGGTTCTTCCAGGGACAATTATCCAAAAATAATTGTGTTCATGTGATTGGTTCTTATGCTTATGTCCTTTACTGTTTACTTCTCTGCATATATATTTGTGAATGTTGCAGTAGTATTTATTTCGATGTTTGCCAGAAGATTTCTGAAAATAACTTATTCAAATAATAAGTAGGAGGAATAAATCTATCACTACAACTGTATAGTTTTTAGATTGAAAATTTCACAACATGAAGAAGCATCGGCACACGCCAAATGCTTCATCATGGATGGCGTCAAAGATCATATAGTGCCTCACATAGCTAAGAAGACAACGGCACATGATATGTGGGTGGCTTTGACCTCACTATATCAAGGAAGATTCGTCCAGAGGAGAATGCTTCTAGAAAATCAGATGAGGTTATTCATGATGGCCAAGGGAGAAGAGATCGAACCCTTCCTTTTCAAATTACAGGCGAACAGGGATCAGTTGACTACCATGGGAGTTAAAATGGAGGATGATGTGATGGTGAGGACTGCACTCAATGCGGTCACAGAGGACTAGGAAACTTTTGTCCAAAGTATCTTGGGCAGAGCCGACCTTCCCAACTGGGACAGTATGTGGGTGATCCTCCATCAAGAAGAACTTTGTCAATTCACCAAGAGACAGTACAACACCGGATCAAGTAAGGTGAAGAAGGAAGGAAGAAGATGTGGCCTTGGCATCAAAGAGGCAACAAGTGAGGAAGAAGCGTGATCTATCAAAGATCAAGTGTTTCCAGTGCGGCGAAATAGGACATTTTGCCAACAATTCTCCTCGGAAGAAGAAGGACAAGGAAGCTTCTACCACCAAGGCTATTGTGGCGGACAATGGTTCCGAAGATGACGTAGCCATCAACGCTCATGAACCACGAAAGTGGGGCGACATGGATCTGTAGAGCAGCTACAAAGTGGTGGCGGGATCCTTGAGTAGCCCAACTCTTGGATCAAATCTGTGCTACAAGAGCCTTAAGACAGTAGCAGGACAAGTGGAGCAGTAGGTGCAGAAAATCATAGATGAAGCAGAGGTGGAGATGGATGTTGAGAGGGAGTAGCGCAGTGCAGATGCAGCAGCAGCGTAGCAGCGCAGCGTAGAGGGTCTGATGTCACTTCAACAATGCAGTGCAGGATGGCTTACACAGAGCAGAGCTGCAGCAACGTAGTGGCTTCAGGAGGACAGCGCAAAGCAATAGCCTATGGAGCTTCAGTGATGAGGTTGCAACCCAACTGACTTGTTTGTCAACGATTGGACAAGAGTTTTCAGTTGTTTCTCTCAGCAACTGAGTTGCAGTGCAGCAGTGGGCAGCACGATGCCGCAGATTGAGAGGGAGCTGCAGTACAAATGTGGCAGTGGCGGTGGCAGCGTCACAGGCAGCAGTACGGGAGAGCAGCAATAGCGCAATGATGAAGGGCAGCAGGGCAAGCATCAGCGCAAAGACCCACACCAGAGATCAGTGTAGAGCTTCGGGGTGAAGCAGTGTTGTAGTGGAGCACTTTCCTTGCTAAGAGGGAGTGTTGAGATTTTGAGTGTTGGGGTAGCTTCGGATATGCTCTAGATCCCAAACTTTGTGGAGGGACTAGAGTACATGAGATCTCAAGGACCAAGAAAGGGATTTAAGAAATTCCATCTAGTTTAAGAGAAAAATAATTAATTAATATTTTTAATTAAGGACCCTAAGTCTAACTTAGGAAAATTAAAATATTAAAGGTAATTAATTTAAACATGTGATGGAAATGACTTAAGTCACACGGATCAAGCTTTATTTTAATCTTAGCCGTCGAATCAAGATTAGATCATGGTCGTTGGTTTCCCAACGAGAAAAGTATAAAAGAAAGGCTTGGGGTCAGTTGGAGAACACACACACGAAGGCAAAGCACTGAGACTAAGCTGGAAATCTAGGGCAGGTTTGTTAAGAATTTCTAGAAGTGTTTCAGCTGCAGCGAGGGGTAGTATTAGCTAAGGGGATGATTTGATCCTAGAGCCAAGAGTCAGCAAGAGGCAGAGAAGCAGCAGCCAGAGCAGTGCAGAGAGAGCAGCAGCTACGCAGCAGTTGCAAAGTGCAGAGGGTTTCAACCGCTACGCAGGCCCAGAAAGGGTAGCGTAGAGGTGGCAGGAGGCCATCAGGGCTTACGCAAGTCTAGCCAGGGCAACGTAGGGACTGCATCACCCAGTCTGGGGTTACGCAACCCTCTCTTGAGCAGCACAGGGGCATCAGAAGGCTAGCAAAGATGACGCAAAAGGCCTTCAAAGCAGCGTTGGGATCTCTAGAGGGAGAAAGGAGTTGAGTTCTGTAAATCCCGTTTGAGGGTGTGAATCAGTCCAGTTTTCCGTCTCCAAAATAGAGGTATTGTTGTAGATCTTATATTTCTCTGCTGGGTTAACCAATAAGGTGCCCAAATTTGTTGTACTTAAAATCTACTTAATAATATAAACCTTCCAGCAGCCAGAAGATCGGTTTTCCCGCATTGGGTATTTCCGAGGACAGTTGTCCAGAAAATTTTGTGTGTCACTTTGTCTATGTGCATGTATTCTGTTTAGATCTGAATTTGGTGAACACTGTGAATGTGTTTAGTTCGATGTTAATGCTGAAAATTCAGATTAATAACTTGATTAAGTAGGAGAAGTATAACCAGATTTAACAGTAGGATTTCTGAATAAGTAATATTCAGAAATTTTCACATGGAATCAGAGCGATTGCAGATCTCGTAGGATCACCAGCAAGAAGACCGAAGAATCCTTGGTGCAAAAAGCAGCAAAGAAAGCAGCAGCAACCGCCAAAGGGCGGACCAGAAGGGTCAACGTAGGAGCAGATGGGAGCATTGCCACACAGAGGCCAGAGTGACACACTCCCCACATAGTCTCCACACAGGCCCACGTACTTATTGCGCAGAGACAACGTTGGGATTATTTTCTCATGCAGAGGTCAGCCAGGGTGACACAGTCCTGAAGACGTTGCTGATCCAAAGTGCCGGAAGCAGTGCTGCAGAGCTTCAGTAGTTGCTGGTGGGGTTAAAATTCAGAAAGTGCAGAAATTAACCTGAGCACTAGTTGACGAAGAGCATGAGAACAGCTTCTCAGAGGATTTCCAGCCAAAGAAATCTGCAAATCGATCAGAGGATCGAAGAGAGCTGATTCATTTGATTTGGCAGACTTCCAAACGAGGAGGTCACTTGTTAGAGGGAGCAGAGGGTCCCTTTCTCGCCAAGAACACTAGATCTGAGTCTCTAGTAGAGAGAGAAGGATTCATTCTGACAGATTTGTTGAGCATATGGCACCTCAAGGACTACGTGATCAGGATAGGTTGGACGGTTTGTCCAACTTTGCAGTCTGGAAGGCTAGAATCCTGGTAGTCATGGAGGCATACGGTCTGAAGGAGCATGCAGAGAAAGTCTTGCCCACACCAATCGATGCGAAGCTCCTAGAGAAGCATTAACAAGCAGCGGCACACACCAAGTGCTTCATCATGCACAGTGTCAAAGATCATATAGTGCCTCACATAACTGAGAAGACAATGGCTCATGATATGTGGGTGGCTTTGACCTCACTATATCAAGGAAGATTCGTCCATAGGAGAATGCTTCTAGAAAATCAAATGAGGTTCTTCATGATGGCCAAGGGAGAAGAGTCAAACCCTTCCTTTTCAGATTACAGGCGATCAGGGATCAGTTGACTGCCACGGGAGTGAAAGTGGGGGATGATGTGATGGTGAGGACTACACTCAATGTAGTCACAGAGGACTGAGAAACTTTTGTCCAAAGTATCTTGGGCAGAGCCGACCTTCCCAAACGGGACAGTATGTGGCCGATCCTCCGTCAAGAAGAACTTCGTCGATTCACCAAGAGACAGTACAACACTGGATCAAGTAAGGTAAAGAAGGAAGAGGAAGAAGATGTGGCCTTGGCATCAAAGAGGCAGCAAGGGAGGAAGAAGCGTGATATATCAAAGATCAAGTGTTTCCAGTGCAGCGAACTAGAACATTTCGCCAGCAATTGTCCTCAGAAGAAGAAGGACAAGGAAGCTTCTACATCCAAGGCTACTGTGGCAGACAATGGCTCCGAAGATGACGTAGCCATGAGCACTCATGAACGGAGAAAGTGCGGCGACATGGATCTGTAGAACAACTACAAAGTGATGGCAGGATCCTTGAGTACCCCAACTTTTGGATCACATCCGTGCTACGGGAGACTTAAGACAGTAGCGGGACAAGTAGAGCAGTTGGTGCATAGAATCACAGATGAAGCAGAGGCGGCGTTGGATTCTGAGAGGGAGCAGCACAGTGCAGATGTAGCAGCAGCGTAGCAGCGCAGCGCAAAAGCGTTGATGTGACTTTAGCAGCACAGCACAGGCTGGCTTACGAAGAGCAGAGCTGCAGTAGTGCAGTGGCTTCAGGAGGACAACTCAGAGCAGCATCCTATGGAGCTTCAGTGATGAGGTTGAAGCCCAATTGACTTGTCTATCAATGATTGGGCAAGAGTTTTCAGTTGCTTCTCTCAGCAACTGAGTTGCAGTGCAGTAGTTGGCAGCACGACGCAGCAGATTGAGAGGGAGCTGCAGTACAAATGTGGCAGTGGCGGTGGCAGCGTCATGGGCAGCAGTACGGGAGAGCAGCAGCAGCGCAGTAATGAAGGGCAGCAGGCCAAGAATTAGCACAGAGACCCACAGCAGAGATCAGTGCAGAGCTTCGAGGTGAAGCAATGTTGTACTAGAGCACTTTCCTCGCTAAGAGGGAGTGTTGAAATTTTGGGTGTTGGGGTAGCTTCGGATGTGCTCTAGCTCCCAAAATTTGTGGAGGGACTAGAGTACATGAGATCTCCAAGACCCAGAAAGGGATTTGAGAAATTCCATCTGATTTAAGAGAAAATTAATTAATTAATATTTTTAATTAAGGACCCTAAGTCTAACTTAAGAAAATTAAAATATTAAAGATAATTAATTTAAACATGTGATGGAAATGAATTAATTCAGACGGGTCAAGCTTTCTTTTAATCTTAGTCATCGAATCAAGATTAGATCATGGTCGTTGGTTTCCCAACGACAAAAGAATAAAGGAAAGGCTTGGGCTCAGTTGGAGAACACACAAATGCAGGTCGAGCACTGAGACAAAGCTGGAATTCTAGGGCGGGTTTATTAAGAATTTCCAGAAATGTTTCAGCTACAACAAGGAGTAGTATTGGCTAAGGGGATGATTTGATCCCAGAGGCAAGAGTCAGCAAGAGGCAGAGAAGCAGCAACCAGAGCAGCGCAGAGGGTTTTAGCCGCTACGTAGGCCCAAAAAGGGTAGTGCAAAGGCAGTAGGAGACCATCAGGGCTTACACAGGTCCAGCCAGGCCAGCGTAGGCACTGCGTCACCGAGTCTGGGATTACGCAACCCTCTCCTGAGCAGCGCAGGGGCATCAGAAGGCTAGCAGAGATGACGTAGAGACCTTCAGAGCAGTGTTGGGGTTTCTAGACGCAGAAAGGGGTTGAGTTCTGTAAATCTTGTTTGATGAAGTGAATCAGTTCAGTTTTTCGTCTCCAGAACAGAGGTATTGTTGTAGATCTTATATTTCTCTGTCGAGCTAACCAATAAGGTGCCCAGATTTGCTGTACTTAGAATCTACTTAATAATATAAACCCTTCAGCAACCAAAAGACCAATTTTCCCGCATTGGGTTTTTCCGGGGACTGTTGTCCAGAAAATCTTGTGTGTCACTTTGTCTATGTGCATGTATTCTATTTAGATCTGAATCTGGTGAAGACTGTTAATGCGTTTACTTCGATGTTAATGAAGAAAATTTAGATTAATAACTTGATTAAGTAGGAGAAGTATTACCATAATTAACACTAGGGTTTCTAAATAAGTAATATTCAAAAAATTTCACATGGTTTCAGAGCAATTGCAGATCTAGCAGGATCACCAACAAGAAGACTGAAGAATCCTTGCTACAGAAAGCAACAAAGAAAGCAGCAGCAGCCACAGAAAGGCAGACCAAAAGGGACAGCGTAGCAGAAGAAGGCAGCAGTGCCACGCAGGGGCTAGAGTGACACAATCCCCACGCATGCCCACATACTTACTGCGCTAAGGCAGAGCAGAGACAGCATTGCGACTGTCTGCTCACACAGAGGCCAGCCAGGGTGACGCAGTCCTGAAGCCATTGCTGATCCAGAGTGCCGGAAGCAGTGTTGCAGAGCTTCAGTGGTTGCTGGTGGGGTTAAAATTCTGAAGGTGCAGAAATTAACCTGAGCACTAGTTGACAAAAAGCATGAGGAGTACTGGGAAACTTTTGTCCAAAGTATCTTAGCAGAGCGGACCTTCCCAACTGGGACAGTATGTGGGCGATCCTCCGTCAAGAAGAACTTCGTCAATTCACCAAGAGACAGTACAACACCTGATCAAGTAAGGTGAAGAAGGAATGGGAAGAAGATGCGGCCTTGGCATCAAAGAGGCAGCAAGGGAGGAAGAAGTGTGATCTACCAAAGATCAAGTGTCTCCAGTGCTGCGAATTAGGACATTTCGACAACAATTGTCCTTAGAAGAAGAAGGACAAGGAAGCTTCTACCTCCAACTCTCTTGTGGCGGACAATGGCTCCGAAGATGACGTAGCCATGAGCACTCATAAACCACGAAAGTGGGGCAACATGGATCTGTAGAGCAGCTACAAAGTGGAAGCGAGATCCTTGAGTAGCCCAAGCCTTGGATCAAATTCGTGCTACGAGAGCCTTAAGACAGTAGCGAGACAAGTGGAGCAGTTGGTGCAGAGAATCACAGATGAAGCAGAGGCAGAGCTGGATGCTGAGAGGGAGCAGTGCAGTGCAGATGCAACAACAGCGTAGCAGCGCAACACAGAGGGGTTGATGTGACTTCAATAGCGCAGTGCAAGCTGGCTTACGCAGAGCAGAGCTGGAGCAGCGCAATGCGTTCAGGAGGACAACGCAGAGCAACAGCCTATGGAGCTTCAGTGATGAGGTTGCAGCCCAACTGACTTGTCTGTCAACGATTGGACAGGGGTTTTCAGTTGTTTCTCTTAGCAACTGAGTTGCAGTGCAGCAGTTGGCAGCACGATATTGCAGATTGAGAGGGAGCTGCAGTAGAGATGTCGCAGTGGCGGTGGCAGCATCATTGTAGTATCCCAAAAGGGAATTTTCAGCAGATCATGCCTGAAAAACGCATTCCTCAGGTATGAGGGCTTCAGCTATCATATAATAACTCTGAAAATGTTCAGCAACCAAAAGAAATAACAGCAGCAACCTTTACTCAACTTCTAAGGGCAAAAAGGTGGGGAAAAGTGATGATTTTGGCCCTAAAATGAGTGGATCAGAAAATTTGCGTAAAATGACGGCTCAAGGTTCTGGAATATGATAGAATAGGTTAAGAGGGACTTCCATGTCGAATTTCAGCTCAAACAAAGGCGTTTTGCTTAGTTAAACAATTCCTCCTTCCCGACTAGTCAATAGAAACCCTGATTTCCCAAGACTTTGAGTATGCAGAATTTTACTAAAGCAAGGGCAGCGTATTTTCTGAAGGTATGAGATGTAAAGCACTATGAATAATCAGAGAATGAGTTTGAGTACAAGGCATAGGCTTTCAGAAAGGTTAAACAGCAGTTTTATATAGAAAACCTCTCAAGATAAAGGTGCCGCAAGACAAGAAAATAATCCAGAAACCCTTCAGCGTTTTCTGCAGTAGCTGTGAAACAGAAGATGCATATATATCAAATAATAATGTATAGCAGCAGAAGAGAGTACAAATCTTGAGGAAACAACCTCTCAAGAGAAGAAATGCAAGCTCTCCACAACACATGGGTATAAACATGAAAAGCATTGCTATTGCTGCATAAACCCTAGGCTATGAAAAACGCAGTCTAAGACAAAATGCTGCTCCAATACATAGATATGACAGTATATAGCTCAAATACAATAGGGGAGCAAAGCTCTAACCCTTATCAGCAATAAGATCTCAATCCTCCAAGGGATTGGCTGAAATACACAATACGATCAAAATGCCGGAGTTGCTGGGCAGCTACTGCAACTCCAAACTGAAACCAAATAGAGAAGGTTGAATATGATAATCAACTGAAGTAGACCTCCTCCAATAGATCTCCAAAGTGGAAGGTTGATCCTTACACTTGAGATCTTCCCCCCAAATCAACCGGCAAACCCAATCCTTACACTTGAGATCTTCCCCCCAAATCAACCGGCAAACCCTCACAGCAGCTACACCATAAAAATAACGCAGATGCAAAAAGGGACTGCGCAGTAGGGGCAGAATAACTGTTGGCCTGATGCCAAGATCTGCAAATCATCTCCAAAATCTCCCAATCTGATTCTCCAAAGGAAAGAGAGACTCTCCCTCTGAAAAGCAAGAGAAGGAGGTGGCGTCGTAAAGTCACCACGGCAACACCCTACAACACAGAATTACGCTGCTGCAACAATAATGTTGTCCTGGAGGATGATGCTAAGAAAATAACCTTGCCCGAGCAGGCACTCGAAGTCCCCCGGGGCTAAGGGTGAGATCTCCGCACGCAGACACTCAGTTGCACTAAACAGTGCAGCAGACGGGCTAAACAGCCAGCGTGCCAAAGAGAAGACAATATGTCTCACTCAATAATCAATAATCCAAATATCCAAGCATGAATGAAATGAGGAGGCTCCTCCATCTTTTATAGTGTTGGTTTCCCTCCAAAACCCAATGTAGCCTCTCTCTCCTCCACATCCTCATCCTTATCCACATTCTCATCCTTATCTACGTAGAAGCTTGGAGAAACTTCTAGAGTGTACATAGGCCCCCTCCTTCACGTGGTGTTGGGTCCCCCCTTGACTCCCACTTAAGTCACAACGTTGTGCTACTAGGTGGATGTCTTATTTCATTTAGGTGAGTTTAGACCCTCTTTACTCAATTTTTATTTATTTACAAACTATGGGTGGAAAAATAAGCAAAATAGAATATTCCAATTTGTTGTCGCAAATTAGGAATATTACAGTCCCCCCGGAAAAATGTTGCTTGCCCTCAAGCAACTTCCTGAGCAAGTCTCCTCCTAGCGGATGCTCTCCACCGATACTGCAAAATATGCCTGGGTCCCAGATGCGCCAGTGAATCTCCCCTGTACTCTGCATCATCCTGATATGAAGGGATCTCTCAATGCTAGGATCCCAAACTGATCTCTCATGGTACCAGCCAACCAACAATCCTCCCGGATCCCATTGCCACCATGGCCAATAATAGCCCAAGTCCCATGGCTCGGACTGCTCACTGCCTCTGGCTATGACTGAAGACCATGACCGCTGCTGCTCTGCATCTATGACTGTGTAAGCTGGCCCATCAACTGTGTACCAACTCATCACCTCTCTCCAATCAACTGCAAGGGTAGAACTGAAGAATCTCCACTCGAGGCATGGAGTTTGGAATGTAATGAGGAACATCTCCCTCATGTGGATCCTCCATCCCCAAGAAATCATCCAAACAAAATGAGCCACCTCCCAACAAGGCAACTCCTGAAAATCTCCTTCCACCTCAAGCTCCGGTAATGAAAGTGGGCTGAAAATCTGACCTTGGCAAGCATCATAGCTTACCCCATGCTGTCCTTCTCTCCACTCATGATAAGTGTAGAGTGTATGTTGATCCTGGGCTGCACAATCATTGCCCTCCAGTGGCAAAGTGAAGAAAAATCCTCCAATGAAGGTTCCTCCAACAATGAAGAACAAGCTGGCCCAAAACAATCCATCCATGAAGAATAGGACATGGTCATCATGGATCATCCTAATGAGATGTTTGCTGAAGGTTTTACATGATGATACATGATGCAAACAATCTCTCACAAGGATACAACGCGGTCTCATCCACTGCAACTTCAAAAATTACATGGCAAGCAATGTACAAGATCCATCACATCTACTAATGGATAGTAAATGGCTGAATATGACAACAACATAAGACCAAACACTTGCCCATGGTTGTACAATGGATGACTATCAATCTCATGGCCCACCTCAAAAGAGAACACATATGTAGTAGTGGTGGCCATGCCTCCTCTCATGCTCCCATTAGAACATGTAGTGCAGAAAATACTCAAAGACACATCCAACTCATGTGTCTCTCTCATAATCAAGCCTCCCATACAAATCTGATCTATATCAGCAAATGGAGACATGATCAGTAGCAAAATGAAGGAAACGCTGAAGGTTGCAAGTGATGCAGAGAGGTACCAACAGCTTCCCCAACAAGTACAACGCAGTTTTACAAGTTGCTGCTTGATGAAAGTACAAGGCAAAATGTTTCTTGTTACATAGTTAATCATGCATGTCTTTATATGATACATGCTATAGTGCAACAAATGGACATACATGTAGTGATAAAACATTTTCCCAAGGCCACAAAAGAGATGGCTGCCTCCATCATGTAGATTGGTCCAATACAATTCATGGAGCAATGTGACAAGCTTTACCCCTTGTGAAGCAATGCACTGCATAGGAATGGCAAGAGTGTGCAAATCAATGAATGCATAAACAAATCCCTCACCATATGCTGGAAGTAAGATGGTACATGGATCCATACATGAGTCCTCCATAGTGTTTTGGCCTACTATGAAGAAGAATGAACTATGTGCTGCAAGAAGATAATCCTCCTCATGCTTGGAAACCCAAGTCAAGAAGGATATGCCATAGATGTCTCTATCATCAGTACCTCCTCTTTGTCCATCAAGTGCAAAAAATATGAAGTGATCCTGGGACCTATGGGTTATAGATCCACCATATCTCTGCTGGGCACACTTCATCCATAAGTTTCTGCTCCCAAGTGACAGCGCTGTGAGCTCATGCAAGTAAGCTCCTGTCAATACAAAGCTCTGTTCTTTGACATGCTCCTTGTCAAAGACTCCTCCAATAATGCTGCAACAAATGTGGATTACTTCCCAAGATGGAAGTGCTTCCAAGCCATCATCAAAGATCAAGGAGATAGTGCTATCCCCTCTTCCTCCATCATACAACTCATGTGATGAAGACACAATGAATGATATGAGTAACACATCAACACCATGCATCCATCCTCTATGCTGCTCAATGATGCAAGTATCCAGCCATCTTTCCTCCATCCTCTGACACTTAGGAAGAGTGTTTGCCAAGAGATGGCCAAACTCTTTCAAGAGTAACCAGCGCAGCCAAGCCTCTTGCTGCCTGGTATCATAGATCTGCAGGTAGCCTGCTAGCTCCTTGCTCATCAACCACATCCACTTAATCACTTGTGGATGCCTCCTTCTTCTCCTCATCCTGGTACTCCTCCAATGAGGGTTACCATCCTCCAAAATCAAATTTTTAAATTTGCACTCCATAGGGTTTTGAAATGTAAACTTCTCAAGGGTCAATGAGACCCTATCAAGAATCAAATAGGTGGTAGGCAAAAACCTCCCATCATGATGTGTATGGCTCAAGGGATGTCCAACACAAGCATGAGAGATGTTATCCATCTGAAGATGTCCTCCATCTTCTATCTGCTCTTGTGAGAAGGGAACCAAATCATTGCATTCCATGGTGTGTTGAAGTGCATCTCCAATGAGATTTGACCCTTGGTCATGCAAAAGTAGATCTCCACATTGATCAGAAGAATTTGCTGCAACAATGGAATGTGGAAATATTTCCATACCTTGATGTGCATTTGGGACTTCTTTTAGAGCTGCAAGAGTCCCATCCTCAACAGTGTTGGCTGCCCCAACTGTCGATGCATGTGGCTGCTCCTCCACAAGTGTGACAGCGATTTCACAAGCCTCCTCAAGAGGTGATGTGATCTCTTCTTCTCGATTAGAATTGGAAGCGCATGGTACTTCCTCTTCTTTTTCTTCATTCTTCTTGACCTCCTCAAAGGTGGATGCCTTTCCTCTAAATCCGAAAAGAGATGAGAATAAACTCTCCTTTTTCACCGCTCCGGTCTTCTTGGGCTTAGACTCACAGGGACTAGTGGATTTCTTATTCATGGGAAGAGGTGACCTCCCAATAGTACGCTGCAACTCTGAACTCTGCATGCTAGAAACTCCACCGTTACCACTGTCCCTTACTACTCCATCCAGTCTGAGCTCACAGTAATCTTTGAAAGGCAAAATTGCTTTCAAGTCTTCCCCCATGGACTGCCATTCTCGGAAATAATCTCCAAAGGGTATACGACCATGCTGACTCGGTACTTCAGGTAAGAATGTAGGCATTGTGATCCTCATATTTTCCATAGACAGCTAGCTCCACAGGCTGAGCCAGAACAATGCTTTGATACCACTGTAGTATCCCAAAAGGGAATTTTCAGCAGATCATGCCTGAAAAACGCATTCCTCAGGTATGAGGGCTTCAGCTATCATATAATATCTCTGAAAATGTTCAGCAACCAAAAGAAATAACAGCAGCAACCTTTACTCAACTTCTAAGGGCAAAAAGGTGGGGAAAAGTGATGATTTTGGCCCTAAAATGAGTGGATCAGAAAATTTGCGTAAAATGACGGCTCAAGGTTCTGGAATATGATAGAATAGGTTAAGAGGGACTTCCATGTCGAATTTCAGCTCAAACAAAGGCGTTTTGCTTAGTTAAACAGTTCCTCCTTCCCGACTAGTCAATAGAAACCCTGATTTCCCAAGACTTTGAGTATGCAAAATTTTACTGAAGCAAGGGCAGCGTATTTTCTGAAGGTATGAGATGTAAAGCACTATGAATAATCAGAGAATGAGTTTGAGTACAAGGCATAGGCTTTCAGAAAGGTTAAACAGCAGTTTTATATAGAAAACCTCTCAAGATAAAGGTGTCGCAAGACAAGAAAATAATCCAGAAACCCTTCAGCGTTTTCTGCAGTAGCTGTGAGACAGAAGATGCATATATATCCAATAATAATGTATAGCAGCAGAAGAGAGTACAAATCTTGAGGAAACAACCTCTCAAGAGAAGAAATGCAAGCCTCCACAACACATGTACATAAACATGAAAAGCATTGCTATTGCTGCATAAACCCCAGGCTATGAAAAACGCAGTCTAAGACAAAATGCTGCTCCAATACATAGATATGACAGTATATAGCTCAAATACAATAGGGGAGCAAAGCTCTAACCCTTATCAGCAATAAGATCTCAATCCTCCAAGGGATTGGCTGAAATACACAATACGATCAAAATGTCGGAGTCGCTGGGCAGCTACTGCAACTCCAAACTGAAACCAAATAGAGAAGGCTGAATATGATAATCAACTGAAGTAGACCTCTCCAATAGATCTCCAAAGTGGAAGGCTGATCCTTACACTTGAGATCTTCCCCCCAAATCAACCGGCAAACCCTCACAGCAGCTACACCATAAAAATAACGCAGATGCAAAAAGGGACTGCGCAGTAGGGGCAGAATAACTGTTGGCCTGATGCCAAGATCTGCAAATCAGCTCCAAAATCTCCCAATCTGATCCTCCAAGGAAAGAGAGACTCTCCCTCTGAAAAACAAGAGAAGGAGGTGGTGTCGTAAAGTCACCACGACAACACCCTACAACACAGAATTACGCTGCTGCAGCAATAATGCTGTCCTGGAGGATGATGCTAAGAAAATAACCTTGCCCGAGCAGGCACTCGAAGTCCCCCGGGGCTAAGGGTGAGATCTCCGCACGGAGACACTCGGTTGCACTAAACAGTGCAGCAGACGGGCTAAACAGCCAGCGTGCCAAAGAGAAGACAATATGTCTCACTCAATAATCAATAATCCAAATATCCAAGCATAAATCAAATGAGGAGGCTCCTCCATCTTTTATAGTGTTGGTTTCCCTCCAAAACCCAATGTAGCCTCTCTCTCCTCCACATCCTCATCCTTATCCACATTCTCATCCTTATCTGCGTAGAAGCTTGGAGAAACTTCTAGAGTGTACATAGGCCCCCTCCTCCACGTGGTGTTGGGTCCCCCTTGACTCCCACTTAAGTCACAACGTTGTGCTACTAGGTGGATGTATTATTTCATTTAAGTGAGTTTAGACCCTCTTTACTCACTTTTTATTTATTTATAAACTATAGACGGCAAAATAAACAAAATAGAATATTCCAATTTGCTGTCGCAAATTAGGAATATTACAATCATGGGCAGTAGTACGAGAGAGCAACAACAACGCAGTGATGAAGGGCAGTAGGCCAAGCATCAGCTTAGAGACCCACACCAAAGATCAGTGCAGAGCTTCGGGGTGAAGCAGTGTTGTACTAGAGCACATTCCTTGCTAAGAGGGAGTGTTGAGATTTTGACTGTTGGGGTAGCTTCAGATGTGCTCTAGCTCCCAAACTTTGTGTTGGGACTAGAGTGCATGAGATCTCCAAGACCCAGAAAGAGATTTGAGAAATTCCTTCCGGTTTAAGAGAAAATTAATTAAATAATATTTTTAATTAAGGACCCTAAGTCTAACTTAGGAAAATTAAAATATTAAAGGTAATTAATTTAAACATGTGATGGAAATGACTTAAGTCACACGTATCAAGCTTTCTTTTAATCTTAGCCATCGAATCAAGATTAAATCATGGTCGTTGGTTTCCCGACGAGAAAATTATAAAGAAAGGCTTGGGGTCAGTTGGAGAACACACAAACAAAGGCAGAGCACTGAGACTAAGCTGGAATTATAGGGCGGGTTTGCTAAAAATTTCCATAAGTGTTTCACCTGCAGCGAGGGGTAGTATTGGCTAAGGGGATGATCTGATCCCAAAGCCAAGAGTCAGCGAGAGGCAGAGAAGCAACTGCCAGAGCAGCGCAGAGGGAGCAGCAGTTGCATAGCGTAGAGGGTTTCAGCCGCTACACAGGCTCAGAAAGGGCAGCGCAAAGGCAACAGGAGGCCATCAGGGCTTATGCAGGTCCAGCCAGGGCAGCGTAGAGACTGTGTCACCCAGTCTGGGGTTACGTAGCCCTCTCTTGAGCAATGCAGGGGCATCAAAAGTCTAGCAGAGTTGACGCAGAGGCCTTCAAAGCAGCGCTGGGGTTTCTAGAGACAGAAAGGGGTTGAGTTCTGTAAATCCCGTTTAACGGTGTGAATTAGTCTAGTTTTCCATCTCCAGAACAGAGGTATTGTTGCAGATCTTATATTTCTCTCTCGGGTTAACCAGTAAGGTGCCCAGATTTGTTGTACTTAGAATCTACTTAATAAGATAAACCCTCCAGCAGCTAGAAGACCGGTTTTCCCGAATTGGGTTTTCCCGAGGACAATTGTCTAGAAAATCTTGTGTCACTTTGTCTATGTGCATGTGTTTTGTTTAGATCTGAATCTGGTGAAGACTGTTAATGTGTTTACTTCGATGTTAATGTTGAAACTTCAGATTAATAACTTGATTAAGTAGGAGAAGTATAACCAGATTTAATAGTAGGGTTTTTGAATAAGTAATATTCAGAAATTTTCACAAACCCAACCTAAACCCAAGTTAAGTCCAAAAGAAAGAACAAGTTTTTGAAACCGTCTGCCTCTCTCTCGGATTTAGTTATGATCCGTGGTGCAATCATGCAGGATTCGTGCCAGAACCACGGTTTGGGCCAACAAAACTGCGACAGTTTAGTTTTTTCAAGAACCGCATTTCTGAAGGATGATCCGTGGTGGATTCGTTTGAGACACAAATCCACCTCTAGATCTGGGGGTAAATGTCCCAGGATACTGACATTGCCTTCTCCTAGATGGATTGATCTATATCTATAGACGTGCATGTGAGGAGACACTACATCAACATAGCAAGCTCATCAACTTTTCCAGTGGAGGAGAAATTTTAGCCAAGGTGAAATTTATTTTCAGCTAAGGAGAATACCTCCCTCGCTAAGAGCGAGTGTTTATTTTTGTGTAACATTCGGAGGTATTCCCACATGACTAAAGGGTCCTCAATACAACCCTAGATGTATTATGTAAATTTTTATATTATTAAATCCAGTCGGCCTAGAAAGAAGTCAAGTCGACCAAATAGTGAAGGGATGCGTCCCTCGGGTTGTCACACCCCTTTGATATGTATAAATAAGATGATGTGACATCTCTTTTAAACACACCAAGCAAGAGCAAGTATCTCACTCTTCATCATTTTATATCTCTTGGACATCTGCACGTGTGAGAAAAAGGACGAGTTGACCAGCTATTTGACTAGCTGCACGTGTGAGGAAGAAGGCCGAGTTGACCAAACCTTTGACCGAGAATCGGCTGCAGGAAGGCTGCACGTATGAGGATTGACCAGTTGTTGTTTGACCACAGGGCTGCAAGTGTGGACTATAGACTACGAAGTCAAAGTTTAACTGTTTGACCAACATTGACTTGTTGTTGTTTGACTAGGTTTGAATGGTATTTGAGTTGGATTATTGGCACAGATTTTTAGACAAATTGCTGATTTGTAAACCTTGTTGAAGAATAATCTCTCCTAACAAAAGTTGTTGGGTTTTCTCCCAAGGTTGGGTTTCCCAAGGTTATTGTCTCTATTGTGCATGATTGTGTTTCTATGATCTTTATTGTTTCTGCTGCATTTACTATTAATATTTTCTAAGTATAATTATTCAATGATAACAGTGGCACAAAATATTGTTTGAAAATCATTAGGAAGTAATTATGTGGTAGAAAATTGCATTATATTGAACTTCTCATAGAATTTCAACACATCTCAAGCCTTAAGGGCACCCACTCCATAGGTACCCAGGCTTTTCAAAGAACTCTATGGCCTTAACAGATGCAATGTCAAGAGACTAGAGCCTCTTGACAACATGAGCAAATGCATATGTCCCAAAGTACCTTCAAGACCCAGGACAGTTGGTCAACTTTGACCTAGCTTTTAGGATTCTTCAAGATGAGACCACAAGACCTAGTGTGCCCCCATATTGGCCTTGCCACAAATTGATGGGTAGGCGTTGATTCAAAGTCCAGATGAGGATGGTCTCCCATTGACAGAATAGGAAGGGCTTGTTACACTAGAGGAAACCCTCACATTGGAGAGAAAGAGGCCTTATTTGACAGTTGGAGACCACATGATGGCACCCCAGTGATGGCAGCCTGAGCTGCTTTACCCACATTCTCCAAGTGTGATGCATATAAAAATGCATTCCGGTTTTAGTCCCAATTAAATTCACTTTCTGGGCAAACTTAAAACTATGCGGAAGCTATCTTTTAAACTCATGGTTATTAAAAACCAAACAATCCAGCCCAGATTCAAATGCTATTGCGAAAGCTTTATTATTTAAACAATGGTTATAAAACCATTGGAATACCCCATCTTATGATTTTTAAATCAACTATTCAAATTTCAAATAAACTCAAATATAAGCTTCCCTTTCAACCCAACATTCAAGCTTTATAAAAACTCAATATTTAATGTGCCCACAACTTATCATTCACATATAACTACTATGGGTAATTTCTTTAAATAAAGAAATTCTTTATTATTCCTTCCATCAATAAATGCCCTCACAAATCAATATGTTGTTTGGACCATGCACTAATACAAACCAAGCACCAACTAGTAATACATCTGGCCCACAACACAACGTTTCAAACTTGGTTTATATCCCAACATCAACATAAAATTTGATTCGGGCCCACAGCAAATATATCACTTACCTTGCGTTAACATCTTTGCAACTTGGTGATGTGACCAGCGTCGATCCTTCGATGGATATCATCAAACGGATATCGCATTCCTTTTACCTCCGAGTCTTATCTCATCAACGTTATGCGAAACTCATGGTATTTGAATCTCTGTTTTAAAAAATCGGTCGGTTCAACTCCGACCAGGCCTAGTCGACCGAGCCATTAGGCTGGCCGGTCCGACCAGGTACAAAACCAGCTAGGTTGGCCGGTTTGTTACCGAGCCGGCCGGTTTTTGTACCGGCTCCGCCGGCTAGGTAACAAGCCGGCCAACCAGGCCTGGCCGAGTTAACTAGGCCGAGCCAAAACAGCCGGCCGGTGGGCCCAAAAAAAGCGATTTTGTGGACTTCAAACCGGATTTTAATCCACTGTTAGGTTTGTTTTAGGTTGTCTAAGCCCTCCCCATGCTATTTAACTAACCCAACCCCTCTATTGAACTTTCACCATCCTTGACCTGACATGAAAATGCAACAGGGGTTTGTTTTATAGGGAGCAAACAGTATAGAAAAACTAAACATAGCAACATAAGTCATAAACAAATCCTAACTGCAATTGTTGCAAAATTGTTGCAAACCTTTCTATAACAAGGACAGAAGAAGCATCTCATGAGTAAATGCATCTCATATAAAAAAAAAACAAGTCACGGTTTTAAAAACTTGTAGGCTATACTAGCAACTCAATTTCCTTCCTCTGTGCAACTACTGTAACAGTTTTCACCACAAGAACTGCATCTCATGCCCCTATAAGCATTCTCAATAATACTGCAAAACAGAAATATTTGTTGATACAGTTTGACTCAGTTCCAAACAGGACACAGTTAAGCACTGGAAAGATGCATCATTCCCAATAACACTTCTTTGTACTAAAGTCCTTTAGAATTACAAATCCCTGATTTTAAACCTAGAGACACCATTACAGCATGAGATGTCATACCACTACCACATTAGTGCCATAAAGAGGAATGCTGATGAACATCTGGAGAACCTAAAATGAAGATTGAAAACAGCTGGGCTTAACAAAATTTATTTGAAGCCTATCAAATAAATGTTAAAATTGTTGTCTAACAAGCAAATTTTTGAACAGTAACAATTATATTTGAATTAAAAAAAATATTGGAGGTTGCAGCCATATCATTCAGCCTGACAGCACAAAAATGGAAGAAAAATTTTGTCCTCTTGTCCTTGCAACTTCATAACAAAGTTTGGTGGAAAGAAGACACTTCCCTTCCCAAGCCTTTTGATCTGAAAGACAAAACAAATTGCATACTGCTTGATGAATTCACTATCTAGAAAGATAGATTAAATGAATGCACAACCATTTCAACAGATTTCACCTAAAAATGCACCTCATGCTCCAATAAGCATTTTAGATAATACCTCAAAACAAAAATATTTGTAATTTGACTCAATTCTGAACATATCACAATCAAGTTAATATGGACAGTTAGGCACTGGAAACATACATCAATCCAAATAAAAGCTTAAGTTCTTTACAGTTATAGGTCCCTTTGTTTTAAATCTGCAGACACCATTAGAATATGAGATGCCTTACACCATTACCAGATTAATGCCATCTTTAAATTTATGTTTTTGTACAAAAAAATTAATATTTAACGTATTTTTTACAAAAACCGAGTCATTGAAACAGAGTCGACCAAGTCATTACCGAGTCATTACCTCGGCCTGGTAGCTGACCGATTCTGTTTTTTAAAACATTGATTTGAATACCACTTCAAGACACGCATCACTCAAAGAATGATATCGTATTCCATTTCAAATTACTGCTTACCATTCTTTCGTCATGCGAAAATCCGTTATTGGTTTTCGAAACCGCCAATCTTCAACTTTGGATCTAAATCGCATTTAAACACGATTTCTCTTTGCAATTCCTTCCAATGCTGTTCCATTCAAACTCCTTCTGCGCCTTGATCTGTTTTCACTTACTCGTTTTTCAATTTCTCTTCAATACAGTACCACCATATTTAAACAAGCCATTACTATGCTACCACTTGAACGATCCCACATACCTATTCCACTGTGTTTGCTTCAAATTTCGAACAGGGTTTAAACCCCTCAGCCCCTTGCTTCTATCGTTTGATCTGCACTTATATCATATCAACGGTTGTTTCAATTACAACCTGTGGCATGTAACGCATCAAACTACATGACGCAAACAGACTTGCGTAGCCTCCACGCACAACACTGTATTTTTACCTTGCATCAATAGCAGTGTTTCATACAAATCGACTCCATTTCACTGCGCTCTTACTCCATCGTCCATTTGACACAGGTTCACTCTACGCTCTTATCCAACATAATTCATAAGACCCTCAAATCGACTTCAAACCTGATTCTTTCTTCATTGCGTATACACAATTAGTTGTGTAACCAATCCTTCCATTGGATGCTGTATGTGGAGACAACATTTATAACCTGCGCTATATAAAATTTCATCAATAAGAATCAGATCGTGAAATTGATTATTCTGTGATCGATTCACACAATTCTACACACAAATTTATAATTCAATTCCATTGTACACAATTTATACACAAAGCTCAAACTCAGAAATTGGCCTTTTGTATTAAAACCAGTAATTACATGGAAGAATTCCCTTCAGGCCTGATATTCAATCAGTGGCCTTCTTCCAACTTTTCCCGAAGGCTTACAATCCAAACCCTGCTTCTACTCTACTCAATCTCTACTAATTTCTACTCTGTTCCTTCATGCTCACATTTATACAAAATGATAATGAATTGATACAGTTCCCCTAATAACTCAATAAAACTCTTAAATTCCTCAAAGTCCTAAATCAAGACCACATCCCTAGATTTTCTGAAATTGACTCTAATTCACTCCTAAATCTGAACTGTCTCTTCACATTCCCGACTAATCAAATTCCTTTGTTCTCCAATCATTCGAGAACGGTTACAATTTCTCTCAATATTTAATTAGAAATAATTAAAATTCACACAATTTATCACATAAAGCCTAATTCTCTTGAAAACTCAAAACCCCTAGGTCTAATAAAATGCATGGAATTTTCTTTTGGCCAAATTCCCCTGCATCACCCAGCTACACTTAGGATCCTAGAGGAGGATTTGAGGACAATCCCTCAAATTCTGGATAATCCAAGCACTTTCACATGTTTGGACACCTCAACACACCTTGGCATGGCATTTGGATCCCTAATTGGGCATGATGTCATCATTTATAAAGGCTACGACTCACACAGGTGAGAAATTATGGTATATTTTGTCATTAGCTAGTGGGTTGGCTTGTAACACAAATTCATTTCATGTCAAACTTGTTATTAGGGGCTTCATTAGGCTAAAGTATTTGAGGTAAACCTCATATAAGTAGAGGCTACCTTCATTTCATTTGAATAATCACTTGTCGATCAATTTGGCTCTCTTAGATATTTCGACCTAGCTAAACTTTTTCTTGTATCTTGTGGAGATTGTGATCTATTGTGGAGTTTTGATTATGCGTTATTCTCTTGTTTTGGAGTTGTCATTTTGGAGCAATAAAGGATTGGTTCGTGCATCTATCATGTAAGTTTTCTTTGCACTGAAAAAATATTTTCTATATTGCATGGAATGGTTGTTGTTTAGGGTTTCTATGTGTTGGTTATTAGTGAAATTTTTTCTATGTAATCTTAGCAATGGTATTGTATGCATTACCCATTGTAGAATTGTGTGACAATCCCACGAGTAAATCTTCATGACTAGCTCTCGTCATTGACTTTTCTCCCTCATAAAATGATAGCTAGGGTATGAAACTAGGGTTTATTATTCCCTTACTCCTTGTTAAGGTTTAGTCTTTTCTCCTAAGTAGACCTCCCTTGGACTCCATCACCCAAGGTCAAGGCGGTAGCCTTATTCACATTGTCGATCACACCAAAACTTACCTTAAGCTATAATTTTTTTCCAATTTTGAAATTTTGAACTCTTAAGGAAAGTTCCAAATCTAGGGTTACAATTCTAATTCAACTAGGGTTGGCTACATTGCCTCGTGGAGGGACTTGGTTGTCAGGTCATTACCTCAAAATAAGCCTCTTCCCATGGCCTATTCCTCCATTTTAAGGTTAACGTCCTTTGCCCTTGACAACTTTCGCTAGCAAAACCCTAGACTTTCCCTAGGCTTCAACTTGGGGTTTGTTGAAGGCTTGTTGTGCCTCAAATTGATCATACATATCTATTTCGAGCCTTTTCTTGGCCTAGTGACCTTAGATAAACTCGTTGACCTTGCCTACTCTTAAACCCTAAGTCACTTTATGCCCTAACTAGGCCTCTTGGAGAATGTGCAATTCCTTGTTAAGCCAGCTGAACATTGTCCTTAAGTAGAGCATCTCTCCTAAGCCTATTCCTTTTCACCTCTAACCCTTGGACTTGATATATCCTTTAGGTGACCTAATATAGGGAAGCCTCCCTTGTACAAATCCACTAAAGAGCAGGAGGTGGTGGTTGTGGTGACAATGAGTCACACCTCACTTAGTCTAGTTCTTGTCTTGTGAGCTCTCCTCACATGGCCTGCTAGATTTTGAGGCCACAAAGCCCATATTTCTTACCAACAGGAGTTCATAAGTGGAGTAAAGTGCAATGAGGTGATACACGGTTGATGAATCAATTGCAGAAAAAAATCTTATTGCCATTTAAGGAAAGGGGCATATAATTCCTAGAAATATAACATCATCAAGAAGGAATTCATAATACCCGCTTTGGGTATAGCAAGTTGTTTAATGTGTATAGATAGCTTCATTAAGAAATGTTGATTTATGGTAGCATCGGATGTGTTCTAGCCTTGTAACTTTGTATATAGGCTAAGACACATGTATTCCATAATACCCAGAAATGGTTTTAGAAAATTCCACTTAGAGATGATTTAATTAAATTAATTAATCATTTTTTAATGTTTTCCTAAGTCTAAACTTGGGGAAACTGATTAATTAAAGGGTATTAATTAAATTAAGTGTGAATCTTGTAGATAAAGTCATGGATCACCTCCAAGTAAATCTTAGCCCTTGATTATGTTTTAATATTGCTCGCTGAAGGGTCAACAGAAGAATATAAGAAGGAGAGTGAGGAGCCTATGGAAAACACATTGAGTGCATTGAGCATTTGGAATTTTCGAGTTTGTGTGAAGAGACACAGCTATTGGTCATAATCAAATCACTAGAGCAAGGTTTGCTAAGTGATTTTGATTCAGTGATCAGATTCAGAGAGGGCAGAAGCAGTAACTGGTCGAGAGAACCAGGAGTACATTACAGAGAGGCAACATTCATGCAGAGAGAGACAGCGTGGTTTTCTGAAGGGGTAACGCAATCCCTGGAGGGAATCACGCAAAAACAGCACAGTGTCTTCCAGAGTCAGTCCAGAGATAGCTAGAGGCTGGGGTTTCTAAGCCAGGAAGGCCAAAATCCAGTCTCAGACCAACCTGATCAGTTGCAGAGAGAGGTGACGCAGTTTCTCAGGCTTGGCCACATAGGCTTATGCAATTCTAGCATAGGCACTCACGCAGAGGCAGAGAGGGGCTTCACCAACATTGTTTAGATCAGTCGAAGACTTGCAAAGTGAGGTATAACTCAAAATTACATTTGTTGTCTAGATTTTATCTGAAGGGTTTGCCAGATATTAGCACCCTAGTTGTACTCAAGATACTGTTGCTTAATAATTTAAAACCCTCAGATCCATTGCACTGGTTTTCCCAAGTTGGGTTTTTCCGGGGACTTAGTCCAAAAATAATTGTGTCAAATGTGAATGTTTTTCATTTTATTTTGTTCAGATTGTTTCAGCACTTAGATTTATTCCGCAGCATTATTTGTGTAGACTTCTTCAGAAATTACTTCAATTTTTCACTGTAATGAAATAATTATGAAACATAATAGGAGAAGTAATTCAGATTTGTTTCAGTAGGAATCTAGATTTAGGATTTTTCACATGGTATCAGAGCTTATCCAAGCTGAAGTGCAGGGGAAACAATAATGAACCAGCAGATCAATGCAGGAGAGACTAGGATCTGCGTAAGCAACAGCAAACCCTCCCAGAGATTACGTTGTCCAGGCCAGGAGAGCAATCTAGTGCAGAAAAAGGCTCCCTCTGAGAGAGTTGACAGAGGGGTAAGCATTTTTTCAGTTGCAGAAAAGGCAGCGTAGCTGAAGGACGCAGTTACTGCACAACAATAAGCGCTGGTGCATAAAGCGTCAAATTTTTTTTGAAAAACAGACTAGGGATTTCTTGATCTCAGAGAGTCTCTTACTCAAAGAAACTCAGTTCTCTGGTGCAGCGGCAAAAGCAGTGACTTATTCCACAAGGAGTACGTAAGTCTAGCTGAGCAGAGGGTTAGAGAAATAAATCAACAGTTGAGGAGATGGCCAGCAATTGACTGCGTGACCAAGATAGATTGGAGGGTGCCTCCAACTATGTTATCTGAAAATCAAGGATTGAGTTTTTCCTTGATGAGCATGATCTGAAGGCCCTCATTGAAAGTAGAGTTGTAGAACCCTTGGATGCAGCACATCTGAGACAATTCAAGAAGAATATGGCAAGAGCCAAGCGATTGATTCGAGATGGTGTGAAGGATCATATCATACCTCACATAGCAGCTAAAAAAACTGCTAGAGAGATGTGGGTAGGGCTAGAAAAACTATACCAAGGATCTTCTGAGCAACGGAAGATGTATTTGGAGGAGAAGATGTGTAATACCAGGATGAAGAAGGGAGAACGTTTTGCCTCCTTCCTGTCCCATATTCAGGATACCCAAGACCAGCTATCAGGGGTGGGGGCTGCTCCTAGAGACTCAGAGCTAGTAAGGCTCACTCTGAACTCGATTTCAGAAGACTATCAGGTCTTTGTCCAGAGCATTATGGACATAGAAAGGCTTCTAGGATGGGAAGCAATGTGGGCAACGTTACAGCAAGAAGAGCTGAGGAGAGACTTCCTCAAAATCCATTTGGAGGATGGCAGCAGTGAGTCGAAAGTCAAGGAGGAAGAAGATAACATTGCCCTTGCATCAAAGGGGCAACAGAAGCAGAAGAAGAAAGATCTGTCCAAGATCAAGTGCTTCCGGTGTGGGGAAATGGGACATTATGCCACACAGTGTCGTCTTAAGAAAAAGGATAAAGAGGAGAAGGAAGATCCTTAAGTAGGAGTTGCCAAGATTAAGGCAGAAAAAGATTGTGTTATGTTAGCTCATATTCCGAAAGGAGAAAAGTGGGCTGACTTGGAGTTGTAGATCCAGAATCTACAAATGGCAGGATCCTAAAGTATTTTCGAACTCTTGGATCACATGTGAGCTACGGCAGCCTTAAGACAGTAGCAAGATGGACAGTTGTAGCGGAAGGTAAGAAGACAATGCAATAGCAGCAATACTAGAGCCTAATCAGCGCAGAGAGGGAGCAGCAACATCAGCTGTTGAGCAGCAACAACGCAGTGCACATTGGTGCAGCGCAGTGCTCACGTAGTGCAGAGTAGCAATAGCGCAGTATTTTCAGAGAACTAGTGCAGAAGCTAGTAGCAGTCAGTCTTATTTCCCAGTTGCAGATTTACTTGTCCAATTTCGGATGTTTTTTTGTTGCAATTAGCAACAGTGCAGCAGTGCATTAGCAGCAGTAGTTGAGCAGCACCAGCAGTAGTTGAGCAACAGTGGCGCAGTGCACAAGTGGTGCAGCGCAGTGCAGAGTAGTGCTCATGCAGTGCGGAGCAATGCAACAGCATGGTTGTAGAAGTCAGAGGGAGTTGCAATACAGTGGCAGTTGGTAGCAGTATGCAGTGTCAGCAACAGTATGGATGCAGCATTCTTTTGTGCAGTGTTGGTGAGCAGCATCAACAGCACAACAGCAGATGTCCAGAAGTCAGAGCAGCACATTGAGTTGTCTTGCTAGAACACTTTTCTCACTAAGAGGGAGTGTTGGTTTATGGTAGCATTGGACGTGTTCTAGCAGCAACTTTGTATATGAAGCTAAGATTTGTTGGTTCCGCAATACCCAAAAATGGTTTTGGAAAATTCCACTTAGAGATGATTTAATTAAATTAATTAATTGTTTTTTAATGTTTTCCTAAGTCTAAACTTAGGGAAACTGATTAATTAAAGGGTATTAATTAAATTAAGTGTGAATCTTCTAGATAAAGTCATGGATCACCTCCAAATTAATCTTAGCCCTTGATTATGTTTTAATCTTGCCCGTTGAAGGGTCAACGGAAGAATATAAGGAGGGTGATGGGCCTATGAAAAACACATTGAGTGCATTGAGCATTTGGAATTTTCAAGTTTGTGTGAGGAGACACAGCTATTGGTCATAATCGAATCACTAGGGCAAGGTTTTCTAAGTGATTTTGATTCAGCGATTAGATTCAGAGAGGGGCAGAAGCAGTAACTAGTCAGGAGGACCAGGAGTACATTACAGAGAGAGGCAGCATTCACGCAGAGAGAGACAGCGCAGTTTTCTGAAGGGGTGACACAGTCCCTGGAGGGAACCACGCAGAAACAGCGCAGTGTCTTCTATAGTCAGTGCGGAGATAGCTAGAGGCTGGGGTTTCTAAGCCAAGAGGGCCAAAATCCAGTCTCAGATTAGCTTGATCAGTTGCAAAGAGATGTGATGCAGTTTCTCAAGCTTGCCACGCAGGCTTACGCAGTTCGAGCGTAGACACTCACGCAGAGGCAAAGAGGGGCTTCACCAACGCTGTTTAGATCAGCCGAAGACTTGCAAAGTGGGCTATATCTCACAATTACATTTGTTGTCTAGATTTTATCTACAGGTTTGCCAGATATTGGCACCCTAGTTGTACTCAAGATACTGCTACTTAATAATAGAAAACCCTCAGATCTGCTGCACCAATTTTCCCTAGTTGGGTTTTTCCAGGGACTTAGTCCAAAAATAACTGTGTCAAATGTGGATGTTTTTCATTGTATTTTTTTCAGATTTTTTCAGCACTTAGATTTATTCTGCAACATTATTTGTGGAGACTGCTTCAGAAATTACTTCAATTTTTCGCTGTAATGAAATAATTATGAAACATAATAGGAGAAGTAATTCAGATTTGTTGCAGTAGGAATCCATAGAACTGGAGAGAATAGACCTTTGACAATGTTGAACGGAGTGCCTATAGCATCTCCTAGGCAGATTCTCAATTCTCCGATAAAGGAAAGAAAAAATGAATAGACAATAAAATGAGTAGGAAGGGAACCAAAGTGTAAACCTATAAAGAGAAGTGCATAATACTCCAGAAGAAAAGAAGCTTATTTGTCTGATCATAATATGTAGATGAAATTATAATATTAATTTTTCTCCCATTCCAAATAGGAACATAGGATCTATTGAGTTTAAGCTTACTTTTCGATTCTCTGACCAGTGGTTGCAGATGCATAAACAATTGGAGCCCAGGAAAGGACACGAAGCTTCTCCCTGACATCTTGTTCGTAAAAAAATGTTGTTTGATTGTTTTTGTCAGGTATAGTATCCCACTTGTTAACAACTATAATACACCCCTTCCCTGCCATTTCTATTCTTTCCCCAATCCTGTAATCCTGCAATCAAAGAACCCACATATCAACGCCCATCTTAATTCTCTAACAAAACATAGATTTCCTTGAAATTACAATATTGAAGCGAAGTACATAAACAAAAGATTTCTACTACTTATAAATTGGAGTTGGGAGCCTTAGTCACCAACTCGCTACAAACAAAATACCAAAAGATGAACTGATAATCAATGACTCATCTTAACACTGGATCTATTAAACACCAAGAGGGACAAAGAAAACTCAAAACTATTGCCGCTTGAAAGATCAGGGGTTAAGATGGATCTATGCTAATTTAAAAGAACTAAAAGGTTAGCCCTTTTGTTTTGATTTCCATTTCGATATCAGACATCAGACATCATTTTTTTTTTTCATTTTATATTATTGGTGTACTGTGTGCTGCATTACACATGTGACATGGCTGACATGACACCTCTCTTTCACCCCAGGCTGTAAGAGCACCTTGCTCCACTTGGTGCCAATGGAGAATTAAAATACCGAAAAATTTAGATCCCAGGACAAAAGTGCCCAATGAAATTATTCAAATGCAATTGGCATTTGCACAATGCTCATGAAACAATTGTTCCTGTCAGACCAAGTTATGAAGACATGAACATTCAGAACTTCTAATTTGAAGCAAACGCACTGCCAGGAAATAATCAAGGGTTTGCAAATAAGGTACAAAACTCCATATTATTTATAGCTCAAGATATTACTTTACTGTTGAATTAAAGGATTCCTTTTTTTGGAAATACATCTTATAATAACAGAAAAATGGATTTATAAAACAGAAAATAAAGGCAGAAGGGCAGATACAAAGGAAAAGTTGTTAAGAAATCTGGTAATATGATACCTGCTCGGTGATGCATGCCATTGCATCAATAACAAGTGCCACAACATCTGAGCGCCTTATTGCCTGAAATGCTCTATTCACTGACAATGATTCAGTCTTGCTGCCTGCTGCAATTACAGCTGCTCTTCGCCTGATTCCAGCAGTGTCAATGAGACAGTAGGCCTGGAACGAAATAAATCAGTAAAAGATACATGCACTAAGTTGGCAAACATTTGAATGCACAGTTGATGCTTAAAATCATGTCAATAAACGTAATAAACATCCACGGAACAACAGACAAAGATATGCCATGGTCATGCTGAAACATATATCCTCTAAAAGTGGAACAAACCAAGAGCCATCCCTAAAGAATAAAATCACATAAGATCAGGGATAATCTTATAGGAAATATACCAGCACATAAGATGCAATGAATGCAGCACAGAGATTCTGTCCAACCTCCATAGAAACACCAGATTTATTTTTTCTCTCTACACAAGGAAGTCGCAGGAGAGACTAACTTCCCTGGAAGATCATATGTAATGTCCCCTATATGTGAATTTCAATGGATTTTGGGACACTGTAATGTCTCTTATGTGAAAATTTCTGACTATAGAAACCCTACTGCTGTATCTTGATTTACTTCTCCTACTTGTTTAATTAATTAACAAGTTATTTTCTCAAATATTCAGTAAGATAACAAAGTAAACATAACTGCGGCCTACACATACATACTGATCATTTACTTGTTAGAAAATTATATATCACAGAGCAATGCAACACATAAAATATGCGGAAAATACAAACACACAAAACCAGAGAGACACAAATATACGTGGTTCACCCAGTTTGGGCTACGTCCACCCCGAACAGCCAGTCCTTCCTTTCTATTATCCATCAAAATGAAGAGACACAACTTACAGCAGATCCGCTGTAATATCCTCTATTCTCTCTCACAGTCTCTCTATCAGTATCTCGCTAAGAAAAATAACATACAATACACAGCCGCAATACCATACCCTCATACAAGCAAGGAGTTGCCTTCTAGGGCAAAAAACCCTAAACTAAACATAACTTCTACCGTCAGATCATCTGCCTAATGAACGGCTCAGATTGACTAGAAATTACTATAATTTTACAAGGCAATTTTATATATGTTTTTATCTTTGGGGGCGCTACAACCGAAACCCCCCGCCAGGGGGGCTCCATAAAGTCGCATCCACCCCCCCTGGACCCCCCAGGAAGCGTTCATTTACAGGCGGCAACGTTGTGAAACAAAATAAACAAGATAATCCACACCCAACATTACTAAAGCATAACACATACATGACAAAGGATAGTATTTTTTGGACAATGTCCCCGGAAAACCCAATGCAGGAAAATCGGTGCAGCAGCTCTTAGAGGATTTGTTTATTAAGCAAAATATTTGAATATAATAAAGGGCACCAGTAATGGTTTTCCCAACCGAGAATTTCACGACAAATGTACTTATCACTCAGAGATAGAAAATATGACTGATTCAGCGGAGGAAGCACTCCTCTGAAAATACTGAATACGAGCCCTTTCTGGCTCCATTGGAACCTCAACACTACTCCTCCAGCCTTTGCGTCAGTTTCTCCTGCCCAGTGTAGCCACTGCACAGCACAGTCTGCCACTGCGTCACCCTTCTAGGCTCAGCGCTACCTCTACATCACACTGAAGGCCATGCGTCAGCCTCTGCATTGCCTCTGTGTGAGCCTGTGTAGGTTGTGTCCCTCCTGCTGGTCTCTGTGCTGCCTGGTACGGATCTACCTCTCTACCTTTGTATTCTCGGCCTCAAATCAGAATAATACCTCGTCGATCTGCCCCTCTCAATCACTGCAAGCTCATTCAAAAACTCTCAGCAAACCGCGCCCCAGAATTTCGACTTAGCTCAAGTGCTACTGCTCTGTGTGTGTTCTCCAACTAACCTCAAGCCTTCCTTTAATACTTTTCTCATTGAACAATCAATGATCGTGACCTAATCTCTAATCAACAACTAAGATTAGAAAAGACTTGATCCTCGCCACTCAGAACATTCTCACCCACATGTTTAAATTAATTCACTTTAATTTTTTAATTTCCCTAAGTTAGACTTAGGGTCCCCATTAAAAAATTTAATTATTTGAATAACTTTCACACCGGGTGGAATTCTTCCAAACAATTTCTAGGTTTTGGAGATCTCAAGTGTTCTAGCCCCTCCACAAAGTTTTGGAGCTAGAGCACATCCGATGCTACCCAAAATCTCAACATCTTATATACACCTATCTCACTAATTCTTATGAATTTTGACTTATAAAATTTTTTCAACAAGGGATACTAGTACCTGGTCAAACCTTTGTAAGCAATAATGTGTACAATAAAGGAAAATTCCCAAGCGTTTATGCAATAAAATATAGTACTGGCAAGGAAAGAATGCACATTACACACCAACACCAATACAGATCAATACCAAGACCTGCACCTTTTTATTAAGTAAATTCAAGCGTTACATTAAGACATTTATTTGAAGGAACTTGGTGCATTCGCTCTCTTTCTTGGACAAAATTAATCTGCAGAGCGTGTCATTCTGAGGAGATGAACTGCCTAGCTTTGTCACCCTAATTTTGTGCTCCAAGGGTCCTTTCCATTTTGTGATTTGACCACTGCAAGCTACAAGAACAATGATCTTGTCCACCTAGGGTTTGATACTTCAAATTCTAGGACGTTGCTTCTGCTACAGGGTAACAATTTGTCCCTTCAAACAATTGATTATTCGACCCTCTAACATTTGGCAATTTAGCCCCTTTAACGATGGAAATTTGGCCCTTTGAATAGGTAACGATTTGGTGGCTCTTTAATATCCAGCAAGATGGTCTCGTCAACCTTCAGGGAAATTGGACTCAAAATGGCTAACCCACGAATTTACTTGCAATAGAATTTTGGCCATGAACTGAATCGACTCTCTGCAATTCAGCCTGGTTACTTCCACGAATTTCTTCAATTCAGCCTAGGTGTTTTCAACCTCTTTTCTACCCAACAATTTTTTCGATTTGACCAAGGGTTTTCAACCTCCTCCTTACCCATGATTTTTTCAATTCGGCCCAAGAGTTTGCTAAATCAATCGACCTCTTGAACTGTCTCTTTGCCCTATACCAGCATGACCTTCACAAACAACAAAACCCTAGTAATTAATTCTCAATTTTGCTCAAATCAGCCACGAGAATTCGACCTTTTCCAGAAGAACCCTTTAATGCAAGGGTTGTGTTCTCTTCCTCCTTCTTGACTTACGAACCACTGCGGATTTTGGGGAGATCTCTCAACTCTTCTTTCTGCAAGGCTGCCCACATCGCTTCTCATCCTGGGAGTCTTTCTCTGCCCAGAATGCTTTGGACAAAGACCTGATAGTCTTCTGAAACAGAGTTTAGAGTGAGCCTTACCAGCTCTGAGTCTCTAGGTGCTGACCCCACTCCTGACAGTTGGTCTCGGTTTTCCAGAATACGAGACAGGAAGGAGTCAAAACGCTCTCCCTTCTTCATCCTGGTGTTACGCAACTTCTCCTCCAGATACATCTTTCGTTGCTCGGAAGATCCTTGATACAGATTTTCCATCCCTACCCACATTTCTCCAGCAATGTCCTTTGCTGCTATGTGGGGTACGATGTGATCCTTTACGCCATCTAGGATCAATCGTTTGGCTCTTGCCATGTTCTTCGTGAAGGCTCTCAGATGTGTTGCAACCAGTGGCTCTGCAACTACGCTGTCAATGAGGCTCTTTAGATCATGTTCATCAAGGACAAACTGAATCCTTGACTTCCAAATGACATAGTTGGAGGCACCCTCCAACCTATCTTGGTCACACAATCCGTTGCTGGCCATCTCCTCAACTGTCGACTTCTCCCTCTAACCCTCTGCTCAGCTAGACTTACGCACACCTTGAGGAGTAAGTCAATGCTTATGCTACTGCACGGGAAAAAAATGAGTCTCTTTGAGTAAGAGAACTCTCTGAGGTCAACAAATCCCCAACTGTATTTTTCAGAAATTTTATGATGCTTATGCACCAACACTCACTGATATGCAGCTACTTTGCCCTTCAGCTACGCTGGTCTGCTACGCTGCTACTTCCACAACTGGAATAGCTTACCCCTCTGTCAACTCTCTCAGAGGGAGCTTTCTCTATGCTGGATAGCTCTCCTGGTCTGGACTGTGTAACTACTGGGGTAGTCTACTCCTACTTACGCAGCCCCCAGTCCCTTCAGCGTTGATCCACTGGTTCACTCTTGTTTCTCTTGCACTTCAACTTAAATAAGCTCTGATACCATGTGAAAAATCATAAATCTGGATTCCTACTGCAACAAATCTGAATTACTTCTCCCATTATTTTTCATAATTATTTCATTACAGTGAAATATCGAAGTAATTATTGAAGCAGTCTACACACATAATGTTGCGGAATAAATCTAAGCGTTGAAACAAACTGAACAAAGTCCAAATGAAAAACATCCCCATTTGACACAATTATTTTTGGACTAAGTCCCCGGAAAAACCCAACTTGGGAAAATCGGTGCAGCAGATCCAAGGGTTTTGTATTATTAAGCAGCAGAATCTTGAGTACAACTAGGGTGCCAATATCTGGCTCACCCTTCAAAGAAAATCTCGACAATACAAGAAATGTGAGATATACCTCACTCTGCAAGTCCCCGACTGATCTGGAGCAGCGCTGGTGAAGCCCCTCTCTGCCTCTGCGTGATGCCTACGCTGCTAATGCGTAAGCCTGTGTGGGCAAGCTAAGGAACTGCGTCACCTCCTTCCTCTGCAACGATCAAGCTAATCTAGAACTAATTTTTGGCCCTCCTGGCTCATAAACCTCAGCTTCCAGCTATCTCTGGATTGAATCTAGAAGGCACTACGTCACTTTTGCGTGATCCCCTTCAAGGACTGCGTCACCCTTCCAGATGATTGCGTTGCCGCTACTGCGTCACTGCTGCCTCTCTCTCTGAAATGTACTCCTGGTCCTCCTGCCAAGTTACTGCATCTGCCCCTCTCTGGAACTGATCACTAGATCGAAATCACTTAGGCAGCCCTGCCCTAGTGATTCGATCTTGATCAAAAGTTGTGTCTCTCTCACAAGCTCGAAAATGCCAATGCTCAATGTATTTTCCGTAGGCCCCTCACCCTCCTCCTCATAATCTTTTGTTGACCCTTCAAAGGCCAGGACTAAAACATAATCAAGGGCTAAGATTAACTAAGAGTTGATCCATGACTTTATCTAGAAGATTCACACTTAGTTTAATTAATACCCTTTAATTAATCAGTTTCCCTAAGTTTAGACTTAGGAAAACATTAAAAAACGATTAATTAATTTAATTAAACCATCTCTAAGTAGAATTTTCCAAAATCCTTTCTAGGTATTATGGAATACATGTGTCTTAGCCTATATACAAAATTACAAGACTAGAGCACATTCGATGCTACCATAAATCAACAATCTGGAAAACTCGATAGAGAAAAATATAGATCTACAGCTATCCTATTGTTCTGAAGCCAAAATATTCACTGATCCATACCCTCAAACGGGATTTACTGGACTCAGCCAAATCTTGGCCCTAGAAACACCAGCGCTGCTCCTAAAGCCTCTGCGTAAGCCTCTGCAACCTCTGCGTCCCTCTGCGCTAGCCTAGAGAGGGTTGTGTAACCCCAGAATGGGTGACGCAGACCCTACGCTGCCCTTGAGGGACTCTGCGTAACCCCAGCTGGCCAATGCTGCCCAACGTTTCCCTGGGAGAGACTGCGTAGCACCTGCGTAGTTGTAGCTGCCCCTGCGCTACGCAACTGCTGCCCTCTCTGCTACCGCTGCCCTTGCTTCTCTACGCTACCTCTGGAAGCTGCTCTCTACCTCTTGCTGATTCTAGGCACTAGGATCAGATCATCCTGTTAGGATATTCCAACACATAGGAAATAGTTAAGAATAACTTCGTCTACTGTAGAGTTAGGTAAAGTGTGTTTCTTTACCATGTACATTTGTAACTTATAATCCGACGGTCACGATTTGTAGTGATCCGATGGTTCACTCTCTCCTCGATTTTAACGACACCTGATCCGTGGCTTAACACCCGATTGGTCCATGATCTCTATTTAAGGAGCATGGAGGTTCATTTGTCCGATAACCGTTTATGAGAGAAACATATGTAATCTTTCTTTTATATTAATAAATTTCCTGAAGTGGCCGTGTTGGCTCGAGTCGTGGACTATTTCCCTCTTCGAAGGTTTTAACCATGTGATAATACTAGTGTACTGATTTGTGATCTGTTTGTGAGCAATGACCTTTGTTTTTTGATTTGAAGAACTTACCCTGTAAATTCCTACATGGTATCAAAGATATTTTGAGGGCTGCATCCGTTGTTGATCCAAATCCGAAGCCGGTTTGACTGCATGCCACTGTCGTTTTCTAGATCTACTATTTCTGTACATTTTCAGACCTGGAGAACTGCTCTGTTGTGTCTGGAGCGTCTATTATAGTGAGGAACTCCCTTCGTTTCATGCGAAAAGGTTTCCGGTTGCCCAAGTTATGACAGTTTAGATCTAGAGGTATAAAGTATCTGTTTTGCAGTTATATTTGTTAATAGTTCTACTTATTTCGATTCACTCTGTTTATTTCAGTTTTAGGTTTTATTAATTTGTCGGATCTATACCCTCTTCTCTGTGTATGCTCTTTGCTCTGCGCTGTGTGCGATCTCGATAAAACATAAACAGGAAGAACGGATTTTTTTTGCTACGTATGCTATTTTCCTGCGTCTTTGTATGATCTTGGGAAATCGGAAATAGTGAAAAAATAGATAGTTGCTGATAAGGCTAACCGAAAATCTAACGCTCTGTCGTAAGGCTTGCATTTCGTTTTTTTTTTGTTAGTGCTTTTTGTGCAGGAAATAGCATGCACACAGAAGACTCAAAAAAAAAACCCTTCCTCTTTTCAAACTATTACAAAATCCTTTTACTATCTCACTTGGTGAGAAATTAGTTTATGAGAATAGAGGTCTTCAAGTCTCCTTCTCAAACTTCTTTTGTAAAAAGTTTAAATGGGTAGGAATTTTTTTTTCAAGTTGAACTTCATCATCAAATTTCAAACCGTTCTTGTAACTATTCAGAATCTACAACTCAGTTTTTTCAAAAAGACATAACTTCTTCATCCGGAAGCCGTTTTCCGAGCCGTTTTTTTTTTAATCAGCCTAATTTTTCGAGATCTTTCCATTGGAGTAGTTAATTTCAGCTTTTTTCAGCTTCATTTTTTTTTAAAATGGAAAGTGCATGTCTGATTATTCTTAACAGCACCAATTATTTCCAATGGCTACCTCACATGGTAGATATATTTAGAAGTAAAGGGCTTTATTGAATAGCCACAGGACAAAAAATCTAAACCTTCCGATGATGATAAAGTCGCTAAATGGGAAAATAAACAAAATCAAGCACGAGGGTTGATAGGAATATCCATTGCTCAAGATCTTTGATTTTATATCCTTGAAATTGACACCCCTGATGAAACCCTAAAAAAGCTAAATATTGCTTTTGGCATTCAAAATCAAATTAAGGCCCACCAGCTTGAAAATGAGTTGCTTACTTTGAACCCCAATAATTTCTCCTCTATTGAAGATATTTTGTCCAAATTCAAAACCCTTAGACTTCTTTTAGAAGCTTGTATGGTCAAAAAGGACGATGATAGCCTCATCTATTCCATTCTTGCTAAGCTTGGCCCTACATACTCTGTATTTGTTTCCACCTTCCATTCCACTAGAAAAGCCATCATTTCATCAAGAACCGCCTACAAGAACCCCTCTTTTGATGCCTTTTGCAATTCTTTGATAAGAGAACAACAAAAACTCTTACACCTTGGTCTTATCACTTCTGGAAACACTTCTAAGAAAGCCTTAGCAACCCAACAGCAACCATATCAAAAGAATCCCAAGAAGCAGTAACCTAAAAAGTATGGTCTGAAACCAAACAAGGGTCCTAAGCAATTTCAGCGGCAAACTGAAAAGGAAACTCACCAAAATGATAAGGCAAATAAAAACAAAGGGAAGAAGACAGATAGACATTGCAACTTTTGTAATCGTGATGGCCATATAGAGTCCAAATGTTTTAAGAAGATGGAAGCCTTAGAAGCAACAATGAAGAAGCACAACATCAATTTGGAGCACTCTTCACCTTCATCTTCTTCACCTTCATCTTCAGGAATGGCACTTTTTGCTTGTGGTTGTCAAGCATCAAGATCTGGTTATGCATTAAATGTATCTTCCTCTTCTCATTCTCATGAGTGGCTCATTGATTCTGGAGCTTCTTATCACATGGCCAAAAATAAAGCCATGTTTTTTTCTTTAAATGATTGTAACACCAAACATATTTATGTTGGTGATGATAGATCTCTTAGTGTTGTAGGATCTGGAACCATTCATCTCGATAATGGTCAGTTTAATGATGTACTATGTGTTCCTACCTTGTCATGCAACCTTCTCTCTGTTTATCGGATAACTCATTCAGGTGAAGGGAAAATAGTAGAATTCTCACCTCATGATGTTGTAATCAAGGACCTCAAAGATCCTAGACATATTTTAGCTACTGGCATTGCTGATGATTCCACAAGGTTGTATAAGTTTGACAACTTTGGGTCTTCATGTCTTCCCTCCGTTTTTGTTGCTCATAATGATGAAGTGAGCAAACTTTGGCATGAGCGATTTGGTCACTTAAACTATCGCTCTCTTCAAACTCTATGTAAGGAAAATATGGTGACAGGTCTTCCTATGGTATCTTGCCGAAATGGTTTTTTCTCCAGATGTGTACTCGGAAAACATCATCGGGATAGTTTTGACAAATGTGCCTCTTGGCACGACTTAGCCCCTTTGCAGCTTGTGCACGGTGATTTATGTGGTCCACTTCCTATTGTTTCTTTCTCTGGTTGCAAGTACTTATTAACTTTCATTGATGATTTTTCCAGATGCACTTGGGTATACTTCTTAAAACTCAAGAGTGAAGTTTTTAACATGTTCTTGGCCTTTAAGGCCTTTGTTGAGAAACAATCTGGACATCCAAATCTTAAGTTAAGATCAGACAATGGAGGAGAATATGTTAACAACAAATTTATCAACTTTTGCACTAAGCATGGCATTCAATTGCAACAAATTGTTCCATATACTCCACAACAAAATGGTGTAGCTAAAAGGAAGAATCGCACCTTAAAAGAAATGGCTAATTGAATGCTTCAATGTAAAGGACTTAGTCTCAAATTTTGGGCAGAAGTAATTAATTGTGCAAATTACATAGTAAATCACACTCCTATTAAGGTTTTAAGGAATGTATCTCTAGAAGAAGCCTGGAGCTCAATCAAAACAGATGTAAGTCAATTTCGTGTTTTTGGAAGTGATGTTTGAGCCCATATTCCAGATGCGAAACATAAAGCCTTAGAACCTAAGAGTGAAAAATGCATTTTTGTTGGATATTATGAATATGTCAAAGGATATAGACTTCTTCAACCAAAATCAAAAAATATAATCCTTAGAAGAGATGTAAAATTTAATGAAAATATATCGACCTACGAGCCTAGTTCGGCAGGTGTGCCACCTTTGGCCTGCAAGCTTGACTCGGTATATGTGCCACCTCTCTCTATCTATTCTATTTTTTATAGCATTCCTTCTAGTTCAGATGATGACAGCAAGGATGACAATCCTCCTCCACCTCTTGAAGATATTCCTTCAGCTCCACAGCTTCCAAGATGGGTCCGCTCACTTAGATGCAAGAAAGCCTCTTTGGCAGACTTCATAGACGATCAGCGGCATTAATGCTCTCGCCCAAAGAGCTCTTTCCTTATTGGCTCAAGTTCCAGAAAATCCTGATCCAGACACCTTTGAAGAAGCTTCTGGTCATCCAGATTGGGATGAAGCTATGAATGAAGAATATCGTTCCTTATTGGCGAATGATACTTGGGATCTTGTTCCTCTTCCAAAAGGAAGAAAAATTGTCAGATGCAAATGGGTTTACAAAACAAAGTTTGGACCAGATGGAAAAGTGGATAGACATAAAGCTCGTCTTGTTGCTAAAGGATTTTCACAAGTTGAAGGCATTGACTATACTGAAACCTTCTCCCCTGTTGCCAAAATGAATTCTATCCACCTTGTTCTTTCCCTTGCTGCCTCCTTTAAATGGGAAGTCCATCAAATGGATGTTAAATCCGCCTTCTTACATGGAGATTTGCATGAAGAAATCTACATGGAACAACCCCCTGGCTTTATCCAAAACGACTCTAGCCTTGTTTGTCACCTTAGGAAGTCTCTCTATGGTCTCAAACAAGCTCCTCGAGCTTGGTATGCCAAAATGGATAGATTTCTATTAGATAATGGCTAGGTGTCATTCTGACAACACTGTCTACACCAAGAAAGTGGGTAAGTCCTTCACCATCCTTGTTCTTTATGTTGATGATCTTATCCTTACTGGTAGTGATCCCAACCATATAAAGCATGTGAAGTCTATCCTCAAAGAGAAGTTTGAAATGACAAACTTAGGACACTTGCATTATTTCCTTGGTCTTCAAGTCTTGCAATCCAAAGAAGGTATTACCCTTTCTCAGTCCAAGTATGCCTGTGATCTTCTACACCACTTTCAAATGGAAGACTATAAGCCAACCCCTTCTCCCTTTCAATCTGGAGTCAAGCTTTCAGTCACTTGTACTACCCCTGAAGTTGATGCTACCTTATATCGTCAACTTGTTGGTAAACTTTTGTATCTAACCCATACCTGTCCTGACCTTTCCGTTGTTGTTGGTCTTGTCGCTCGGTTTATACACCAACCTCATGAAAGTCACTGGAAAGCAGCTAAAAGAATACTTCGATATATTCGAGGTACAGTTCAGTTCGGGATTCCTTACAATGCAAGAGCATCTCCATTGTTGATTGGTTTCACTGATTTTGATTGGGTTGGTGACTCTGATGATCGAAAGTCTACTGCAGGATATGTATTCACTCGTGGTTTAGGACCTATTACATGGTCTTGTAAGAAACAAAGTGCCATCTCTCTTTCTTCAGCAGAAGCAGAGTATTGTGGTGCAGTTGAAGCCAGCAAGGAAGCCATGTGGCTTCATTAGATCCTGTCTGAATTTTGTCTTCATCAGCAGCATCCAACTACACTTTGGTGTGATAATCAGAGTGCCATTCAGCTATGTAAAAATCCAGTTCAACATCAGCGTATGAAACACATTGAGCTCCACATACACTTCATCAGAAATCTCATTCGTGATCGTGTTCTTGAAGTGCAGTATTGTCCAACCAATGATCAAGTAGCCGATATCTTTACAAAGGCTCTCACAGAAGCGAGGGTTTTAACCACGTGATAGTACTGGTGTATTGATTTGTGATCTATTTGTGAGCGGTGACCTTTGGTTTTTGATCTAAGGAACTTACCCTGTAAATTCCTACACATCCCCTTTGCCTAAACTACCCTCTCTGCAGCTGAAACACTTCTGGAAATTCTTAGCAAATCACGCCCTAGAATTCCAGCTTAGCTTCAAAGCTCTACCTCTGTGTCTTCTCCAAAGGACCCCAAGCCTTTCCTTTATACATTTCTCGTTGGGAAACCAACGACCATGATCAGATCTTGAATCAATGGCTAAGATTAAAAGAAAGCTTGATCTGTGTGACTTAAGACAATTTCATCACATGTTTAATTTAATTAACTTTAATCTTTCAATTTTCTTTAGACTTAGGGTCCTTAATTAAAAAGATTAATTAATTAAATATCTCCCAAACCGGATGAAATTTCCCAATTCCCTTTCTGGGTCTTATAGATCAGGTGTACTCTAATCCCTCCACAAATTTTGGGAACTAGAGCACATCCGATGCTACCCCAATACACAAGATCTCAACACAAGGTGTATTGTCGCAACATCGAAACCAATCTAGCCAGATCAACTAAGGTGGATCTCGCACCACCGAAACTGTGAAAATTCCTTGAATGCAACAACTGGAATTTAATCTTCTAATTGTTAGCAGTTCATTTGTCTTCTGCATTATTATTCGATAAATAACGATAAAATCATTGATGCATTCTTGACAATAAAAAAACGTTGTGGAAATAAAAATACAGAATTGAGAAATAGATGAACACACACAAAATTGACATTGTTGTTTTTGGACAATTGTCCCTGGAGAAAACACCGAAGGGAAAACCAGTGCAACAGAAGAGGGTTTTATTATTATGCAACGATTTGAGAATACAATCAATTGGATGCCTTTCCTAGCAATCCTTTGGATAATACTAATCACAACTAGCAAAATAAACTGTAGATCCAAGATCTCCCTCTACAATTAAGTTTGGCCCAGTCCCGACAACTCGCACTCTCCTAGGCTATTCGCGTTGCCTCTGGGAAATGTGCACTACTACTCAAGCTAAAAATGTACAACCCTGAATTTGCCTCCAGGTGAGAGGTCCAGCCTGTTGATTTTATAGCATCGAGAAGTGTTCCAAGTCTCAAATTTGGAGGAGAGGCTTGGACAGCAGTTATCCAAAGAACCCAGAAATCGTTTGTGGAAATTCCACTCAGATCTTGCTTTATTAAAATACTTAATGTGGATTATTCTTATCTTGGATTTCCATTCCTGAATCCTCAAAGGATATCGTTCCTCTTCTATCACTCTTATCTTGGACAAATGTCCTATCCTCATAGAGTGTCAGCCTCTTTCCTTTTCTTGGATGTCGTATCCTTAAGGAAACCACAGATGCTTATCCAATCCTCCATCATTCTCTCTCCAAGGCCTTCACTTAGGCTGGCAGTTGTTAGTCCTGCTCAAGTTCCTGACACATGAACGCGAGAATGCACATGTGATGTCTAGCATTGTGAAAATTTCTGAATCCAAGTTACAAAAATCTGATTTACATTACTACTTGTTTTTATTAATTTAACAAGTTATTTTCTGAATGCTTCGGGAAAATATTAATGTAAATACATTGCAGCCTACACAAATATACAAATCAAGTACTGAAAAATAAATGAGACAACCATACAAAGGACAAACTTATTTTTGGAAAATTATCCCCAAAAAAACCCAATGCGGGAAAAACGGTGCAGCAGTTCCGAGGGTTTGTATTATTAACCAGTAGTAATTTGAGTACAACTAGGGTGCCATAATCTAACTCACCCAACAGAGAATATCCTCGGCAGACAGATAAAATAGTCAGTTTTACCTCACACTACAAGTTCCGGCTACTCCGAATAAAAAACCGGTGAAATCCCAGCTGCCTTGGATCTAGATTTCTTGGTGTTAGAAACCCTCTAAGGAACAAGCTCCCTCTGTATCTTGATTTCCTTCAGGGAAATCCTTCTACCAACTAATGTCGAAACACTCATCTCCGATCTCTCTTTGTTGTTGATCAACATTGAATCTAGACTTCTTGGCAAGAAGTCTTCTAAGGAACTGCTTCCCTCTACTTTTCTTCTACTCCACTAAACATTGTTCTGCACCAACAGACACAATGCCCCACCAGTAACTCCAGAAGAAAATTGAACTGCGCCTCCAGCCATGGCAATAGGAAAGATCTAGGCTTAGAAACCTCTGCGTTGGCCCAGCAACTGTTGCGGTGCCTCCTGCAACTACAGCGTAACCCTAGTTGGCTGACGCAACCTCTATGTGAGCCTCTCTGGTGACTGCGTCACCCTTCCTCTACCTCTTTCTGGTTCAGCGCTGTCACTCGGGATAGTGGCCTTCCTGTAGCAATTTTTTCTTCGTCCTTTCTCTGATGGCTTCAGCTCTACTTGATCTGCAACAACTCTGATACCATGTGAAAATTTTTGAAACTAAGTTACAAAAATCCTACTATAGAAATCTGATTTACATTACCTACTTGTTTTTATTAATTTAACAAGTTACTTTCTGAATGCTTGAGGAAAATATTAATGTAAATACGTTGCAACCTATACAAACATACAGATCAAGTACTGAAAAATAAATGAGACAACCATACAAAGGACACTTATTTTTGGACAATTGTCCCTGGAAAAACCCAATGTGGGAAAACCAGTGCAGCAGTTCTGAGGGTTTGTATTATTAAGCAACAGTAATCTGAGTACAACAAGGGTGCCATAATATGGCTCACCCAACAGAAAATATCCTCGGCAGACATAAAAAATAGTGATTTTTACCTCACACTGCAAGTCTCGGCTGATCTAGATCAGAAACTGGTGAAACCCCAGCTGCCTCTGCGCAGCCTCTGTGCAGTAGATGCATAGGCTTGCATGGGTCTAGTTGAAGACTACGCCACCCCTTCTCTGCAATGATCTACCTCTCAGAAAATTGAGTTTCAGCCCTGCCAGTTTAGAAACCCTAATCTCTAGCAATTTCTAGATTGTCCCTTGGAGCCACTGCACAGCCCCTGCGTGAGCCCTACATGAGCCCTGCGTGGGCCTGCGTCACCCTCTCTGGGGTCTGTGTCATCTCTCCTAGTGGTTGCACCGATTCCTCTGTTGTCTTTGTTGCCTCTCTGCAATGTACTCTTGGTCCTCCGACCAACAATTGCTTCTGCCCCTCACCACTGCTCTGAATCACTCAGATCCAATCTTCGTCCGAGCACTGCTCCGTCAGAAGAATTCAATCTCTATATTCAGACTCTGTGTGTGTTCACCAACTGAACCTCAAGCCTTCCTTTATACTTTTCCCGTTGATGAATCAATGGGCGTGATCTAATCTCTAATCGATGGCTAAGATTAGAAAAGACTTGATCTTCGTCACTTGGAACATTCTCACCCATATTTAAATTAATTCACTCTAATTATTTTATTTGCCTAAGTTTTAACTTAGGCTCCATTTCAAATAATTAATTATTTGAATAACTTAAGCTACGGGTGGAATTTCTCCAAACGATTTCTGGGTCTTGGAGATCTCATGTGTTCTAGCCCCTCCACAAAATTTCAAAGCTAGACCACATCCAATGCTACCCAAAAATCAACAAACATCACTCCCTCTAAAGCAAAGAGGATATCCCTATGCTCTTGAAGAATAGATCTTTGCTCCTATCTAAGGAGACTCCTTAACTCCCTCTCAAATCTAGAGGATATTCCTGACTTACTTTATAATTGGGAAGTCATATCCACAAGTTTTCTAGCTTGTCTTTACAAGAGTATCAACTACCAATTCTCCATAGCTGTTAGGCTTCCTCGTTTCTCTTCATCTCATCATATCAAGCCTGCTTCTTTTCGAGGTATCGTGGAGCCATCTTAACTCTTCAATTTTTGTAACAAGGACCAGGTCACCTTTCGTGCACGTCACTTTCATCTTGTCATCATTGATGAAGGCATTATATTAAGCCTTTCCAAATTTCAAGTTGATCATAGCTTCCTCATGAAAGTGATCTTTTGACCTTCAAGTTATCTTCTTGCTGTTGAGATTTTGTCTATTTGGGGTAGCATCAGTTGTGCTCTAGGTCCAAAATTTTGTGGAGGGACTAGAGTACACTTGATCTACAAGACCCAGAAATGGATTTGAGAAATTTAAAGTTGTGTTCAAGTTATTCAAATAATTAATTATTTTTAATGGATTTCCTAAGTCTAGCTTAGGAAAATAAAATAATTAAAGTGAATTAATTAACACGTGCTGAAATTGTCTTAAGTCACATGGATCAAGCAGTCTTTTAATCTCCGCCATTGATGGATGATTTAATCTCGGCCGTTGAAAGGTTCAACGAAAAAGTATAAGAGAAAGGCTTGAGGGTCAGTTGAGCACACACAATTTTTGTAGAACTGACTAATAGATCTGGAATTTTAGGGTGGGTTTGCTAAGAATTTCCAGTGGAATTTCCTGCAGTGAGGAGTAGTATTGACTGAGGGAATGATCTAATTCCAAGAGCCAAGAGACAACACGAGGCAAGAGGAGCAACTCAAGGACAACACAGAGAAGAAGAGCAACAACTACGTAGGTGCTGTGCAGCTGCTACGCAGGTGCTATGCAGGACAGCACAAAGGCACTAGGAGGCTTATGAAATCACACAGAGGGTCTTTTAGGGCCAGTGTGAGGCTGTGAAACCCTTCCAGGGGTGACGCAGTCCCTTTTGGTGCAATGCAGTGGCATTTGAGGCTAGCAGGGCTAACACTGAGGCTTCAGGGGCAATGCTAAGGGTTTCTAGGGTCAGAACCAGGCTGAGTCCTGTAAATCCCGTTTGAGGGTGTGGATCAGTCAGATATTTGGCTCTACATCTTCAGGTTAGCTGCAGATTTTATATCTTTTATTCTTTATCGGGTTTTCCAAGGTTGGAACCCAGATTTGCTGTGCTCATAACTACTTAATAATAAAACCCTCATATCTGCTGAACTGGTTTTCCCGCTTTGGGCTTTTCCGGGGACTTATGTCCAAAAATCCATGTGTCACTTTGTTGCATGAGTGAATTATTCAGTAAATGATCTGCATGTGTAGGCTGTAGTTGTGTTTATTTTCGGTATTTTCTGAATCTAATTTCTGAAAAATAACTTGTATAAATTAAATCAAGTAGGAGAAAAATAAACCAATACACTGCACTAGAATTTTCAAATGGTATCAGAGCGATAGCAGATCAAGCTGAATCTCCAACAATCAGCTGAAGAATTATCTTTTCTACAAAGAAGTGTACAGCTACAACATCCTGAAAGGCATCTGACAAGAGGAGGACGAACCACAGTGGAGACAACGACCAAACCGTTAAGGCCCCCAGGGATTACAACAGAGCCTTCCCAAGGCAACCAGTAAGGAATGCATCACCCAACTGGGGTTACGTAGTCCAACATAGATGTGTCACTGGGAATGCACACGGGTCAAACAGAAGACGATGTCCAGTCACTTCTCCTGTTGCGGAAGAATGTTGCCAAGACTGAAAGCAGTGTTGGTGGGGTAGAGATTCTGCAACTGCAGAATTGTGCCTAGCTATGGCAACAAAGGCGGGAGGAAGACAGTCATTCAACAGATCTGAGCCAAATAGATATGAGATTTGATCAGGAAGAGGATCGAAGAATATTGTCTGTTTGAGTTGTTAGCACTGGTATTTGCATCCCACCCATCCTGCCTTATTTTACTTTGCTTTCACCTCGTCTCCATCATTATCATTGACCTCGCTTCGCTTTTTAACCATTTTTCCCAACGGTGCCCAAGTCATCATTGTTCACAAACACTAAATCCTAATTTCTTCTCCCACTTAGCTACGGTTTGTTATGGAAACGAGACATTTGAGCAGAGGAGGCATAAGGTAGGTCATATCATTAAGTAGGAGGTCATTTCAGCTCATAAAAAGCATGTCTCCATCATTTTTTGAGAAGTCATTCCAAGAGTCAAGTCATTTGCACTCATAGGGGATTTTTCTTCAAACTGTGTTTCTGACCAAACAAAGATGAATTTGACAAAAGTGAGAAAGGTTTTTGTCCATCATAGGTCAAGGAAGAAAAACCTCCTTCAGATTTTACACAGGTGTCATAGTTTTAAAGAAATGTCAAAAACAGAGGTGCCACAGGAGAGTTGCTGCACTTCTGGAGTGACCTTGGGAAAATCAAGTTTTATCATAGTTGGATTGTCCAAATGACTTGCTTGATAATTCAAATGATAACTAGACTAAGAGAGCTTTCCAATGAGCTATCATGAGCTCAATTTGGAGTTGAGGAAGGCCTCCAAAAGTTGTCTGCAACAGCAGTTTGCATTTTTGCACCCTCATTCCACACTTTTTGACCAGTCTTGGGAAAATCAACTTTTGACAAGGAAAATCAACTCCAATCATAAAACCAAAGGTATATTTGGAAAGTAGACAGGATAAGCTTTCCAACGAGCTATACTGGGTCCAATTTGGATGCCGGGAAGGCCTCCAAATGTGGTATGCAAACATGTGTTGCACTGGCACTGCGCGTTTCAAACTGAAGTTGTGCAAAAACAAGGTCGTTGCGCATTTAACCAGAACAATGCGCGTTGGGCAAATTCTCAATGCAATTTTCAACGATGTTGCACGTTCAGGAGGGTCACTATGCGTTCACCCAAAAAGCTCCAAAAATCCTTTGTCAGCATGCCACTCCACCAATTGATGCCAAATCTTTGCACAATGAGTCTTCAAAGCTTCTGTTGCCAGTAAGTAACAAAATTCTCATCACCTTGATGTATTATTGTGCTTCAAGTCAATTCAAACCTACTTCTTAAGTAAGAAACCCTAATGTTTAATAAAACCTAATTCTCATCCTAAAGCTAATCCCTAAACATTCATACACTCTCCCTCACATTCCTAAAAACATTCACCCAATTCCCTATCCCCATTCCCTAAACAATCTCATCCCTCATAACCCTAAGCCTAGGGTTTCACTTGCCTAGGCTACCCTCCATATTCCCATTACCTTCATATCCCCAACACCTCCCTTCACTTCATATTCCTTCATTTCATTCCATCATCCCTAGGGTTTTTGACACCAAACACATCATAGCAACCTAGCAGAGGTGAAATTAGCAAGCCTAAGAGGGTTGATTTTGGCACAATGGAACATACCTATCACAGAGGTCATAGGCAGGTGTTTACCCCATAGATTGTGGGAGGGGGCCTGCCTTCTTCACCAACAAAAGCAGGTACACAATGACAAGGAAAAGATGGTAGAGGTGGACATACATAAAAAGGAAGGCCTCCATGAGAAAGAGGCAGATTTTGAACTTGTAGACTTGGACACAATTGATGATGATGAAGATTAGCCTCCAAGACAGCGACCTAGGACTAGAGGGCTGAAAAGAGCTCTAGCCCTAGAGAGACAAACGGAAGGTGAGATAGCACACCAGCTTACCCTAAATGAACAGCTCGCCACAGAAATCAATGAGCAAAAAGAAGCATGGCTTGAGAGAGTCAACCAAGACTTGGAGCAACTCTTGGTCAAGACTCAAAAGGACAACGACATTCAGAGAAAGATGGCAAAGCATTATGTCATGAAGAACAAAATTGCAAGGGCCAAGCTCAAACGAGCCCATGCAAAAATTCAAGCTTTGACCAAGCAAGAGAAGAAAGGGAAGTTGGACATATTTGCAGAGGTGTCACGTCATGATTCAAACATTAAATGATCAAGTACCCTCACAATTTCAACAAGTTTTGGCAAAATTTTGCATTCTATGAAAATTCTGTGTTTTTGAGTATTTTTGCACACATAAATTTTCCTAAACGCGTAGTGACCTGGACGCTGCGCTCTTTTTTGGTACCTCCAAATGACAAATGGCCACTACCACGAGGTTTGTATTGATGAGGACATCAACCCTATGAAGTTTCAGAATTTTTGGTGGAGAAATAATCCATCAAAAGCTCAAAAAACCATCAAAATTTCATGTTTTTGCCTCTAAATCTACCTGGTCGCTGCGCGTTTACTAGTCTCGGGAGAACAGGTTTTTGACAGGGCAAATGAGCACCATTTTGAAAACTGGAGGTAGTTTTGGAAAATAGACTGAAAGGGCTTTCCAATGAGCTATCATGGAGCTGATTTGGACACCGGGAAGGCACCCAAAATCAGCCTTGAACAGAGGTAAATTTTTCTACCTGGACGCTACGCGTTTCACAAGAAAAAAGTATTTTACACAGTCTTCAGAAATTTTTGAAGTTTCACTCCAGTTTGACTTTTACTTTAGGAAATGAGGAATTTACTTATGTAAATGGTCAAGATGAATGTAAATATCATGTTTTTACTTTTACCTAGGGTAAATACATTAGGTAAGTCAACCATTTGAGGTGTAATGAATCAGTTCATTAGAGATAGGAATGAGTCGCTTTTCTCATCCTACACTCTAGCTATCAGTTTAGCTTTTTACATAATATCTCCCTCATCTCATGAATTAGACCTCTATGGATGAGTGGAGGTGGTTTTGAGGTCTATTTAGCTCAGATCTTCACAAGAGTCAAAGGTTGGAATCAGTTTCATTTTGCTTTGTGGATCAAGAAGACTTTGTATTCAGTTTTGTCCATTAATACAAGAGGAGTTGCAGCGATATTTATGGGATACCTGTGGTATTAAATGTCCTTCATTGTTTTCTCTTTAGTTACATATGTGTGAACGTATTGTTCATTTCCTTTCCATTTCTATGATATGATCTTTTATAAGTGTGAGATTCAAAATCCATGCTAGTCATGCTCTGTTTTGGATAATTGATCATAATTTGTTTCATGTCTTCTATCTGAGAGAAAATCATCTTCTATGCTTCCCTCGGCCTTCTTACATTTTCTGAACCATCCCATAACCATTTGCCTCAAGTGATTGACATTGTACCTACCTTGCCCCATTCATCCCTGCAACCCTTTTTGTCTCTTGCCCTGACCTAGCCTTTCCTTGATCTATTTTCATTATCTATTGATTTATCCAACCAAACCAAAAATCAAAACAACCCCTTGTACTCGTTATCTAGCCTAAAACCCCTAATTGCTCCAACCCTCCTGGCTGTGACCCTTTTTGGAGAGAGCCCTCTCCGGCTTGCTAGGGCTAGCTGTCAAGTCAAAAGCTTGGTTTGGGGTTACCTCTGTTGGGATTCCTTCCTCAGCCTTCAGAATCTGGTGGAGTGATAACAAACTGGCGCCGTTGCCGGGGAACGAAAGATCAAATCTTCCCTGGGAAAGAACGACAAAGATTTAGATCTAATTGTTGATGGTGAACAACAGTTGGACACATATTAAGGCTGAACCATTCACCCAGCGACTCCATTGATTGAAAGATCCAGAAAATCAACGCTTCATGGCAACTCCACTGCATGAAGATCAGTAGCTTCAATAATTTTCAAGATGGAAACTATTGCAAGAAGGTATGCTCCCATGAGCCGAGATCATATTACAGGTTTCCCAAATAAAATGCCTAAGGTAGATTGGCAAAGGAATTTGGCTATGTTTAAAGATGATGATAGGAACGATGTTGCTTTACATCTAGTTAAATTTCACATACACACACACAAGTTGAAGGTTGAATTTTCTGAAGATTGTCTTTTAAAGATGTTCATGGCTTCTCTTGAAGGAAAATCACGATCTTGGTATGAAGGTTTTCCAGTGTTTGTTCTCTTAGAGTTTTCCATTCAATATTTTATGAAGAATACAAGGAGTCCTACCCTTCTTTATCTTTAGTTAATAATCGTTGTGATCAATTTGAGGTTTTCATTCAAAACCTAGAGGATTATTACGATGATAATGAGTTCATGGATGAAGAGATCTTGGAGGCTTTGCATGACAATCCTTTTCATCACCAAAAAGAGCAAGTGTTTTCTCTCGTGTAAGAAAAATATGATGTATATTGTCTTGATGTACATAAAGACTTCCCACAGGAAACAATTCTTGCAGCAGCACAAGAAGTTGATTAGCCAAAGGTTAAAGAAGATATTCAGCGTCCTTGTGAATCTTTAGGAGAGAAAGAAGACAATTATTGTGTTATCAAAAGAAAACAAAAAGTACTCTCTCCTCTGTTTGAAGATGAGATAGATCAACTCTTGAACAGTCATATTACAGCCCAAGCTAATGCAGGTTTGCAGTGTTCACATAGTCAAGAATGTGTTGATAAAACCTTTTCCATTTTTGAAAATGAAAATCTAAGTTTAAATAAGGACAATCCTGAAACTAGATTTATAGATCATCATAAAGAAAGACAATCTCCTTTTTCAATGTTCATATTTGATGAAGTTTCTCCTGAACCTGATTTTCCTAAGTACGATAAATATGAAGATCGTTTTGATGACGAACTTGATGAAACTATAAAAGAAATTGTTGTGAGTAAACCAATTTATGATGATGATTCCCTACAAGAAGATCAGCTAGCAGATACTGTTGTCTTTCATAAAAATGATAGCGCTGTCATGTTTGTTAATCTTGAAGAATGTTTCTTGTTTAAGGATGACATAGACTATGAATTTGAGGAGTATGAACCAGAGAGAGACAAAATGCTAGAGATTGAGTCAGAATTTCTCATGCTTGAGGAATTTACAGCCAACACTTAGATAGCAGAAGGTTATACTCCCCTATGCCTTGCATGATCAACAAACAAGTGTTCTTTCATATTAGAATGAAGGGAGTACTTGTATATTTGCTACTGGATCTCAAGACAAGGGAATGCTTCAAGATTTTCAAGATCCCTTCGGTAGTCTTTGGCAATCATTGGAGAAGTTGAATGTTGTTTTGTTTGTCAGCATAAGCCTTGGTTTCAGTTTCTATTGTGAGTTGCCTACACGTATATCATTCTGCCTGCTCAAGGAAAGTGAGAGCAGAACTTCAGTAAGTAGCCAACTCCTGGATTGGTTACACTGGAAGGATAATTTTACATAATCAGCAATTGTGCAGCAGATTAGAGTAGGTTGGTATCATTTCAGTTTGATTTTATTTTATATTCAACAAGTGTTAACAGAATTCATCAAGGTTTGAAGCCCGAGGTGAAGGCCCTAAGGCTTTGATGATCTATTAGTGTGGGTGGAAGTTTGCAGTGTGTTTTCAATTTCAGTTTACAGATTGGACACCATTGCCCAATGGATAAGGCACTGATCTACAAATTCAGAGGTCTGCGGTTCTTGGCACCTCCAAGGAGCTACCATCCATCGCTGGAGCCGATGTTAACACTAGTATTTGAATCCCACCCATTCCGACTTATTTTATTTTACTTTCACCTCATCTCCGTCATTATCATTGACCTCGCTTCGTTTTTTAACCATTTTTCCCAAGGGTGCCCAAGTCATCATTGTTCACAAGCATTAAACCCTAATTTCCTCTCCCACTGAGCTAGGGTTTGCTATGGAAACGAGACATTTGAGCAGAGGAGGCATAAGGTAGGTCAAATCATTAAGTATTAGGTCATTTCAGCTCATAAACATCATGTCTCCATTTTTTGAGAAGTCATTCCAAGAGTCAAGTGACAAGTCATTTGCCACTCATAGGGTCGATTTTTCTTCAAACTGTGTTTCTGACCAAACAAAGATGAATTTGACAAAAGTGAGAGAGGTTTTTGTCCATCATAGGTCAAGGAAGAAAAACCTACTTCAGAATTTACACTAGTGTCATGGTTTTAGAGAAATGTTAAAAACACAAGTGCCAAAGGAGAGTTGCTGCACTTCTGGAGTGACCTTGGGAAAATCAAGTTTTATCATAGCTGGAGTGTCCAAATCACTTGCTTGATAATTCAAATGATAACTAGACAAAGAGAGCTTTCCAATAAGCTATCATGAACTCAATTTGGAGTTGAGGAAGGCCTCCAAAAGTTCCCTGCAACAACACTCTGCATTTTTGCACCATCATTCAGCACTTTTTGACCAGTGTTGATAAAATCAACTTTTGACAAGGAAAATCAACTCCAATCATAAAACCAAAGGTATATTTGGAAAGTAGACAAGATAAGCTTTCCAACAAGCTATCTTAGGCCCAATTTGGATGCCTGAAAGACCTCCAAATGTGGTCTGCAAAAATGTGTTGCACTGGAGCTGCACGTTTCAAAGTGAAGTTGTGCAAAAACAGGGGCGTTGCGCGTTTAGCCTGGACATTGCACATTTAACCAGGGCGCTGCGCGTTTGGCCAAATTCTCAGTGCAATTTTCAATGATGCTGCGCATTCAGAAGGGTCGCTGCGCGTTTAGCTGGGTTGCTACGCGTTCACACAAAAAGCTCCGAAAAGCCTTTGTCAGCCTCCCACTCCACCAATTGATGCCAGATCTTTGCACAATGAGTCTTCAAAGCTTCTATTTCCAGTAAGTAACAAAGTTCTCATCACCTAGATGTATTATTGTGCTTCAAGTCTGTTAATTTTGGACAACTAGGTCCAAACTCCATGTTGAGAAGATGCCAATATTTTTATTAGACTCCTCTTTCGGAGAGGTGCAAGATCAATCTAAAGATTATCTTGATCTAATGAGTAGAACATTTATTTTGAATTTATTCAAAATATGTGCAGGTTGGCCTGAAGATTTGGAGCCCCAACAGTTGTGTTACACACCCTCATTCATGGATATAAATTGGTCAACGTTGGAGAACATTTTCACTCATCACATCCTCACACATTCTCTCTCATCATCTGATTGGTTCAATCACCCTGGAGGCTCTTCTTCATCCACACGTGGCAAACGCAGCAAAGAGATTTATGTTTTCTGTCATAGGGTTTTTCAGCGCAGATTTGACCAGTGTTGACTTTGGTCAATGCTTGGTCAAACTAACCCAAAACTTGGTCAAAATTTCGATTTCCTTAGTCCGCATTTTTTGGCACTGAAATCGAGGTTGACTGTTGACTCTGTTGACTTTGCCCAGGATGCGTTGACTTTGTTGTTGCTGCTGTTTGGGTTGACCGTTGACTGACAACGTTGACTTTCATTGACTTTTGGGGTTGACTGATCTGGCTGTCTTAGAGGGTTGTGTGACACTTCTAGTTGGCTAACCATATTAAGACTTTGTTGGTTAAAGCATCCTGTTGACCGCCATAACGCACCAACACACTTATGTATTTTGGCTTGTCTACTGTCGATCTACTGGTATCTTCTATTAGCATTTTAATTTCTTGTTTATGTGATTGTTGACTGATATTGGGATAAAAAGTAAAGTTGCATCAAGCATAGAACATCTACAAAAATTTACATGGTATCGGAGCTGAGGTGAAGACAAAGCCCTAGTTTGCAGCAATCACCGAAGAAGAGCATGGGTTCCTCAAACTACAATGGCTTTAAGGCTGATGACAAATTGACTGGGAAGGAAGACTTCCATGCCTGGAAGATGACAATGGACCTTAATTTGGAAGACCAAGATGTCATGGACTATGTGCAGGGTAAAATCCAAGAGCCTCCATCCACTACAACTATTGCCGCCAAATCAAAGTATAAGAAGGGGGAAATCAAAGCAAAGTTGATGATCAGGGACTCAATTCATAAGAGTCTGGTTGCCTACATCTCTAAGTTGGGCACATCCAAAGAGATGTATGATAAGTTGGTCAACATGTTCAAGGCCAACAATGTGAATCAAGCCTTATTCTTCAAGAACCAATTGAAGAATCTGAAGAAAGGTCGGGATGAGTCTGTTCAATCATATTTTCTGAAGCTGACCAAAATCAGGAATAATTTTCTGCCTATTGGTGAAACAATAGCTGATCGAGAGATGGTTCTCACCACACTTGGAGGTCTCTCATCCTAATGGCATGTATTCAAAACTACCATTCTCAATAACAATGTCATACCTGATTTTGACGAAGTACTATCGAGATGAGTACAAGAAGAAACAAGGATGAAAGAATATGAAAATAAAAGAAATGCTGCCTTCACTACTCGTGCTAAGAAGAACTTTGGTGGTCCAAAGAACAAAGAAAGAGCAAGGGCCCAAGGAAAGAAAGGCAAATGTTACACTTGTCACAAGCTCGACCACTATGCTAGAGAATGCCCTTTCAAGAAGGATTCTCCCAATGATGATGACAACAACAACAACCGGAGGAATGGCAATCAAAGGAACAACAGGTTCAATGGGAAGAGGAAGGCTCCCTCCGACGGAAATGGGAAACCTTTCAAAAGGTCGAGAAATTCCAGGTATGAAGAATCAAATGTTGTAGATGATAAAAGAAATGAATTCATTCTTGTATCTGCCCTCTCTGTTGCATCTCCACCCAACACTATGGATGTCTGGTTGATAGATAGTGGTGCTTGAAGGCACTTCACTGGGTTCAAGGAAGCACTTTCTGATATGGTTGAAAAGGATGTTAATCTTAAAATTATCCTTGGAGATAATGCCACATATCCCGTGAAAGGGACAAGGACTGTGACCCTCCACTTGTCTCAAGGTCAAGTCCTCCGCTTGCAAGATGTACTATATGTGCCTAATTTGAAGAAGAACCTTGTGTCTATATAGGCCATGGAAGACAAAGGTTTCAATGTGGCATTCATTGATAGGAAGGTGCATATCTGGAAGAAGAGTTTCAAGGAAGCTATCACGATTGGGTTTAGAGTTGATACACTCTACCATGTTGGAGGAAGTCCACTAGGAACGATGACGTGTGATACTATCCGACAGACTGAACTATGGCACCGGAGGTTTGGAAACCTTCACTACAAAGCCCTTCGCGAAGCAAGGAAGGTGGTGACTGGGATGCCCGAGTTCACAAATGATCATGAAGGTGTATGTCAGGGTTGTGCCAAAGGAAAGCATACAAGGGGACCTTTCCACTCAAGTGTCACAAAGACATCTAATGTCTTGCAATTGATACATTCTGATCTATCTGGTATGCTACCCGTGACATCCTTGGGAGGATGTTCTTATTATATGACGTTCATAGATGACTTCTCTCGCCAGACCTGGATATACTTCTTGAAAAAGAAGGATGAGGCTTTCATGCAGTTTCGTACCTTCAAAGCCTTGCTGAAAAATCTGACAGGGAAGAAGATCAAGATATTGAGGACCAATAATGGCACTAAATATGAGATGAACGAGTTCAAGAACTTTTGCAGAGAAGCTGGCATCAAGAGGGAGACCACAATGTTTGTGAGCTACAGCAAAACTTCGAAGACCTATAAAGTCTATGTGCCTGGTCAAAGGGAAGTGGAGATATGCCACGATGTTACCTTTGACGAAGATGCTTCCTGGAGGAAAGTAGTCAATCTTCCAAGATCTGAGAAAGATCATGAAGCTAGGCCTGGAAATCAAGAAACCAAAAGATGAGACGATGCCCGATGTTGAAGGACCGATGGACCCAATTGATCCACCTCCTTCAATGAGGAAAAGACCATCATGGCTCAGGGACACTCTCGAGGATGTCGTGAAAGCAAGAAGTTGAATAGATACCAAGGGTATCTAGCAGCCATGAGTACTATTATACAATCTGAGCCGAGATCTTTTGAGGAAGCCGTAAAGCATCAAGTCTAGAAGGATGCTATGCACGAAGAATATGAGTCCATTATGAAGAATGATGTCTGGAATGTGGTGCCAAGACCGAAGGACAAAGTAGTTGTCACCTCGAAATGGCTCTCTAATATCACGCATGGATCTGATGGAAGTGCTGAAAATTTCAAGGCAAGATTCGTTGCCCATGGCTTCTCTCAAAAGGAAGGTGTAGACTCTGATGATATATTTGCAATTGTGGCCCGATATACCACCATCCGATCTATCATAGCCCTTGTTGCTATGCAAATATGGAGTCTTCATCAGATGGATGTGAAGACCGCATTTCTGCATGGTGCGATAAAGGAAGAAGTGTATGTGAAGCAACCTCTGGGGTTCGAAGTCCAGGATCAGGACACCCATGTCTACAGGTTAAAGAAAGCCCTCTATGGGTTGAAGCAAGCACCCAGATCTTGGTACGAGAGGATAGATAGCTACCTGATGAAGCTGGGCTTCACTCGTAGTAATGTTGATCCAAACCTTTACTTCAAGGTTGATAGAGTAAAGCCTCTCATTCTGGTGTTGTATGTGGACGACCTCTTCCTGACAGGTGCTGACCCTCTCATTCATCAGTGCAAGAGGGAGCTCGCTATTGAGTTCGAGATGAAGGACCTAGGACTGATGCACTACTTCCTAGACCTGGAGGTCTGGCAGAGACCTGGAGAGATTTTCCTTTCTCAAGGAAAATAATTGTGAAGCTTCTGGAAAGATTTGGTATGTTGAACTGTAAGTCCGTGTCCACAGCGATGGAGCTCAACTTTAAGAAGTTGAGTGGCAGCGCTGCTGGACCCATGCTAGCAAATCCTAATGAGTATCGTCAACTCATAGGGAACCTGATGTTCTTAGTGAACACCCGTCCGGACGTATGTTTTGCAGTAAACACTTTGAGTCAACATACGGTTGAGCCTCATCACTTTCACTGGGTTAGTGCCAAGAAACTCTTGAGATATCTCTAGGGCACGATAGAACATGGGCTGAGATACACTGCTGGGGGCATGACACTCCATGGATATACTGATGTCGATTGGGCTGGCAGTGTGGTGGATCGCAAGAGCACATCGTTATGCTGCTTCACACGTAGATCTACTTCGGGTAGGAAACAGAAGTCGGTAGCCTTGAGCACCGCTGAGGCCGAATACATTGCAGCATGTATGTCCTGTTGTGAAGTCACTTGGTTGCAAAAGCTCTTCTATGAGTTGTTCGAGCATGTGCTAGATGCCACCGTTATCCTTTGTGATAACCAGAGGCAGATTCGTTTGTCAGAGAATCCTGTGTTCCACGACCGATCCAAGCATGTTGATGGTTGGTACCACTTTATCCGAGATATAGTACAGCAAGGCATTGTAAGGCTCGATCATATAGGAACTGATGAGCAAGTCACGAATATTCTCACAATGCCCTTGGGGAAGGTCATGTTCCTAACCTTTTGTGAGAATCTTGGAATCGTGGAACGACCCTATTCTGAGGGTCCTGTTGGACGATGAGCTCTGGGAGCTCTAAGGGGCTTTGGAGATAGCTTCTCGGAGCTATAAGCAACCACAGGGCTAAGCTTGCCGAACCTTGTTGGTGTGCTTCTGCCCCACCGTTATGATGATTGAGTTGGTTCACGTCTCATGATCTGTGCCTCGTAAGTATCCTACCCATTGAGTCCCGAGCTCCTAGGAAGTACCTCTCATTTGGCCAGTGAGTTGGGAAAAGCTAGAGACTAGTAGCAAATACAGATGGACGCATCAAATATTGCCGTACTCTCTATCTAGGATGGCACGTGTCCAACCACTTGATCTGGGATCAAGTATAGTGAGGTTTCGGACCTCCTACTGACTTCGGGTCAGATAAACCAACTCTCGGACCTCTGGGTTGAATCTGTCAGCCGGGAATGATGTCTTGGTGACTGACCCACCTTTGTTCTGAAATAAAGAAGCCAACAAAGCAAGTTACGGCGGGATGACGCACGATGTTTGGATTGCACAGGTGGATGTAGTTCTCCCTAGTTGAGAGGGAGTGTTAATTTTGGACAACTAGGTCCAAACTCCATGTTGTGATGCTCAGATGAAGATGCCAATATTTTTATTGGACTCCTCTTTCGGAGAGGTGCAAGATCGATCTAAAGATCATCTTAATCCGATGAGCAGAACATTTATTTTAAATTTATTCAAAATATGTGCAGGTCAGCCTGAACGTTTGGAGCCCTAGCAGTTGTGTCTTCACTCTCATTGATGGATATAAATTGGTCAACATTGGAGGACATTTTCACTCATCACATCCTCACACATTCTCTCTCATCATCTGATTGGTTCGATCACCTTGGAGGCTCTTCTTCATCCACATGTGGGAAACGTGTTGAGAGATTTATGTTTTCTCGTCCTAGGTTTTTCAACACGTATTGGACCGTTGACTTTGGTCAACGCTAGTCAAACCGACCCGAAATTTGGTCAAATTTTTTATTTCCTTAGTCCGCATTTTGGCACCGAAATCGAGGTTGACCGTTGACTTTCACTAGGTTGCATCTTTGTTTGCTGTTGCTATTTGTGCTGACCGTTGACTGACAGCGTTGACTTTCGTTGACTTTTGGGGTTGACTGATATGTCTGTCCTAAAGGGTTGTGTAACACCTCTGGTTGGCTGACTGTATTCAGACTTTGTTGGTTGAAGCATCCTGTTGACCGTCGTAACGCACCAACACGCTTGTGTATTTTGGCTTGTCTTTTGTCGATCTACTAGTATGTTCTATCAGCATTTTACTTTCTTGTTTATGTGATTGTTGACTGATATTGGGATAAAAAGTAAAGTTGCATCAAGCATAGAACATCTACAAAAATTTACAAAGCCAATTCAAACCTACTTCTTAAGTAAGAAACCCTAGTGTCTAATAAAACCGAATTCACATCCTAACGCTAATCCCTAAACTTTCATACACTCTCCCTCACATTCCTAAAAACATTCACCCAATTCCATATCCCCATTCCCTAAACAATCTCATCCCTTATAACCCTAAGCCTAGGGTTTCACTTGCCTAGACTCCCCTCCATATTCCCATTACCTTCATATCCCAAACACCTCCCTTCACTTCATATTCCTTCATTTCATTCCATCATCCCTAGGATGTTTGACACCAAATACATCATGGCAACCTAGGAGAGGCGAAATTAGCAAGCCTAAGAGGGCTAATTTGGGCACATTGGCACATACCTATCAGAGAGGTCATAGGCAGGTGTTTACCCAACAGATTGTGGGAGGGACCCTGCCTTCTTCACCAACAGAAGAAGGTACACAATGAAAAGGAAAAGATGGCAGAGGTGGACATACATGAAGAGAAAGGCCTCCATGAGAAAAAGGCAGATTTTGAACTTGTAGACTTGAACACAATTGATGTTGATGAGGATCAGCCTCCAAGACAGAGACATAGGACTAGAGGGCTGAAAAGAGCTCTAGCCCTAGAGAGACAAAGGGAAGCTGAGCTAGCACACCAGCTTACCCTAAATGAACAGCTCGCCATAGAAATCAATGGCCACAAAGAAGCATGGCTTGAGAGAGTCAACCAACACTTGGAAGAGCCCTTAGCCAAGGCTCAAAAGGACAATGACATTCAGAGAAAGATGGAAAAGCATTATGCCATCAGGAACAAAATTGCAAGGGCCAAGCTCAAACGAGCCCATGCAAAAATTCAAGCTTTGACCAAGCAAGAGAAGAAAGAGAAGTTGGACATACTTGCAGAGGTGTCACTTCATGATTCAAACATTAAATGATCAAGTACCCTCACAATTTTGACTAGTTTTGGCAAAATTTTGCATTCTATGAAAACTTTGTGTTGTTGAGTAAAGCACACTGAAATTTTCCTAAACGCATAGAAACCTGGACGCTACACTCTTTTTTGGGACCTCCAAATGAAAAATGGCCACTACCAGCAAGTTTGTATTTATGAGAAAATAAACCCTATGAAGTTTCAGAGTTTTTGGAGGAGAACTAGTCCATCAAAAGCTCAAAAAACCATCAAAATTTCATGTTTCTACCTCTAAATCTGCCTGGTCGCTGCGCGTTTACCAGTCTTGGGAGAACAAGTTTTTGGCAAGGCAAATGAGCACCGTTTTGAAAACTGGAGGTAGTTTTGGAAAATAGACTGAAAGGGCTTTCCAATGAGCTATCATGGAGCTAATTTGTACACCAGGAAGGCACTCAAAATCAGCCTTCAACAGAGGTGAATTTTTCTACCTGGACGCTGCGCGTTTCACAAGAAAAATGTATTTTACAGTCTTCAGAAATTTTTAAAGTTTCACTCCAGTTTTATTTTTACTTAAGGAAATGAGGAATTTACTTATGTAAATGGTCAAGATGAATGTAAATATCATGTTTTTACTTCTACCTAGGGTAAATACATTAGGTAAGTCAACCATTTGAGGTGAAATGAATCAGTTCATTAGAGATAGGAATGAGTCACTTTTCTCATCCTACACTCTAGCAGCTATCAGTTCAGCTTTTTATGTAATATCTCCCTCATCTCATGAATTCGTCCCCTATGGAGTGGAGGTGGTTTTGAGGTCTACTTAGCTCAAATCTTCACAAAATTCAAAGGTTGGAATCAGTTTCGTTTTTCTTTGTGGATCAAGAAGACTTTGTATTCAGTTTTGGCCATTAATACAAGAGGAGTTGCAACTATATTTATGGGATACCTATGGTATTAAATGTCCTTCATTGTTTCCTCTTTAGTTACATGTGTGAACGTATTGTTCATTTCCTTTCCATTTCTATGACATGATCTTTTATAAGTGTGAGACTCAGAATTCATGTTAGTCATGCTCTGTTTTGGATAACTGGTCATAATTCGTTTCATGTCTTCTGTCTGAGAGAAATTCATCTTCTATGCTTCCCTCAACCTTCTTACATTTTCTGAACCATCCCATAACCATTTGCCTCAAGTGACTGACATTGTACCTAACCTGCCACATTCATCCCTACAACCCTTTTTGTCTCTTGCCCTGACCTAGCCTTTCCTTGATCTATTTTCATTATCTACTGATATACCCAACCAAACCAAAAATCAAAACAACCCCTTGTACTCATTATCTAGCCTAAATACCCTAATTGCTCCAGCCCTCCTGGTTGTGACCCTTTTTAGAGAGAGCCCTCTTCAACTTGATAGGGCTAGCTGTCAAGTCAAAAGCTTTGGTTTGGGGTTACCTCTGTTGGGATTCCTTCCTCAGCCTTGGGAATCTGGTGGAGTGATAACATGAGTTTTGGTGGAAGATATCCAAGAGGGAAGTCAGTTTGCAGAAAGAAGCAATTACTAGAGGGTTTCTAGTCAACAAGAAACCCAAATCTAGAGGGAGAAGTACTATTTGCTTCATATCTAAGCAAAGATGGTTCGATATGGATTGAGGGATCAAGACAGGTTGGATGGCATGTCCAACTATGTCATTTGGAAGGCCAGAATCCTCTCAGTTCTAGATGAGTATGGTCTCAAAGATGATGCAAAGTAGACACTTCCTGTACCAACTGATGCAAATCCACTCAAGAAGTATGAAGAAAATCAAGCACGGACAAAGCGGTTGATCATAGGCGGAGTCAAGGATCACGTGATTCCACATATTGCTAGTAAGAATACAGCAAATGCCATGTGGACGCCTTTGGAGGTGTTGTACCAAGGAGGCTTTGTGCAAAGAAGAATGCTTCCTGAGAATCAGATGCGGATGTTCCAAATGGTGAAGGGCGAAGAGACAGATCCATTTCTCTTCAGACTTTAAGCTATCCGTGACCCGCTGATTGGCATGGGTGCTACTCCAAATGAAGGGCTCCTAGTGAGGACGACCCTAAATGTTGTCTCTGAAGAATGGGAAACGTTTGTTTAAAGCATTCTAGGAAGGGTAGCATTACCATCATGGGCAGATATGTGGGCTATTCTCTGCCAAGAGGAGATCAGGAGGATCACCAAGAAACAGTGTTTCAGTGGAGGAAGCAGATCAGCAAGAGTGAAGAAAGAAGAGAAGGAGGATGCAACCCTTGCATCAAGGGAAAAGAAGCAAGGGAAGAAGAAGAAGGACCTCTCCAAGGTCCGGTGTTTTAACTATGGTGATCTTGGTCATTTCGCCAGCAGTTGTCCTAAGAAGAAGGACATAGCAACTTCTTATTCCAAGGCAGCAACAGCAAATGAAGATGGCTCTAATGATGATGTGGCCATGAGTGCTCATGCACCTTGAGAGAAGAGGTGGGGTGACATGGATATATAGAGTATCCATAGACAGAAGGGTGGGATCCTTGAGTCAGCCCTACTCTTGGATCACATACGAGCTACGAGAGCCTTAAGACAGTGGCAGGATGAGTCGGGACATGTTTGCAGTTGGCCACATTGAAACAAAAGAGGGAGTTGTAGAGCTGAAGAGGGAGCAGCGTGATGCAGAGGCAGCAGCAGCATGGAGGCAGCAACGCAGAGAGGTTGATGGGACTTCAGCAGCGCAGAGAAGCTGGCTTCACGCAGTGCAGTGTTGCAGCATGACAATGTCTCCAAGAGGACAGCGTAAATCAGCATCCAAGGAGCTTGAGTGATGGAGGGCAATTTGACTTGTTTGTCAAACAGTTGGGCAGAGTCTTTCAGTTGTTTACTTCTCAGCAACTGAGTTGCAGTACAGTAGTTAACAGTCGCAGTGCTATGGGCAGCATGATGCAGCGATTTGAGAGGGAGCTGCAGTACAGATGTGGCAGTGTCAGTGGCAGTGGCATGGGCAGCAGTACAGAGAGAAGCAGTGCAGTAGATGGAGGGCAGCAGACCAAGCATCAACAGCACAAATCTAGTACTCAAGATCTTGTAATGCATGGTGTGAAGTATTGCTAGAGCACACTCCTGATGCTAAGAGGGAGTGTTCAGATTTTGTGTATTTGGGGTAGCATCAATTGTGCTCTAGGTCCCAAATTTTGTGGAGGGACTAGAGTACACTTGATCTACAAAACCCAGAAACGGATTTGAGAAATTTCAAGTTGTGTTCATGTATTCAAATAATTAATTATTTTTAATGGATTTCCTAAGTCTAACTTAGAAAAATAAAATAATTAAAGAGAATTAATTAACACATGTGTTGAAATTGTCTTAAGTGACATGGATCAAGCAGTCTTTTAATCTCAGTCGTTGATGGATGATTTAATCTCGACTGTTGAAGAGTTCAACGAAAAAGTATAAGAGAAAGGCTTGAGGGTCAGTTGAAGACACACAATTTCTGTAGAAGTGAAGAATAGATCCGGAATTCTAGGGCGGGTTTGCTAAGAATTTCCAGTGGAATTTCCTACATTGAGAGGTAGTATTGGCTGAGGGAATGATCTAATTCCAAGAGCCAAGAGACAGGAATAGGCAAGAGGAGCAGCTCAAGGACAGCGCAGAGAAGTAGAGCAGCAGCTACGCAGGTGCCACGCAGGACAGCACAAAGGCACTGAGAGGCTTCAGAAATCATGCAGAGGGTCTTTTAGGGCCAGCGTGAGGCTGTGAGACCCTTCTAGGGGTGACGCAGTCTCTTCTGGTGCAGGGCAGTGGCATTTGAGGCTAGCAGGGCTGACGTTGAGGCTTCAGGGGCAGCGCTGAGGGTTTCTAGGGTGAAATCTGGGTTGAGTCTTGTAAATCTCGTTTGAGGGTGTGGATCAGTCAGATATTTGGCACTAGAGATTCAGGTTAGCTACAGATTTTATATTTTTTTTATTCTCTGTCGGGTTTTCCAGGGTTGGAACCTAGATTTGTTGTACTCATAACTACTTAATAATAAAACCCTCATATCTGTTGAACCGGTTTAACTGCTTTGGGTTTCTCCAGGGACTTATGTCCAAAAATCCATGTGTCACTTTGTTGTATGAGTGAATTACTCAGTAAATGATCTGCATGTGTAGACTGTAGTTGTATTTATTTTCGGTATTTTTTTAATCTAATTTCTGAAATAACTTGTATAAATTAAATCAAGTAGGAGGAAATAGAACAATATACTGCAGTAGAATTTTCACACTTGCATTGCTACCTTTCAATCCCAAGTTGGGCACATCTTGACTTTATAGTTACCAAGGACTAGATATTGAGCTTTTCTCAACATTCTTCATAAATTCTATCCATACAATTGAACTTGCCTCAACTGTCATCATGTATTCCTACAACATCCTTCTAGGTAGCAAAATAATATGTTAACCAGATAACCGACAATAAGAAAATAAACTTACCTCCTCATGATGACCTTCTCGTCCAGGCATCAACATCCTTATGGTCCATTTACACTTGAATCTTCCTTCATGCATTAGAGTGCCCAAGGATCGAACTTGATTACCAAGTTAATACTTTTTCTTCTGGAGATTGTACTGGATGTTAATCATTATTCTATAATCTAGAGAAAGTCTTAATTCTTTATTCATCCTTTGGTAAGCCAAATTCTTTCCTTTAAAACATCACATAATCATATAAAGCATGTTACAAGATTCTACCCACACGAATCTTATCCACGAGTCACTTCAAATGTGTAGACCTATGCCTCTTATTATCTAGGCTATATGTCTCATAATGAGCTTGTATCCTGACTCATTGCATTCTTTCATCCCTTTAACAGTATCGTTTCCACATTACATGGAATGTATACTAACCTTTTCATAATGCTTCTCCCAAGGACCTCCAAAATGATGGCTCTTATAGGATCATGATGATCCACCTTAGCAAGATGACTACCTCTAACATAATGTTAGATAATGCTTCGATGAACAATATGAAAAATGGTCTATCTATCTACTTTTAAAGACTAGATTATTTCTACAAAGCAACCTAACCAGGTAGACTCTACACATGTTACTATCACATGCTTCTCTCTATGATGTAATGCAAAATCAAGACTCTTATATAAACAACAATGCATACTATCCTAAAAGAAAGATTAATATTCCTAGAGAACTGATCCAGGTGGATATTGGTGGCCACCCACCTATTCCACTTGGACCCCCACCATTGTTTCTTTCAGTTTTTCAATTTCCTTAATCGTAGAAAAATTTACTATTTTTTGTAGTTTTTCGGGTCCTAAACTTCCGGAGCCATTTTGAGGCCCTAAACGAAGTTTTTTGGGCATGAAACCTCTGGCATATATGAGTCTTCTAGACTCGATATTCGTTGTCAACAGTTGTAGTCCTCAAATAGATCTTTCTAACGATGTATCATGTGCATCAAACGAAGATAGTATGCCAAAGTTACGACGCTGGGAAATTGATGTACCAATTTACCCCGACGAGGCCCATAGTCTGGGGTTTCATCTCCTAGGTTTAGCTTTTTGGATGTTTAGGGTTTTCCATTGTTTCTCAATAATATATAGGCCTTCAAGCCTCATTGTAACACAGAGTTTAGATGCATGTAGCTGCCACATCTCTTCTCAGAGATAAGCTACCAACGCCCTAGCTAGTTTATTTCCATTCTGTCTGTAAACAAATTTTAGTTCTTTGATATTAATGAAATGAAGTGTTATTTATGTTGCATCTTTGTATTTATGGTTATATGCGTATTTTGTTGCATTCCTGCATAAATTGATCAGTGGTATCAGAGCGGTCCCCAAAGATCCTTTTTTGCATGTCCCCAACGATGTCAGGGTATAAGGAATTAGGGCTCGATCTAGTTGAACCTTTGCAAGATCAGCCTCGCAAACCCCGACAGCCGCCCATGGCTGACAAAAATAAAGAAGAGGGAGCAGGAGATCCTATCAAAATATTGCTCGAGAAGGACCTCTAAAAACAAAGGAACGCAATGATGGATAACTTTGCCTAGATCCTTCAACAACTGCCCACTAGCGGAGCATCTGCATCCAGCAGCCACTCTGGAGGCGCAACCCCTTTTAAGGTACAAGTAAACTTTGACATTTCCATATTTGATGGCCAAATAGAAGCAGATGTCATAGATAGATGGTAGAATCTATTAGAAGGATATTTCTCGATTCATGACTTTTCCAACCAGGAGAAGATTATTTTTGCACTCCTCAAAATCGTCCCCCATGTCAAGGACTGGTGGGTAACCTATTGTGAGAAAAAGGATGAGGGGGAACCCTCTGTGTTCTTGGTTGTACCCACTTGGAATTATTTCTGAGATGCCATTAAGGAACATTATTATCCCGTGGGGAGCTATGACGACAAGTACATACAATGGACTACGCTGCAGTAGAAAAGGGATCAAGATGTGCATGAGATCATGAATATGTTCGATACCCTGCGCACAAAGTTGGGTATCAAAGATTCGGAGAACCATTTGGTGTTGAAGTACCGCAGTTGTCTGCACAGATACATTCAGGAGGAAATGGAGATCCTCCACATCTACTCACTTGGTACGGCATACCAGTATGTTGCCAAGATTGAGCAGAAATTCTAACAAAAGAAGCGAGACTTTGGATCTGCGAATCAAAAGCAAGGGAAAGGTGCCCCCAAATCGCAAAACAAATGACAAAGTCAAGGCATGGAGACCCAAGACAACCTGCCAAAGCTGCAAGCAAAGAACAACACCGCGAAGCCTAAGAAGGACACGGGAAAGTGGTGTGAGTTCCATAAGAGCTCCACTCACAACACAATTGAGTGAGTATCGAGCCAAGCAGTCACTGGTGGCCAAGATGAAGGCTCCTGAATCAGATGCATTCTCTAACTCTGAATCAGAACCCGAGAAGGGGAATGACAAAGGGAAGCAGATTATCGATACGGAGCCCAACGCCACCGTTGCCACCACGAAGGTCCAAAAGGAAGAACCGGAAGATCCAGAGGAGGAGGAGCGTCTCTTCCATTCCCAGATGTGCATAAGGGGTTCCCTGCTACAGTTCATTGTCAACAGTGGGAGCCAAAATAACCTCATTTCAACAGAAGTCATGAAGCAGTTGGGCTTGCCAACCACAGCGCACCCACAGCCATACACCATTGGGTGGCTTCACCAAGGATGGGATCCCTGCGTCAGCCAACAGTGTCGCCTTCCCTACAGCATCAAGCCCTTCACCGATGAGGTATTATGTGACATTGCTCCTCTTGATATTTTTGATGTATTATTAGGCCAACCATACTTGTGCAAGCGACATGCTGTGTATGAGTCCCGGCCTCGCACTGTTATTGTTACTTTGGGCAAAAAGTTGTACATGATACAAGAGGTACCACCACCTGCCGCTAAAAGCTCATTTCCAAAACCGGCAAATTTGTTTTCCTAATGATCCGCCCTCAAGGCAAGAAGAAGATTGTGGTCACGACCTCCAGACAGGGCTGCTTCGCACGATAACAACAAATGGACAAGGTTGTGGAAGAATACGGGGACATCTTCACCTCACCTGCAGGGGTGCCTCTGCATTGTCAGGTCAAGCACCCCATCGATCTGACCCCAAGTGCGTCGTTGCCCAATGAACCAATCTATCAGTGCTTTGTTCTGGAGAGCAATGAAATCAAGAGGCAGATTCAAGAACTGCTACAGAAAGGTCACATCCAACCAAGTTCATCGCCCTGTGGTAGCCCAATCGTGTTGGTGTAGAAGTAGGATGGGACTTGGAGACTCTGGATTGACTATCGAGCATTAACTCTTGTATATATGCCATATGTCAAATGGTCCCACTTGGATGCTTGGAGCCCCTTGTTAATGATCATGCTTGCACAGATGTGGTACTTTGGAGGATGTTGATGATGACTTCTTCCACACTTAATTGAGGATGTTCCACACCAACTAGAGGACGTTGGATTTTGTGAAGACATGGCACCTTGTTCATACATCCTAGCTCATGCTGGAGGTGATGTGGCACCCTTATGATGAAATGTTGCACCTTTTGGTGATGGTAGTTGCACCTTCATGATGCATATGGCACTTTCCATTATGATTGGACACCTCTGGTGGTGGCATCACACCTTTGAGGGATGATATAACATTTTGATGATGAAACATTGCAACTTTTGGAGGCAACATCTCAGTTTTGGAGCCCCTACATATTACTTGGGGTTTTCCACCTTTGGAGAGCATTTATACCACACATGTGGCTTTGGAGCACATATTTATGAGGATGACTTGATGTTTTGAGCATTACTCTTTATTTATGAGGCATCGTTGGGGTTCTTGAGACATATCTAGTCTTGTATCATGGATATTATATGTATTCTTGCCTTATATTAAGGGTTTGTAAGAGACCACTGCATTATTTTGTGTTTTTAGGGCTTTTAGTGACTGAGAAAGTGCCCATTTAATGTTGAATGCATGCATAGATATTACTGGTGGTACATAAGGTTCTTCATTCAACATTTTTCATATCTATGCTCTAAGATGCACAATTTTATATTTGATATTTCATCATCAAAAACACATACATATTGCAGTGGCAAATGTGCCTTCATACCAGTGTCCCTTATGCTCTTAAATGTTTTTTATGCATGATTCTAATCATTGCTCATCTTATTGCTTGGATCCATCTACCTTCGAACTCCGGAGAGCATTTATGCCACCCATGTATATTGCTCTTGCTAGCATCTTCACATATATAAAGAAATCCCCTCTCATTGTAATCCATTTTAGTGGTTGTTGATAGCTAGAGAAATTTTTTATATATTTCTCTTTTGTTGGCATCTTAACATATTTACTCTCAGAATATAGATTTGATCATTGTTTACTTGATGTATACTATTGCTTGATACAAGACTGTATGTTGAGATTTCTAAGTTTTGGGTAGCATCGAATGTGCTCTAGCTCCCAAACTTTGTGGAGGGACTAGAGTACATGAGATCTACAAGACCCAGAAAGGGATTTAAGAAATTCCATCCTGTTTAAGATTTATTTAATTAATTAATCTTTTTAATTAAGGACCCTACGTCAAACTAAGGAAAATTAAAAGATTAAAGTTAATTAAATTAAACATGTGATGAAAATGACTTAAATCACATGGATCAAGCTTTCTTTTAATCTTATCCGTCGATAAAAGATTAGCTCACGGTCGTTGGTTTTCCAACGAGAAAAATATAAAGGAAAGGCTTGGGGTCAATTGGAGAACACACACACAGTGGCAGAGCACTAAGACTCAGCTGGAATTCTAGGGTGTGGTTTGCTAAGAATTTCCAGAAGTGTTTCAGCTGCAGCGATGGGTAGTATTGGCAAAAGGGATGGTCTGATCCCAGGACAAGAGTGCAACCAGGGCGGAGAAGCCGCAGACTAAGGCAGCGCAGAAGCAGCAGCTACGCAGCTCATCCAAGAGCCCAGCAGGGGCAACGCAAAGGCCTTAGGGGCTACGCAGCTTGACGCAGGCCCAGAAAGGGTAGCGCAGGGGCAACAGGAGGCCAGCAGGGCTGACGCAGGCCCAACCAGGGCAGCGCAGGGGCAGCGTAACACAGTTTGGGGTGACGCAGGCACTTCCTGAGTAGCGTAGGCACTGACACAGGCCATCAGGGTTGACGCAGAGGGCTTAAGAGCAGTGCTGGGGTTTTTGAAGACTCAAAAGGGCTGAGTTCCGTAAATCCCGTTTGAGGGTGTGAATCAATCAATTTCCTGTGTCCAGAACAAAGGAATAGCTGCAGTTTGTTTCTCTGTCGGGTTAAACAGTTTGGTGCCTAGATTTGTTGTACTTAGATTTTACTTAATAATAAAAACCTCCAGCAGCCAGAAGACCGGTTTTCCCGCATTGGAATTTTCCAAGGACAGTTGTCCAGAAAATCCTTGTGTGTCACTTTGTCATTGTGCATGTATTCAGTTTAGATCTGTATGTGTAGGCTATTGATGCATTATGCTAATGCTGAATATTTCACATTAATAACTTAATGTAAGTAGGAGAAGTAAATCTGAAAATTAACAGTACGGTATCTGTTTGAGATATTCAGAAATTTTCACATGGTATCAAAGCGATTGTAGATCTAGCCTGGATCTCCAGCAAGAAGACTGAAGAATTTGTGCTGCATAGAGCAGTAGAGAAAGAAGCAGAAAAACAGGACCAGAGAAGGTAGCGCAGCAGCAGAAGGAAGCAGAGCCAAGCAGCAGCAAGGGTGACGCAGTCTTCACGCAGATCCATGCAAGCCCACGCACTTACTGCGTAGAGGCAGAGCAGAAGTTGCGTTGAGACTGTTTTCTCATGCAGAGACCAGACAGGGTGACGATGTCCAGAAGCTGAGTGTTGTTCAGAGTGCCAGAAGCTGAGCTGCAGACAGTGAGCAGTTGTTGGTCGGGTTAAAATTCTGTCGGTGTAGAATTTAGCCTAAGCTAAGTTGACGAAGAGTGGGAGGAGAACAGCTTCTCATAAGATTTATAGCCAAAGAGATATGTAGATTGATCAGAGGATCGAAGAGTTGATTCGTTTTGATTGGAAGACTTCCAAGAGAGGGAGTCACTTGTCAGAGGGAGCGGAGGGTGCCTTTCTTGTCAAGGACCCTAGATTCGAGTCTCTAGCATATAGAGAAGGATTTGTTCTGACACATTTTCTAAGCAGATGGCACCCCATGCACTACGTGATCAAGATATGTTGGACGGCCTATCCAACTTTGCAATCTAGAAGGCCAGAATCCTAGTAGTCATGGATGTGAAAAATTTTGAATACAATAATGCAGAAACCCTACTATAGTATCTTGGTTTACTTTTCCTACTTGTGATTAAGTTATAGAAGTTATTTTCAGAAAATACCGAAGTAAACGCAACTAACAACCTACACACATGCAAATCATTTACTGAATATTACGCTCATTCAACAAAGTAACACAGGTTTTTGGACAAATGTCCCTGGAAAAACCCAACACGAGAAAACCGGTGCAGCAGATAAGAGGTTTTATTATTATTATGTAGAATCTGAGTACAGCAAATCTGGGTACCAAATCTAGTTAACCCGACAGAGAAAAAATAGATTTGCAGCTAACATGTTGTTTTGAGACCAAGATTTTGAATGATCCACACCCTTAAACGAGATTTACAAGACTCAACCTGATTCTGGCCCTAGAAACCCCAACGCTACCCCTGAAGCCCCAGCGTCAGCCCTGCTAGGGTCTGCGTGCCCCTGCGCTGCTTAGAAGAGGACTGCGTAACCCCACAGTGGGTGACGCAGTCCTTATGCTACCGGCCTCTGCGTAACTCTGGAAGCACTTGGAAGCTGCAGCACTGCCCCTCCAGGGCCTGCGTAGCGGCTGAAGCCTCTATGCTATGTAGCTTCTGCTGCTGCCCTTACTCCTCTGTACTGACCCTGAAAGCTGGTCCTCTGCCTCTTGCTGACTCTTGGCTCCGGGATCAAATCATCCCCTTAACCAATACTACCCCTCACTGCAGAAAACTCTTCCGGAAATTCTTAGCAAACCCTGCCCTAGAATTCCAGCTCAGTTTCTCAGCTCTGCCTCCATGTGTGTGTATCTCCAACTGATCCACAAGCCTTTCTCTTATACTTTTTCGTTGAACACATCAACGTTCGTGATTAAATCACTTATCAACGTCTGAGATTAAAAGATTGCTTGATCCGTGTTACTTAGAACATTTCAGCACTTCTGTTTAATTAATTCACTTTAATTATTTAGTTTCCCTAAGTTGAGACTTAGGGATCACATTAAAATAATTAATTATTTGAATAACTTCAACACTAGATGAAATTTCTCCAAACGCTTTCTGGGTTTTGGAGGTGATGTGCTTCTTAGCCCCTCCATAAAGTTTCAAGGCTAGAGCACATCCGATGCTACCCCAACTACACAAAATCTCAACAATGGAGGCATACAGCTTGAGGGAGCATGTAGAGAAAGTCCTAGGCACACCAACCGATGTGAAGCTCCTAGAGAAGCAAGAAGAAGCAGTGGCACACGCCAAGTGCTTCATTATGGACGGGGTCAAAGATCATGTGGTTCCACACATAGTCGAGAAGTCAACGACTAATGAGATGTGGGTAGCTCTAACCACACTATAAGAAGGAAGATTCGTCTACAGGAAGATGCTTCTAGAGAACTAGCTAAGGTTATTTATGATGGCCAAGGGAGAGGAGATCGACCCTTTTCTTTCCAGACTACAATCGATCTGAGATCAGCGGACTGGCATGGGAGTCAAGGTAGATGACGATGTCATGGTGATGACTACTCTCAATGCAGTCACAAAGGACTGGGAAACTTTTGTCCAAAGTCTCTTGGGTAGAGCAAACCTTCCCAACTAGGACAACATGTGGGCTATTCTCCGACAAGTGGAAATCCGTTGGATGACAAAAAGACAGTTCATCACTAGTTTGAGCAGAGTAAAGAAGGAAGAAGAGGAAGATGCAGCGTTGGAATCAAAGAGGCAGCAAGGGAGAAAGAAGCGTGATATGTCGAAGATCAAGTGTTTCCAGTGTGACGAACTAGGACATTTCGCTAGCAATTGTCCTCAGAAGAAAATGGACAAGGAAGCTTCTAGCTCCAAGGCTATTGTGATGGACGATCGCTTCAAAGATGACGTAGCCATGACTGCTCATGAACCACGAAAGTGGGGCGATATTGATCTGTAGAGCAGCTACAGAGTGGGGGCAGGATCCTTGAGTAGCCCAACTCTTGGATCACATACAAGCTACAGGAGCCTTAAGACAGTAGCAGGACAAGTGGGTGCAGAGAATCACAGATGGAGCAGTGGCAGAGTTGGATGTTGAGAGGGAGCAGCACAGTGCAAATCCAGCAGCAGTGCAGATGGGTTGATGTGACTTCAATAGCACAAAGCAGGCTTGCTTACGCTGTGTAGATTTGCAACAACGCAGAGGCTTCATGAGGTCAGCGCAGCATAGCAGCAGCGTAGAGGACTTCAGCGCAGAGGAGGAATGCTTACGCAGTGCAGAGCAGCAGCAGCGCAGCAGCCTCCAGATGTCAACACAGAGCAACAATCTATGGAAATTCAGTGATGAGATGGAGCCCAACTGACTTGTCTATCAAAGATTGGGCAGGAGTTCTTCAGTTGTTTCTCTTGGCAACTGAGTTGCAGTGCAGCAGTTGGCAGCACGATGCAACAAATTGAGAGGGAGCTGCAGTACAGATGTAGCAGTGGCGATGGCAACGTCATGGGTAGCAGTACGGGAGTGCAGCAACAGTGCATTGATGAAGGATAACAAGCTAAGCATCAGTGCAGAGACCCACACTAGAGATCAGTGCAGAACTTCGGAGTGAAGTATTGTTACTAGAGCACATTCCTCGCTAAGAGGGAGTGTTGAGATTTCTAAGTTTGGGGTAGCATCGAATGTGCTCTAGCTCCCAAACCAAGGTTACTTGGGAGTGGGAGCAAAAACAGGGAACGGGAGTACGAGCGCCATTTTCAGAAGTTCCCGGTCCGAGAGCGTTTCGAGGAGTGTTTTTTTATAATATATATATATATATATATATATATATATATATATATATATATATATATATATGTTTTATAATTTGATGCGTTTATGTCAACAAAAGCATGTAGAATGATGAATTACACATAAAAAACATAAAAACATAAATTGAACCAGAGATATCTTTATCGTTACCTCCAGATTTGTATAGGGATCTTTGATCACCCTCTAAGCATTTGCTCTGGGAGAGGGTTCGAGGGAGCGCGCTCCGGGAACGGGTTCCCCGCAACCTTGTCCCAAACTTTGTGGAGGGACTAGAGTACATGAGATCTCCAAGACCCAGAAAGCGATTTAAGAAATTCCATCCTGTTTAAGAGTTATTTAATTAATTAATCTTTTTAATTAAGGACCCTAAGTCAAACTTACGAAAATTAAAAGATTAAAGTTAATTAAATTAAACATGTGATAAAAATGACTTAAGTCACAGGGATCAAGCTTTCTTTTAATCTTAGCCGTCAATAAAATATTAGATCACAATCGTTGGTTTGCCAATGAGAAAAGCATAAAGGAAAGGCTTGGGGTCAGTTGGAAAACACACACACAGTGGTAGAGCATTGAGACTAAACTGGAATTCTAGGGCGTGGATTGCTAAGAATTTCCAGAAGTGTTTCAACTGCAGCGATGGGTAGTATTGGTGAAAGGGATGATCTGATCCCAGGCCAAGAGTGCAACAAGGGCAGAGAAGTAGCAGATCGAGGCAGCGTAGAGGCAGCAGCTACACAACTCAGCCAAGAACCCAGCAGGGGCAACGCAGAGGCTTCAGGGGCTACACAGGCTTGGCGCAGGCCCATAAAGGGCAGGGCAGAGGTAGCAGGAGGCCAGCAGGGCTGACCCAAGCCTAGCCAGGGCAGCGCAGGGGCAGCGTAACCCAGTCTGGGGTGACGCAGACCCTTCCTGAGCAGCGCAGGGGTTGACGCAGACCATCAAGGCTGACGCAGAGGGCTTCAGAGCAACGTTGGGGTTTTTGAAGACTCAAAAGGGTTGAGTTCTGTAAATCTCATTTGAGGGTGTGAATCAATCAGTTTCCTGTCTCCAAAACAGAGGTATAGCTGCAGTTTATTTCTCTGTCGGGTTAACCAGTTTGGTGCCCAAATTTGTTGTACTTAGATTCTACTTAATAATAAAACCTTCCAACAGCCAGAAGACCGATTTTCCTGCATTGGGTTTTTCCGGGGACAGTTTTCCATAAAAGCCTTCTGTGTCACTTTGTCATTGTGCATGTATTCAGTTTAGATCTGTATGTGTAGACCGTTGATGTATTTACTTTGACGTTAATGCTAAATATTTCACATTAATAACTTAATGTAAGTAGGAGAAGTAAATCGGAAAATTAACAGTAGGGTTTATGTTTGAGATATTTAGAAATTTTCACACTGTCAACCTCAATATTTTTTTTATGGCAAGGATACATGTTGTGTTTCATTGGTTTACCATTGGAGGCAACATTTCTCTTTTGGAGCCCCTATACATTACATGGAGTTGTCCACATTATGAGAGTATTCATGCCACGCATATGACCTTGGAGCACACATTTATGAGGATGACCTGATGTTTTGAGCATTATTATTCATTTATGAGGCATTATTGGGAATCTTGAGACCTATCCACTCTTGTATCATGGATATTTTGTGTCTGTGCCTTATCTTTATGGTTTGAAAGAGGCAAAGGTACTATTTTATTTTTTTAGGGCTTTTAATGGATGAGGAAGTGCTAGATCTCTCATAGAAATAAGAGAAACATTTCTCACTTGTTAATCATTGCTACTTGTGGAGATATATCGCTACTTATCTACTTTTATTCTTCATTATGGATGGATGACTAAATGTGCCTCATTAAGGAGACGATTTGTAGATGAATTTGCAACTTGTATGGAATTTTTCATCGCTAGGGTTTATGGATGCACATGATTTTTTGAGTAAGTGGTCTCCCTATGTCTTGTTGGATTTGTTTATGAATGATCATCAGGTGCAAATGTATTTCTTTAATGATGAGGGTGCAATCTCTTTATATTGTTCTTTGATAGATCCATTCTTCTAAACCCTGTGAAGACTTCCATTGGAGAATCTTCTCTTGAATTTATCTTGAAAACTGTCAAAGTACTAGGTGGATATTCAAGTATTTGTATTGGACAACCTTAGTAATCACCCTAGATCTACTTACATTTCTTCAAGGGAAACCTTAGTTGACCCTATATGCCCCCCTTCCAAAATACTAAGCACTAGTCGTTCTCCTAATAGTCAATCATAAAATCCAAAATTTTAACTTTTATTTTATTGTTTTAGGGCTAGATTAGGTTTTACAACAGCCTTACAAAAAATTTCAACCATAAAGAAGCTAGACATTTACATATCTATGCATCTAAAAGACTTTGCATTAATTGTATGAACATATTTTTTCTTTAAGATCCCTTTTACAGCCCTATTACAGATATCTATCTTGTTATTTAGGGTTGTTATATGCATCTTAATTTTCAGATTTGGTTAGTTTAATCCATTGTTTATGTTGAGATTTTGGGGTAGCATCGGATGTGCTCTAGCTCCGAATTTTTGTGGAGGCGCTGGAGTACATGAGATCTCCAAGACCCAAAAAGCGCTTGGGGAAATTCCATCTAGTTTGATAGAATTAATCTTTTTAATTAAGGACCCTAAGTCTAACTTTGGAAAATTAAAAGATTAAAGTGAATTAAATTAAACATGTGATGAGAACGTTCCAAATGACGTGGATCAAGTAACTTCTAATCTTAGCCGTTGATTAGAGATTAGATCACGGCCGTTGGTTTGCCAACGAGAAAAGTATAAGAGAAGGGCTTGGGCTCAGTTGGAGAACACACACATTGGCAGAGCACTGAAGCTAAGTTGAAATTCTAGAGCGTCGTTTGCTAAGAATTTTGGAGTTTGCAGTGCGGTGAGGGGCAGAGATTGACAAGGGATTCTAATCCGTGGCCAAGAATACAACAGCGTCAGAGAGGCAGCATACCAAGCAGCGCAGAGGCCAGCGAGAGCCACGCAGAGAGTAGCGCAGAGGCAGCAGGAACCCTTCAGGGATGACGCAGGCTCAGTCAGTGTAGCGCAGGGGCAGCGTAAGCCCAGAGAGGGTGACGCGGGTCCTTCCAAAGCAGTGCAAAGGCTGTCACAGGCCAAAAAGACTGACACAAAAGGGCTGAGGGACAGCGTTGGGGTTTCCGGTGGGCCAAAAAGGGTTCGAGTTCTGTAAATCCCGTTTGAGGGTGTGAATCAGCCATATTTTTTGTCTCCGAGTGAAAATGGTATTATTGTCGTGTATTTTCTCTGTATGGCCAACCATGTCTAGTGCCCAGATATTGTTATATTCAGATTCTGCATAATAATAAAACCCTCTAGAGCTAGCTGCACCGATTTTCCCGCATTGGATATTGCCGGGGACATTTGTCCGAAAAATCTGTGTCACTTTGTCATGAGTGCGTTATGTTCAGTGAATGATCCGTAAATGTGTAGGCTGTAGTTGTGTTTACTTTGCTGATTTTACTGAATAATTCAGAAAATTAACTTGTGATTTAATTCAAGTAGGAAAAGTAAATCAAGACACTGCAATAGGGTTTCTATGCTTAAAAATTTTCACAGTTTAAACCCTACTTTTCATTATTAATTACTTGTGCAAGTGCTGTTTTATTTTCTGCTATTATAACTTGTTCTATTGCCACAATCTATCATTTTCATACAAGTTTTGCAACAACAGGAGGTTTTCTTCTTTTGTAGTGTTTAGGGGTCCTCTTTGATTAAGATTGATCTGCTAAGCCTTTAAATTGACTTAGATCCTTATCCATTCAGATTTGGAAATTTTATTGATTAAACCACCTTGTCTTTACCTTGAATATTATATATTACCAGTGATTTTGAATAGTTATATAGGTGTCCTTAGATTTCATCCCCTCTTGCCTTGTGAACCTCAGAAGCTACTAGGGAAGCCTCCCTTGTCTAGGATTTGTCCTTCATTAAAGAGAGGAAAGTTGTTGCCTAAGTGATGGTTGTAACACTTTCACATTACACTAGTGACTAGTCTTAGTACCTTGTGAAGGCTTTACATACAAAACAGATCCAAACAGTGGTGATGCATATCCTCCTACTTGTTCTTCACATATTCACCAAATATTGATACTGGATTTCTATGAAAGAATTGATGGGTATGGCATTGTTGAAACTTACATTAATACTGTGATACACTTGTTAGCTTCTAAAATATATTTTGTAAGTTTGTTCCAATGTTTCTTTTACCAACTTCACATTTCAAACCAGGAAAATATCAGTACTTTTCAGCTGTGCATACATACTCCTACATATAATAGATCAATGTTCTTTTGTTGAGCTGGATATGTTAGTTCCACTTATGATGTTTTTTTTTGAAGAAATGCTGCTTATATGAAGCTCCTTAAATATCTATCTTACATAGATGAGTTGTGACAACATTCAATAAATAAGCAAAAAGACATGTATCAAGTCCACACATAATTTTTTTCCGTTACCAAGTATGTTTTCCTTTTTAGGGTGAATATACTGCGGTCTAATCAAAAAACTTAAATCTACACAAGTTGTCTATAAGTGCATAAACTGTCTGGCCAGTAACATAAAGATACAAGATAATACAAATAAGTAAATAAGCCAAATGTTCCATAGAAATGTATTATTACCTGTCCATCTGGTCCAATGAACTCTGTATCTATAGCATCACGTGTTGTTCCACTAATAGGACTTACAATTGTCCTCTCCTCATGCACTAAAGCATTTAAAAGGCTGCTTTTCCCTACATTAGGTTTGCCCACAATAGCTATAGCAGGAATGCGCTCTTCAACTTCATTTGTTTCTTGCAAGGCCTATATTTAAACATGGGTTAACAAAAAATAAAATATAAGTATTTTGGATCATATAGAGAAAGTGCGACACGAAATACTGTCACAATTACTGTGAGTCATTTTATCTTGTCATGTCGCTTCCCATTTAGTTAGATGTGTACAATAAGTGCTCCTTATGAGCCAACTTCTTACAAACATACATCAAAAGCAATGATAGGGACCAGATCACCTGTGTATGTTTTCTACCATGAAATAGGAACCGCAAAATTGAAAAAGAAATATACATGAGTTCAAAATTCAGCTATTTACTATGAAGAATTGGGACATATTGTTAGGTGGCAATTCCTTAATATCAATTAGCAAAATTATACCTTGCCATTTGTCAATACAAAAATCATTCTATCAGTGTATATGTGTGAAAATTTATGAATCTAAACCAACAGAAATCCTACTGCAGTTAATTGATTTGCATTTCCTACTTGTGTTCTTCAATTTACAAGTTATTTACAAAATTATTCAGTAAATATTAATGCAAATACACTGCAGCCTACACCAATATACAGATTAAGTACTGAAAAATAAGATGAGACAATCACACAAAGGACACACTTATTTTTGGACTAAACATCCTCGAAAAAACCCAATGCAGGAAATCTGGTGCAGCAGATATGAGGGTTTTATTATTAAGTAGATTTTTTAATACAACTAGGGTGCCAAATCTAGCTCACACAACAGAGAAAAATCCCAGCAGAAGTACCTCTATCCTGATACATATATTTTGGCTCATCCAGCAACTAAGTGATCAAACCCCACAGGTGATGGCACTGTCTCCAGTGCTGCGCAGCAGCAGCTACTCCCAGCTTTGCACTGAGACTGCGTCACCTCCTCTAGGAGCTACGTCACCCTCCACGCGAGCCTTATCGGCTCAAAAATCGATCTGCTGAATTGATGCTCGATCTGCCTCACAGAAAACCCCAGCGTTGGCTCTTCAGTGACTGTGTCACCTCTCCAGGCTCTGCGTCACCCTCTCAGGCGTTGCGCTGTCTCTCCTTGGTGTTTCGCTGCCTCTCTACAATGTATTCTCAGCCTTGGACTGAATTCCAACTGTCGAATTGCCCCTCTTTGCACTAGAACTGACTCTGAAATTCTCAGCAACCCACGCCCCAGAATTTCGATTTAGTTCAAGTGTTGATCTTTGTGTGTGTATTCTCCAACTGACCCTCAAGCCTTGCTTTATATTTTTCCTATTGAGGAATCAACGATCGTGATCAAATATTTAATCAACGACTAAGATTAAAACAGACTTGATCCTCGTCACTTAGAAGCTTCTCACCCACATTTACATTAATTCAATTTAATTATTTTAATTTCCTAAGTTTTAACTTAGGCTCTATTAAAAATAATTAATTATTTGATTAACATACTCTCCGGGTGGAATTTCTCCAAACAATTTATGGGTCTTGGAGATCTCATGTGTTCTAGCCCATCAACGAAATTTTGGAGCTAGAGCACATCTGATGCTACCCAAAAATCAACACTCCCTCTCAGCGAGGAATGTGCTCTAGCAATACTTCTCACGAGAAGCATAACCCTAATCCATGACATAGGTCCTCTACGTTGCTGATGCTCGGCCTACTACCCTCGTCCATTGCGCTGCTGACGCTCGGCCTACTACTCTCGTCCACGCTGCTGCAATCCGTACTGCTACCCATGACTCTACCACTATCATTGTTGCATCTGTACTGCAGCTCCCTCTCAATATGCTGCATCATGCTGCCCATAGCACTGCCACTGCTAGTTGTTGCACTGCAACTCAATTGTTGAGAGTTAAGCAACTAAAAGTCATCCCAAATCCTGATATACTAGTCAGTCTAGATGCACCTTGATGTTGAAGCTTCCTTTGCTGCTAATCTGCACTGACCCTCTAATGCTACTGCGTTGTTGTTGTATCTACTCTATGCCTCCCATACTGCTGCAACACTCCACTGCGCTGCTTCAGACATTGGCACTCTAGCTCTGCCACTATCGCTCCATCATCCCTCGCACCAACTGACTCCTGTCATTCTGCTACTGTCATTAAGGGCTCTCGTAGTCGTATGTGATCCAAGAGTTTGGGCACCTCAAGGATCCTGCCCCTGTTCTCTCTGTAGCTCCAATTACAGCTCCATATCGCCCCACCTCTTCTCTAGAGGTGCATGAGCACTCATGGCATAGTCATCGTCATCCTCCTCATCAGCCTGAACTAGAGCAGCCTTCGAGTCAGACTTCTCTTCTTTGCCCTTCTTCTTCAGAGGGCATTGCATGACGAAATGTCCCAATTCTCCCCATCTGAAGCATCTGACTTTCGAAAGGTACTTTTTCTTCCATCTTTGCTGCCTTTGTTGTCCCTTTAATGCGAGAGTCGCATCTTCCTCTTCATCCTTCTTGACTTTGATCCCCTTATTGTTGCTTCCAGCCTTGGTCCACCATTTGATCTCTTCCTGTCAAAGAGCTACCCACATCTCCTCCCAGCTAGGAAGAGTAGCCCTGCCCAAAATGCTTTGGACAAAAGTTTCCCAATCTTCAATGACTGCATTCAAGGCAGTCCTAACCATAAATACAAGATCTGGTGTGGTCCCTACGAAAGCTAGCTGATCTCGGATCCCTTGCAATCTGATAAGGAAGGGATAGATTTCTTCTCCCTTCTGTATCTGAAACAATCTCAGTTGATTCTCAAGAAACATCTTCCACTGGATGGAAGATCCCTCGTACAATGTGGTCAAGGCCTCCCACATTTCCCTTGTTGTGTTCTTCTCAGCAATATGTGGGATCACATGATCCTTGACTCCGTCCATGATCATGTGCTTTGATTTTTCTTGAGCCTCCTCGTACTTCATGAGAGGATCAGCATCAACTCGAACAGCAATCGCGTTCAAGGCATGATCCTTGATGCGATGTTCATCCAAAACTGTCAGGATCATGCCCTTCCAGATGACAAAGTTGGATGCTCCATCCAACCTGCCCTAATCCCTAAGTCCATTCATGGCCATCTCTACTCAACTAAATGTCGAACAAGTTCCTTTCTCCCTCTTTGGTTGTTGCCCCAGCAAAACTCAGATCTGGATTTGTTTGGCACTAGAAATCTTGTAAGGAACAAGCTCCCTCTGAATCTTGATTTCCTTCACAGAAATCCTTCTGCCAACAAATGTCGAAGCACTCCTCTCTGATCTCTCTTTGTTGCTGCTCAACACTGGATCTAGACTTCTTGGCAAGAAATCTTCTGAGGAATTGATTCCCTCTATTTTGCTTCTGCCCCACTAGACACAGTTCTGCACCAACAGAATCAGCGTCCCACCAGCAACTCCAGATAAAATTTGTACTGCACCTCCAACCACAGCAACCAAAAAAATGAGACACAATAGCCTCTGCGTTGGCCCAGCAATCATTGCACTGCCTTCTGCGGCCACAACATCACCCTAGCAAACTAACACAGGCTCTGTGTGAGCCTTCCTTGGTGACTCCAACACCCTTCTTCTGCCCCTCTTGTCCAAAATTGCACTATCTCTCAGGACAATTGCTTTCTTGCAGCTAATTTCCCTCTGTCCTTTCGTTGATGGCTTCAATCCTCCTTGATCTGCAATTGCTCTGATAACATGTGAAAATTTATGAATCTAAACCAACAGAAAGCCTATTGCAGTTAACTGATTTTCATTTACTACTTGTGTTTTTCAATTTACAAGTTATTTACAGAATTATTCAGTAAATATTAATGCAAATACACTGCAGCCTACACCAACATACAGATCAAGTACTGAAAAAAATAAGATGAGACAATCACACAAAGGACACACTTATTTTTGCACTAAACGTCCCCGGAAAAACCCAATGCGGGAAATCGATGCAGTTGATATGAGGGTTTTATTATTAAGCAGATTTATGAATAAAACTAGGGTTCCAAATCCGGCTCACCCAACAGAGAAAAATTTCAGCAAAAATACCTCTACCGGACACAGATATTTTGGCCGATCCAGCAACTGAGTGATCAAACTCCACATGTGACTGCATCACTTCCTCTAGGAGCTGTGTCACCCTCCACGTGAGCCTTCTTGGCTCAGAAATCGATCTGTTGAATTGATGCCCAATCTGCCTCACAGAAAACCCTAGCGCTGCTTCTTCAGTGACTGCGTCACCTCTCCAGGTTTTGCGTCACCCTCTCAGGTATTGCGATGTCTCTCCTTGGTGTTGTGTTTCCTCTCTGCAATGTATTCTCGACCTTGGACTGAACTCCCACTGCCGAACTGCCCCTCTCTGCACTAGAACTTACTCTGAAATTCTCTGCAAACCACGCCCCAGAATTTCAATTTAGCTCAAGTATTGCTCTGTGTGTGTGTGTGTGTTCTCCAACTGACCGTCAAGCCTTCCTTTATACTTTTCCTGTTGAGGAATCAACGACCGTGATCAATTTTTTAATAAACAGCTAATATTAAAACAGACTTGATCCTCGTCACTTAGAAGCTCCTCACCCACATTTACATTAATTCACTTTAATTATTTTAATTTCCTAAGTTTTAACTTAGGCTCCATTAAAAATAATTAATTATTTGAATAACATGCACTCCAGGTGGAATTTCTCCAAACGATTTCTAGGTCTTGAAGATCTCATGTGTTCTAGCCCCTCCACAAAATTTCGGAGCTAGAACACATCCGATGCTACCCAAAAATAAACAATATGCAACTAATCCATATCCACTATTTGCAGTCAAAAAGTGGGTCCAATAATTCAAATACTAAGGTGCAAGACCCGATGCGATTTCTTCTCCATGTCTTGTATGATATGCAGCTATTTTTAAAAATGTAAATGCTAAACAAATAATTAATCATATGGAAATGCTTTATGAACAAAGTTTTAAAAAATGTGTACTTGGAAGAAAAAGAAAGCATGCACAGGAATGGGGGGAACTGAAGCTTTGAACCTTTTAATATACATCCCAAGGCATGGCACCTATAAAACACATCAAGAATGATTGCAAAGACTTTGCTACATCTAGAGTGCTTACTCTCGCCCAACACCTAAAGAGAGATACCTATGCTACTAGATGTTTGTTAATTTTGGACAACTAGGTCCAAAGTTCAAACTCTATGTTGCACTGCTCATATGACGATGGTCATATTTTTGTTGGATTCCTCTTTCGAAGAGGCGCAAGATTGATCTAAAGATCATCTTGTTTGGAAGCGCAAAACATATATTTTGAATTTATTTTCCATATATGTGCAAGGTCGGCCAGATTTGTAATGTAGGCTCACATGCCTAAAATATGTGTCACACACCCTCACTGATGGATATAAATTGGAGAGACTTGGAGGTCATTTTCATCATCAACTCATCACACATTCTCTTATTGTGATCTGATTGGTTCAATATTCTTTGGAGGCCTTTTTCCCCTCACACGTGTGGAGTTGAAGTCTGAAATTTGCGAATCTGTTTAGGGACCATTCGCTGCAGCGTTGATCGTGGTCAACCCTTGGTCATTTGACCTCAAATCTCTGCCAAAATTTCCATTTTAGGAGGTCGTACTGCTAGACAATAAAATCGAGGAAATCCGAACTGTTTAACCAAAGCCCTAAACTGTAGCATTGAATTTATGTTGTTTTCCTGCATTGACTTTGGGTTGACCAGCGTTGACTTGTGATGAGCTGTCTTTGAGAGCTGTGGGTGTGACACATGGAAGGTTAGCTGATCTAGAAAGGCTTTGCTGGCTGAAGCATCCTGTTGACTGTCGTAACGCAACAATATCTCATATCTTTGCTGGACAAAAGGAATTGTAAATCTGATTTATATTTGGCTTGTCTTCTATTGATCTATTATTGTGTTCTATCAACATTTTACTTTCATGTTTATGTCATTGCAATTTTGTATCGGGCCTAAGAAAGATTGAAGTAAAATTGCATCAAGCATAGAACACCATGGTTATCTAAATTTTACATGGAATCAGAGCTGAGGTGAAGACAAAGTCCAAGCTAGTGTTAGAAGCAATCACTGAAGAACGAATTCTATCAGAGACAAATGGCCTCCTCAACCTAGAAGGGTTTCAAGGTTGATGATAAATTGACTGATAAGTCTAATTATAATGCATGGAAGATGTCCTTGGATTTGGTGCTAGAAGATCAAGATGTCATGGATTATGTGCAGGGGAAGATTCAAGAGCCTCCATAAAATGCATCTACCGCCGCAAAGACGAAGTATAGAAAGGGGGAAATCAAAGCAAAGATGATTATCTGGGATTCTATTCATAAGCACTTGGTTGCTTACATTTATGAGCTGAACACATCTAAAGAGATGTATGATAAGCTAGTGAGCATGTTCAGGGCTAGCAATGCTAATCAAATCCTTTTCTTCAAGAATCAATTGAAGAATATCAAGAAGGGCAAGGATGAACCTATTCAATCCTATTTTATGAGGCTCACTGAAATCGGGAATACCTCCTACCTATTATGGAAGAAATATATGTTTGAGCGATCATTGTTATTGCACTTGGAGGTCTCCCTCGTGATTGGTATGTATTCAATACCACTACTCTTAATAATAATGTAATTCCTGATTTTGATGAAATACTGATGAAATGCACACAAGAGAAAACAATAATAATGGAGTATGCCTCTAATGGAAATGGAAGTGACCCTACTGCCTTTGCCGCTCATGCAAAGAAGAAAAACAATGGTGGCTCAAGAAATCAAAACCATGGAAGAGCGGGGCCCAAGGGAAGGAAGGGAAGATGTTACACTTGTAACAAGACTGGTCACTATGCAGGAGAGTGCCATAATAGAAGGGACTCTCCTAGGGATGATGACAACAACAACTCGAGAGGGAATGGCAGGAACAACAGGGTTCAAATGAAAAAGGAAGGCTCCCTCTGATCGTAGTGGAAATGGGCAACCTTTCAAGAGGTCAAGAAATTCTAGAAACGAGGAGTCTAATGTTGTTGATAATAAGAGAAATGAATTTATTCTTGTATCTGCCCTCTCTGTTTCATCTCCACCCGACACCCTGGATGTTTGGTTGATTGATAGTGGTGCTTCAAGGCACCTCACTGGTTATAAAGAAGCCCTCTTTTATTTGATTGAGAAGGATACCAATCTGGAAGTTATCCTTGGAGATAATGCCACCTAACTCGTGAAAGGGACAGGGACTGTGACCCTCCATCTATCTCAAGGTCAAGTCCTTCGATTACAAGATGTGTTGTACGTACCTGATTTGAAGAAGAACCTTGGGTCCATTTCAACAAAAGAAGACAAAGGGTTCAAGGTGGCATTCGTTGATGGAAAGGTACGCATCTAGAAGAAGAACTTCAAGGAAGCTCTTACTATTGGTTTTAGAGTTGATACACTCTACCAGGTTGGAGGAAGTCCATTGGGGGCTATGTCATGTGATACAACTCTTCAAACAGAGTTATGGCACCGGACGTTTGCACACCTTCATTACAAAGCCCTTCCCGAAGCAAGGAAGATGGTGACAGAGATGCCTGAATTTAGAGATGATCATGAAGGTGTATGTTAGAGTTGTGCCGAAGGAAAGCATACAAGGGGACCATTCCCCTCAAGCGTCACAAAAACAATTGATATCTTGCAGTTGATACATTATGACTTATCTAGTATGCTGCCCGTGACATCCTTCGGAGGATGTTCCTATTACATGACTTTTACAGATGACTTCTCCCGCAAGACCCGGATACATTTTTTGAAGAAGGACGGAGCATTCAAATGGTTTTGTACCTTCAAGGCCTTGGTGGAAAATCAAACCGAGAAGAAAATCAAAGTTTTGAGAACCGACAATGGGACCGAGTATGAGTCAAATGAGTTTAATGACTTTTGTAGAGACGCTGGCATTAAGAGGGAGACCATAACTACGTACACTGCGGAGCAAAATGGTGTTGTTGAAAGAAAAAACTAGACCATTATGAAAGCTGCCCACACCATGCTATGTGACCAAGGTCTTTTGAAGTTTCTATAGGGAGATGCTGCGAACACTGCTGTGTATGTTCAAAATAGATGCCCGCATTCCGCTTTGGACTCCAAAACTCCCGAAGAAGTCTTCTCTAGTAAGAAACCTGATGTTTCTCATTTTAGAGTTTTTTGTTGTCTTGTTTACTTTCATGTGCCGAAAGAAAAGAGAAGCAAGCCGGATGCTTCTGGAAAGAAGGGAATGTTTGTGGGCTACAGTGAAACTTCGAAGGCATATAGAATCTATGTGTCTGGTCAAAGAGAACTAGAGATATGCCACAATGTCACCTTCAATGAAAATGCTGCCCTCAAGAAAGTGAGAAATCTTCCTAGCTCCAAGGAAGACAAATAAGATGAAGAAGCAGGGAAGCTGGAACAGCCAAAGGATGACCTGATGCCCAATGTTGAAGGACCTATGGATCCTATTGATCCACCTCCTTCAAATATGGGAAGACCTTCATGGCATAGGGATATTCTCGCAGATGCCAAGAGACACATTGCTCCAAAGGGGACATTCCGTGAAAGCAAGAAGCCGAAGAGATACCAAGGGTATCTAGCAACCATGAGTACGATAGTACAATCTGAGCCTGGATCATTTGAAGAAGTCGTAAAGCATCAAGTTTGGAAGGATGCTATGCACGAAGAATATGAGTCCATTATGAAAAATGATGTCTGGGAAGTGGTTCCAAGACCGGAGGACAAATCTGTTGTCACCTCGAAATGGCTCTATAAGATCAAGCATGGACCTAATGGAAAGCGCTGAAAAGTACAAGGCAATATTTGTTGACCGAGGCTTCTCTCAAAAAGAAGGCATAGATTATGATGATATATTTTCAATTTTTCACATGTGGCCCACTATACCACCATCCGATCTATTATTGCCCTTGCTGCAACGCAAGGATGGAGTCGACATCAGATGGATGTGAAGACCGCTTTTCTGCATGGATCTATAAAGGAAGAGAAATATGTGGAGCAACCTCTAAGGTTCGAAGTCCGAGATAGAGACACCCATGTATGTAGGTTGATTAAAGCCCTCTATGGGTTGAAGCAAGGCCCAAGGGCTTGGTATGAGAGGATATATGGCTACTTGATGAAGTTGGGCTTCACTCGAAGTAATGCTAATCCAAACCTTTATTTTAAGGTTGATAGAGAAAGGCCTCTCATTCTGGTTCTCTATGTGGACGATCTCTTCTTGAAAGGTGTTGACCCTCTGATTCATTAGTGTAAGAGGGAGCTAGCTTCTGAGTTTGAGATGAAAGACCTAGGACTGATGCATTACTTCCTAGGCTTGGATGTGTGGCAGAGGCCAAGCGAGATTTTCCTTTCTCAAGGAAGATATGTCGTGAAGTTGCTAGAGAGATTTGGCATGGTGGATTGTAAGTCTATGTCGGCACCGATGGGGCTCAACTTTAAGAAGTTGTGTGAAAATGTTGTTGGGCCCATGCTATCATATCCTACCGAGAATCCACAACTCGTGTGGGCCCTGATGTTCCTAGTGAACTCTCATCCCTACGTATGTCTTGCAGTGAACACTTTGAGTCAACATATGGTTGATCCTCATCACATTCACTGGATTGGTGCCAAGAATCTATTGAGATATCTTCGGGGCACAATCAACCATGGGCTGAGATACACTGTCAGGAGTTTGAGACTGTTGATTTTTGTAGCATCCAGAAGTGTTCCAAGTCTCAAACTTTGCAGGGAGGCTTGGACAGTAGCATTACAAAGAACCCAGAGACAGTTTGTGGAAATTCCACTCGGTTCAAGACTTATTAAAATAACTAATTATTTTAATGGAGACCCTAAGTCCAAACTTAGGAAAAGGAAATAATTAAAGGCCGTTAATAAGTCAGAGTGTGAATCTTCTAGAAAACATGGATCAAGTCAAGATTTAATCTTAGCCATCGATTAATCTTTTAATCTGGGTCGATGGTTCTCCAACTGGAAGATTATAAAAGAAGCCTTGAGGGTCACTTGGAAGACAAGTCGGGCACACAGTCAGTACCTGAAGGAGATCCATTCTGATGTAGAATTCGATCTCAGTGAGAAAGTTGCAGCGCAAGAAGTTGCAAAAGCAGGAGGAGGTCAGGGGTGATCGAGCTCAGGGTTGAAGAGCAGCAGTGGGTCACTCAAGGTAGCTTGAGGCTACAGCGCAGAGACCCCACGCAGTCTCCACATAGATTCATGCAGTCAAGCTCGGGGACTGCGTAGAGAATCACGCAGACTGACATGGTAGCTTGCAGGGGCTATTCTGGGTATCAGAAATTTGTCCGAGAAATTTGGGTATTCAGTCTCAGGTGGTTTAGAATTTATCTGCCGAATATTTTCCCTGTAAAGATATCATTTGCTGAAGAATTAATAAAACCCTCATCTACTGCACTGGTTTTCCCACATTGCATTCTTCCGAGGACAATTGTCCAAAAATAACTGTGTACATGTGATTGATTATTGTGCTTATGTTCTCTACTGTTTATTTCTCTGCATATATAATTGTGAATGTTGCAGTAGTATTTATTTCGACATTTTCCAGAAGATTTCTGAATAATAATTTATTGAAATAATAAGTAGGAGAAATAAATCTATCACTACAACTGGTTGTAAATTTTCACATGGTATCAGAGCCAGAGATGAATAACAGAGAGGGGAGATCTATCAGTGAACAAAGATCTACGCAGTTCTCTAGGGCAACAGCGCAGAAGGGTTCACGCAGTCCTCCAGGAGGGGGGGGGAAGCATGATAGAACAAATGGATCACGATGTATCTGTATTGGCATCCATATTACAGAAATATTTTGCTTGTGTATCAAGCACTACATCCTCAGAAGTCTGGTATATTGATAGTGGAGCCTCTGCTCATATGACGGGAGTACGGGACTGTTTTTCCGACTACCAAGAAGAGCAGATGAATTTCAAAATAACCATGGGTAATAAAGCAAAGTGCACTCCCATTGAGAAAGGTACTGTAGTTTTTTGGAACGAAGTAGGGAATAGAATCCGGGCCACTAATGTATTGCATGTGCCAGGTTTGGGGATGAATCTACTCTTAGTGTCCCAACTTCAAAACAGAGGATATGACGTCTACTTTATTGGCAATAGAGTCTACGTCAAGCACCCCAGTTGGAAGAAGAAGGCACAAATCGGGGTAAGAAGCAACAAGTTGTACAAGCTACAGCTTGATTCCCCAATGGCACTAGTTGGCAGTGCAGATGAAATGGATCTGAATAAGCTATGGCATAGAAGAATGGGGCATTTGCATCATGGGGCGTTGAGAACTCTCCAGAAGACTGTCACAGGTGTTCCAGAATTGAGCACCAAGCGAGATGATGTCTGCAAGGGGTGCGTATTGGGGAAATATGCGAAGGCAGCATATCAGAGAAGCAACAATAGGGCCAAGGGTGTGTTGGATCTAATACACTCAGATATCTACGGGACGATGTCCACGAGAGCTCTTAGTGATGCCGAATATTTCATCACCTTTATTGATGACCATTCCAGGAAAACCTGGATCTACCTCTTGAAGACCAAGGATGAAGTCGTCAGCCGATTTAAAGATTTCAAAGCTCTGGTGGAGAATCTAACAGAGAGGCGAATTAAGGTATTGCAATTAGATAATGGAGGTGAATACATAGATAAAGAATTCACCAGATTCTGCGCAAGGAAAGGCATCAAAAGAGAATGGACAGCGCCATAAAATCCAGAACAAAATCGAGTGACAAAAAGAAAGAATCGAACTATTGTGGAAGCAACCAGAGCTATGTTGCATGACCAAGACATGCCCAAATTCCTATGGGCTGAAGCGTGTAATACAGTTGTCTACATTCAAAATAGAACTTCTCACACTGCACTGGGAAAGATCACGCCAGTAAGTGTCTTCACTGGCAACAAGCCCGAAGTTAGTCATTTTAGGATCTTCGGCAGTACAGCTTACTGTCATATACCTAGTGAGAAGAGGAAGAAGTTGGAGAGGACTGCTGAAAGGGGGTATTTAGTAGGATACAGGGAGAATGCAAAGGCTTATCACATCTACGTTCCTAAGAGCAGGAAAGTAGTGGTGCGAAGAGATGTGAAATTTATGGAGGAGAAAGCCTTCAGAAGATCACGAGAATTGCCTTCTGCTACGCAATCAAAGGAAGAGCCTCTAGTCCAGCCCCAGCAACCAGCAGCAGAAAATTCAGTTGCCTCTCCAAGGCATAGTGATCCAAAGGATGGGTCTCCTGAGGATTTGCAAGAAGGAGAGTCGGTAAATCCACCCACCACCAGTGGAAGAAAGAGCAAGGAACTTCGACAGATTCTGAAGGATGCAGAGGATTTTGTCAGAAATCCCAAGAATGAGAAGAGACAGCGTAAATAGCCTGAGAGGTATTAAGCCTTGGTTGATCAAGTCGGAGAACCCTCCAATTTCCGAGAAGCTGCTCAACACCAGGTATGGGTTGATGCAATGGTAGAAGAGTACAGTTCCATCATGACAAATAATGTCTGGGAAGTAGTACCCAGACCACAAGAGAGATCTGTTGTAGGATCCAGGTGGATCTACAAGATCAAGCATGATGTAGACGGCAGCATCGAGAAATTTAAAGCCAGGTTCGTGGCTAAGGGGTATGCTCAGAAGGAAGGAATAGACTATGAAGAAACCTTTGCCCCGATAGCCAGATACACGTCTATCAGGTCCGCGATATCCCTTGCTGCGCAGATGGGATGGGAGATTCACCAGATGGATGTCAAGACAGCATTCCTGAATGGTGTAATAAAAGAAGAAGTGTATATAGAACAACTAGAGGGCTTTGAGACACATGATCAGAAAAATCATGTGTGCAAGTTGAAGAAAGCATTATATGGACTGAAGCAAGCTTCCAGAGCCTGGTATGGTCAGATTGACAGCTATCTACAGAAGATGGGATTCGTCAAGAGTGATGCAGATCCCAATCTCTACTATCTAAGAGTAGGGAGTGAGCCATTGATACTGGTATTGCACGTGGATGATCTGTTCTTAACAGGATCATCACAGATTGCAAGAAGAATTTAGCTTAAGAGTTTGACATGAAGGATCTGGGACGGATGCATTATTTTCTGGGGTTGCAAGTTTGGCAGCAGGATGGGGAGATCTTCCTCGGTCAAGGGAGATACACTACAGAAATTCTAAAGAGATTTCAGATGGAGGATTGTCGACCCATGACCACTCCAATGATTACCAACTAGAGAAAAATCGACGTGTCTGATGATGATGAAGCTGATCCTACACTGTATAGACAGCTCATAGGGTCATTGATGTATCAAAGAAGAGGAGGATGAAGAGGCGGGTTATGGTGGATCTGAAGAAAATCCTGAAGAGGAGGATTATGCTGAGGAGGAAGTGGGGAGTGGAGACCCTGAGAACATAGAATCCCCAACTAAACAAGACCAATATCCTTTGTGAAAATATGTTCAGAAAATGGAAGGAGGGAAAGGTGGTGGAACCACTAAATTTATTTGCCCCCATTGCAATAAACAATACCATGGTTCATACACCCGTCTGAGAAGGCACCTTTCTGGGATAATGCCAGGAGATGGAACTAAAAATCTTGGAATCAAAGTTTGTACTTATGTGCCAGCACCACAGAGAGAGATATATAGGAAGGAAGAGGGGGTTGCCCTATAGAGATCATTTAAAAGATCTAGGGGTTTCGTTGATTCAGGCCCAACACATCATGGACAAACAAGTTCAACTTCCACCCATGCCAGTGGTTTTGGAGGCAGTGGCATTGGATTAAGGCGTAGAACCATATCCGATTTCCTGGATGAAGGGTGTAGGAATGATGTGGATTCAAAAGTTTACCGGTTTCTATATGCATGTGGGGTGCCATTCAATTTTCTTCGCTCACCTTATTGGCATGAAATGGTTTCTGCCATTAATGATGCCCCCAAAGTATACAAAACCTTAGACCTTGTGAGGCCGACAGTGGTTGATAATGAAGATCAAACAAACCTTCTTCAGCTGAATGACCAAGTTCATTGAGATGACATGAGCTGTCATTATTCTGATGGATGGACCAATGTAAAAGGAAAACCATTGATAAATGCACAAACATTATTGTGGTTAATTAATTGAGTCTTCTGTGAAACATGATTATTGAGATGGATTCAAAGCAGCATTAACAAATGAGACATTACTTGAATACAATTGAAAAGGAAATGGGCCATACAATGTGATACACAGTCATCAACGATAATGTTTATTTAGCTAATATAAGGCGTAGGAACAATTGTTGAGGATAAATACCCCAACATTTTTGGTGCAGGTCTTTGGTTCACACAGTAACCTTTGAGTGCAATCATCAAAAAAAACAACCTCAGACTACAAATAGCTTCTAATGACAGTTGTACAAGAGAAGATAAAATAATGTATTACAAATCACAAAATCATAGCAATACCCATGGGCTTTTCCGTACTCACTCCAAATTGGAGTTGTTGAAAATAGGAAAAACTAGATTGGCTAGTTATTACCTCACCTTCAGGCGCCTTTTGAAGGTAAGAGAGTCATTGGCTGCAATGGTATCAAGCCCACACTGGCAGCTATTAAAGGACAGGGCGGCAACAATAGTTGATAGGCAAAGTTTCGAACATGTGGAGGAGACCGCCCTTGACCATTTGTTTTGGGCACGTATGAGGGAAATTGTGAGTTTTACCAAGCCCATTTATAACATGATTCGCTTTGCAAATACTGATAAACCAGTGATTGGAGAGGTTTATGAGCAGATGGATAGCATGTTGGGGCAAATAAAAGATATTTGTTAAGGATAATGATCCCAGCTTGTATGCTATGATTCATGACTGTGTGTGTGCAGGGTGGAATAAACTCAATGTTCCACTACATGCTTTGGCATATATCCTTACGCCAAAATATTACTCTCCATCTTGGTTGGGCCAACCTGCACCTGGAGGTGGGGTTAGGGTGAAACCTCACACAGATCCAGAGGTACAAGAAGGGTACATGAAGGCATTGGACAAATTGGTACCTGACAGGGAAGAGTGTGCTAGATTGTGCCTTGAATTAGGCAAATACTTCAGTTGCACTGCTAACTTTGGTTCTTTCCATGCAATGAAAGACAGGGACAGATTTGATGCTCTCACATGGTGGGAAGCATATGGCGGCATGGGACTTTTGCCAAAGTTGGCTAAAAAAGTTCTCTCACAAGTTGTGAACACTTCTTCTGCAGAGAGGTGTTGGAGCACCTACAACTTTATACACAATGTGAGAAGAAACAGGTTGAATGAAAACCGAGCTGACAGCTTGGTTTATGTGCATTATAACTTGAGGTTGCTCAGCCATCTATTCATAATTCATTAGTGAGGGATCAAATCATACGAGAGTGGGACAGCAGCCCTGAGGATGATAATTGAAGACGCATTATGGAAAGAGAATTCGGCAGAACTTTATAGGGATGATGATGACTTATATGCAGCCCAGCCATATACACCCTGAGGCAGTCCACCATCTCTTGGTAACGGTCACGGGTGGTGCCGATGTTAGTGCAGTGCCACTCCTTGATATCACACTATTGTTCCTTTGCAAATCAAGGCCTCCACCTTCTAGTCGTAGTCGTGGTGTGGTACTCCTGGTACTAGAAGACCAAGCATTCCTCGTGGCTCACAAGAGTGAAGATTTCAGTAGGGGAAAGTGTCATGGGGACATTGGATAATCAAGTACATTTACTGATAGCCTTTCTATTTGTTGTTGGCCAGTTGAAGCGATTGAAGGCGACTCTTTTCTGGTACATATTATAAACAATTTGGTTCAAGTTTGAATTTGAAAGGTGAAACTTTGAAGTTGGCATTTATAAGTTCATTGTTTACAAGTCATTATGAATTATGAATATGATGCTTCATGAAAGTTATATGGTGATCAATGAATCAATGATGATAAATGTTATATAATATCAATGATGATAAATGTTATATATTGAATTTTGAAATCAATGAATCAATGATGATAAATGTTTATATATCAATGATGATAAATGTATATTGAATTTTGAAATCAATGAATCAATGATGATAAATGTTAGATATTGAAATTTGAAATCAATGATGATAAATGTTATATATCAAATTATCAATGATGATAAATGTTATATATTGAATTTTGAAAGCTTGAAACCTTCAAATTGATGATTTGCGAGACTTCAAGAGTCAATATGTTGTATGCTTCCAACTCGTGGGCGTGGTTGATGAAGATTATAACTTCTAGATGATTGATGTTATATTATTCAATCTATGTTTTTATGTTTTTTATGTCTAATTCATCATTCTACATGTTTTTGTTGACATATATGCATCAAAATATTAAAAGTATTAAAAATATTAAAAAAATATATATATATATATATATATATAAAAACGTTCCCGAAAACGCTCCGGACCCGGAAACTTTTAAAAATGGCGCTCCGCGCTTCGCTCCCGCTCCCGCTTCCAAGTAACCTTGGTTAATACCCTAAGTCAATTCATGGTGGAACCGAAGAGGGCACACTAGGCAGCAGCCAAACATGTTCTCAGGTACCTTCTAGGAACAGTCAAGCTTGGATTGAAGTACACCCGTGAAAATGATGTTAGGTTGAGTGGTTTCACTAATGCAGATTGGCTGGAAGTTCAATTGATCGAAAGAGTACCAGTGGGTACTGTTTCAGTCTGGGATCAAGAATGACTTCCTGGTGCAGTAGGAAACAGAAGTTCGTGGCACTGAGTTCAGTAGAGGCAGAGTATATGGCAGCTAGCACAGCTTTGTGCGAAGCCATATGGCTTAGGAAACTGTTAGTAAATCCACTCAAGGAAAAAAAGGAAGCGACCAGCATTTTATGTGATAATCAGAGTTGTATAAAGCTCTCTAAAAATCCTATGTTTCATGATAGGTAAAAACATATTGACATCCGGTGTCAATTCATCAAGGACTGGGTACAACGTGGATTTGTTCAGTTACAGTACACTCCAACAGGAGAACAGGTGGCAGACATCCTCACCAAGGCACTAGGAAAGACAAAGTTTGTCTACTTCAGAGAGAAGATGGGGATGATGAAGAATCCCATACAGTAGCAGGAATGGAGGATTCAGTATTCAGAGGGAGCTCTGGTACAGATGCAGCAAGTGACAGTGGCAGTGTCAAAGGCAGCAGCGTAGAGGGTACTTCAAAATCAGAGCAGCATGCAGCAGGCATATTGTTGGAACACTTTCCTCGCTAAGAGGGAGTGTTGATTTTTGTAACATTTGAAAGTGTTCCAAGTCTCAAACTTTACAGGGAGGCTTGGACAGCAGCATTCCAAAGAACCCAGAAACAGTTTGTGGAAATTCCACATCAGAGTGTGAATCTTCTAGAAAACATGGATTAAGTCAAGATTTAATCTTAGCCATCGATTAATCTCTTAATCTAGGTCGTTGGTTCTCCAACAAGAAGATTATAAAAGAAGGCTTGAGGGTCACTTGGAAGACAAGCCGGGCACACACTCAGTACCCGAAGGATATCCATTCTGATGTAGAATTCGATCTCAATGGGAGAGCTGCAGGGCGAGAAGTTGTAGAAGCAGGAGGAGGTTAGGGGTGATTGAGATCAGGGTCGGAGAGCAGCAGTGGGTCACTGAAGGTAGATTGAGGCTACAGCGCAGAGACCCCATGCAGTCTCCACGCTGATTCACGCAATCCAGCTCTAGGACTGCGCAGAGAATCACACAGACTGACGCAGTGGCTTGAAGGGGTTGTTCTGGGTATTAGAAATTTGTCCGAGAAAGCTGGGTATTCAGTCTCAGGTGGTTCAGAATTTATCTATCGAATATTTTCCCTATAAAGATATCATTTGCTGAAGAATTAATAAAACCCTCATCTGCTGCACTGGTTTTCCCACATTGGGTTTTTTCAGGGACAACTGTCCAAAAATAACTGTGTACATGTGATTGATTCTTGTGCATATGTTCTCTACTGTTTACTTCTCTTCATATATAATTGTGAATGTTGCAGTGTTAGAAGCAATCACTGAAGAACGAATTCTATCAAAGACAAATGGCCTCCTCAAACTACAAGGGTTTCAAGGCTGATGATAAATTGACTTATAAGTCTGATTATAATGCATGGAAGATGTCCTTGGATTTGGTGCTAGAAGATCAAGATGTCATGTATTATGTGCAGGGGAAGATTCAAGAGCCTCCGTCAAATGCAGTTGTTGCCACAAAGACGAAGTATAGAAAGGGGGAAATGAAAGCAAAGATGATTATCCGGGATTCTATTCATAAGCACTTGGTTGCTTACATTTCTGAGCTAAACACATCTAAAGAGATGTATGATAAGTTGGTGAGCATGTTCAGGGCAGGCAATGCTAATCAAATCCTTTTCTTCAAGAATCAACTGAAGAATATCAAGAAGGGCAAGGATGAACCTATTCAATCCTATTTATGAGGCTCATTGAAATCAGGAATAACCTCCTAGCTACTGTGGAAGCAATATCTGATCGAGAGATGGTTCTTATTGCACTTGGAGGTCTCCCCCGTGATTGGTATGTATTCAATACCACTATTCTTAATAATAATGTGATTCCTGATTTTGATGAAATATTGGCGAGATGCACACAAGAGGAAACAAGAATTATGGAGTATGCCTCTAATGGAAATGGAAGTGACCCTACTGCTTTCGCAGCTCATGCAAAGAAGAAAAACAATGGTGGCCCGACAAATCAAAACCATGGAATAGCAGGGCCCAAAGGAAGGAAGGGAAGATGTTACACTTGTAACAAGTCTGGTCACTATGCAAGAGAGTGCCCTTATAGAAGGGACTCTCGCAGAGATGATGACAACAACAACTCGAGAGGGAATGGCGGGAACAACAGGTTCAAAGGAAAAAGGAAGGCTCCCTCTAATCGTAGTGGAAATGGGCAACCTTTCAAGAGGTCAAGAAATTCCAAGTACAATGAGTCTAGTGTTGTTGATAAGAAGAGAAATGAATTTATTCTTGTATTTGCCCTCTCTGTTGCATCTCCACCCGACACCCTGGATGTCTAGTTGATTGATAGTGGTCCTTCAAGGCACCTCACTAGTTATAAATAAGCCCTCTCTGATTTGGTTGAGAAGAATACTAATCTGGAAATTATTCTAGGAGATAATGCTACCTATCCGGTGAAAGGGGCAGGGATTGTGACCCTCCATCTATCTCAAGGTCAAGTCCTTCGATTACAAGATGTGTTGTACATACTCGATTTGAAGAAGAACCTTGTGTGCATTTCGGCAATGGAAGACAAAGGGTTCAAGGTGGCATTCATTGCTGGAAAGGTACGCATCTGAAAGAAGAACTTCAAGGAAGTTCTTACTATTGGTTTTAGGGTTGATACACACTACCAGGTTGGAGGAAGTCTATTAGGGGTTATGTCATGTGATACAACTCTTCAAACAGAGTTATGGCACCAGAGGTTTCCACACCTTCATTACAAAGCCCTTCCCGAATCAAGGAAGATGGTGACAGAGATGCTCGAATTTAGAGATGATCATGAAGGTGTATGTTAGGGTTGTGCTGAAGGAAAGCATACAAGGGGACCATTCCCCTCAAGTGTCACAAAGACAATTGATATCTTGCAGTTGATACATTCTGACTTGTCTGGTATGCTACCCGCGACATCCTTGGGAGGATGTTCCTTTTACATGACTTTTACAGATGACTTCTCTCGCAAGACCTCGATATATTTTTTGAAGAAGGACAAAGCATTCAAATGGTTTCATACCTTCAAGGCCTTGGTGGAATAAGAAATCGAGAAGAAAAACAAAGTTTTGAGGACCGACAATGGGACCGAGTATGAGTCAAATGAGTTTAATTACTTTTGTAGAGAAGCTGGCATTAAGAGGGAGACCATAACTACATACACTCCTGAGCAAAATGGTGTTGCTGAAAGAAAAAACAGGGCCATTGTGGAAGCTGCTCGCGCCATGATATGTGACCAAGGTCTTCCAAGTTTCTTTGGGGGAAGTTGCGAACACTGTTGTGTATGTTCAAAATAGATGCCCGCATTCCACTTTGGACTCCAACCTCTGGGGTTCAAAGTCCAAGATAGAGACACCCATGTATGTAGGTTGAAGAAAGCCCTCGATGGGCTGAAGCAAGCCCCCAGAGCTTGGTATGAGAGGATAGATAGCTACTTGATGAAGCTGGGCTTCACTCGAGGTAATGTTGATCCAAACCTTTATTTTAAGGTTGATAGAGAAAGGCCTCGCATTCTGGTTCTCTATGAGCACAATCTCTTCCTGATAGGTGTTGACCCTCTCATTCATATTGTAAGAGGGAGCTAGCTTTCGAGTTTGAGATGAAAGACGTGGACTAATGCATTACTTCCTAGGCTTGGAGGTCTGGCAGAGACCAGGCGAAATTTTTCTTTCTCAAGGAAAATATGTCGTGAAGCTGCTAGAGAGATTTCGTATGGTGGACTGTAAGTCTGTGTCAACACTGATGGGGCTCAACTTAAAGAATTTGTGTGGAAACGTTGTTGGGCCCATGCTAGCAAATCCTACTGAGTATCAACAACTCGTGGGGGCCCTAATGTTCCTAGTGAACTCCCGTCCGGACGTATGTTTTGCAGTGAACACTTTGAGTCAACATATGGTTGATCCTCATCACATTCACTGGATTGGTGCCAAGAATCTATTGAGATATCTTCGGGGCACAATCAACCATGGGCTGAGATACACTATCGGGAGTTTGAGACTCCATGGATATACTGATGCCGATTGGGCTGGCAGTGTGGTGAATCACAAGAGCACATCTGGATGCTGCTTCACCTTGAGTTATGCTTCGATATCTTGGATGAGCAGGAGCAGAAGTCGATGGCTTTGAGCACTGTTGAGGCCGAATACATTGCAGTGACTATGGCCTGTTCTGAAGGTGTTTGGTTGCGAAAGCTCTTCAGTGAGTTGTTTGGGCATGTGCTAGATACCACCATTATCCTTTGTGATAACCAAAGTGGGATTCGTCTTTCTGAGAATCCCGTGTTCGACAATCAATCCAAGGATATTGATATCACATAAAACTTTATCCGAGATATGTTACAGTGAGGCATCGTAAGGATCGATCATATAGGGACTGATGAGAAGGTCGCGAATATTTTCACGAAGCCCCTAGGGAAGGTCAAGTTCCTAACCTTCCATGAGAAGATTGGAATCATGGAAAGACCCTATTCTAAGGGTCCTTCTTGAGTTGGACTATGAGCTTTAAGAGCTCCAGGGGGCTTGGGGATAGCTTCTTGGAGCTATAAGCACTCACAGGGCTAGGCTTGCCAAACCTTTCGGTGCTTCTGCCCCCCCATTACGATATTGAGTTGGTTCACCTCTCTTTGATCTATGCCCCGCACACATCCTACCCATGGAGTTTTGAACTCATGGGAAGTACCTCTCATTTGGCAAATGAGGTGGAAAATGTGGATAGAGACCAATAGCAAGACTGATGGACGCATCAGAGATCGTCGTACTCTCTATGTCTACAATGGCATGTGTCCAACACCTTGATCTAGGATCAAGTATGATGAGGTTATTACCTCTAAACTGACTTTGGGTCAGCAAACTAACTTCGGGTTAGTATGAGACTCTTTTGAGTCCATGAGAGGTTTTTACCCCTAAGCTAACTTTGGGTCAGCTGAGTGTGAGGTCTTTGTGACTCACCTTTTTTTTCTATCTGAGAACGAGAGCCAGAAAAGCAAGTTACGGTAGGATGACGCACGTTGTTTGGTAAAAGTACATGATGGTACTGATGGATGGCACTTGTGAACAGATGGAGTTATCCCTAGTTGAGAGGGAGTATTACTTTTGGACAACTAGGTCCAAACTCCGTGTTGCACTGCTCATATGATGATGGTCATATTTTTGTTGGATTCCTCTTTCGGAGATGTGCAAAATTGATCTAAAGATCATCTTGTTTGGATGAGCAGAACATATATTTTGAATTTATTTTCCACATGTGTAAGATCGGTCAGATTTGTAATGTAGGCTCACATGCCTAAAAGATGTGTCACACACCCTCACTGATGGATATAAATTGGAGATACTTGGAGGTCATTTTCATCATCAACTCATCACACATTCTCTTATTGTGATCTGATCAGTTTGATAGCGTTTGGAGGCCTTTTTCCCCTCACACGTGTGGAGCTGAACTCTAAAATTTGTGGATTTATTTAGGGCTCATCTCTGCCAAAATTCTGATTTTAGGAGGTCATACTGCTAGGCACTAAAATCGAGGAAATCTGAGTTGTTTGACCGAAGCCCTAAACTGTAGCATTGACTTTATGTTGTTGTCCTGCATTGAGTTTGGGTTGACCAACGTTGACTTGTGATGAGCTGTCTTTGAGGGTTGTCGATGTGCACATGGAAGGTTGGCTGATCTAGAAAGGCTTTGTTGGCTGAAGCATCTTGTTGATTGTCATAACGCAACAATATCTTATATCTTTGTTGGACAAAAGGAATTGTAAATTTGATCTATATTTGGTTTGTCTTCTATTGATCTATTATTGTGTTCTATCAGCGTTTCAATTTCATGTTTATGTGATTGCTATTTTGTATCGGGCCTAAGAAAGATTGAAGTAAAATTGCATCAAGCATAAAATACCATGATTATCTAAATTTTACAATGTTCCTATTGGAAATTGAAATAATAATCAACAATATAATAGTTCAAAGCATATCAATAAATAATCCAACACATACCACAAATCAGCAAATGAGAGATTCCTTGAATTGAACCCCAAAGACTTTTTATTAAGTGCAAAGAAATTCCACCAGAGCCTTGCTCAATACATCAAATAATCATTACATCATCCAAAGATGAAATGTGAAGCTTCATAGCTTCCTTACATGGAAAATGAGAGAAGAAAACCCCTCCAAGTGGAAAATAACGGCTAGTTGGGTTGATCCTCATCCAAATAATCTCGTCCATCAATCTTCATTTGAAATAACTCAATCTCCTCCATCGATTGAATTCTATTTTTTATTTTGAGGAAAAATTCGAATTTCTTTTAAAATCTCTTTTTTCTTAGTCCAAAAAATAATTTATTGGACTTTTATCCCTAGAAATTCAATTTGACTTAACCACCAAGGTCCAAGGGGTCATTGCCTCTTAAAAAATCGATTTTTCCCTTGGTGAAGAATCTCCAAAATTTAATTATTTTTTTACCCGCAATTTTTTTCTGATTTTCCACTTGGAGAGAATTTAATTTCTCCCAAATTAATTTTTGACTCAAAAATAATTAAATTTCTGGCTTATTATTTTCTTTTTATTTTTGCCAGAAAATTAATTAAAAGACTCAAAAGGGGAATGAACATTTTTCCACCCTCTAAGTCTATCTATAATAAAATAATTTAGCCATGGTGTCTAAATATGAGTAACCATGTACTAAATTATTCGTAGATACACTTTTACATTAGAATATTACAATATCAATCCTTAGAAGGGGAAATACACATTTGACATAGACCCTCGAGACTTTACACAATTATGCAACAAGACACATGATCTAGTATGAAAAATACATAAACTCGATAAACATTAGGACTCACCTAAGACCTCATTAATGAGTTCCACCCTAGCTTTGGGGTGTATTTGGGAGAAAGACTCTGTCGATTATCCATGTTTACAAACACACATATTTCGGGGAGGTTAAAAAAACTCCCTAGGATGAAACCCTTTGAGAAGAATCATAGGCTTACCTAGGTGTTATTACATGGCTTAATAGTCATACTAGAATCATTTACAACATAAACTTGCAGAAATTGGGTTTACAATGATAAAAATGATGTTGAATGATGACAATGATATTTGAAAAAAATTGTCCACTGCATTGTACTCTGCTTCTTGGACTGTTGGCATGTACATGGTCAATAGACGACTTGTGGAGATGAAGGAGGATTTAGTTGCCATAGTTATTAGTGACATATGGGACCAGTGGAGGCTATCTACCTTAGAAGCAGCTCTAGAGGTGAAGAGGTTGACTTTGGATGATCAGTTTTGGGCTAATATCAAATTTTTGTGGAGTTTATAGAGCCAATTTGTGATATGTTTCACTACATAGACACTGATGGTCCATGTTTAGGTGAGATTCATGAGAACATGGACTCTATGTGCAAGAGAATCCAATCTATCACACATAGGAAAGACCCTACTTTATGGCCACAGTTGAAATCATTTATACATGGGCGGTGGAATAAACTAAACAACCCACTTCACATGGCAGCCTATGGAGTTAATCCAAAATGGTATGATCTCACAATAGGAAGGAGACCTCCTTCCCAAGATAGATAGGTGGTGAAAGGGTTTAAGACAGATATTAAAAAATCTATGGTTCTACAAAAGAGGCCTCTGAGATACAAACTCAAATTTGCCTAGTTTTCACGTGGCTGAGGTGTCTTTGGTTCACATGATGCTTTGATTGATAGGCGCAAGAAGAAGAATCTGATTGATTGGTGCTGGCTTCATGGTGTTGATGCTCCTGAGTTGCAGCAATTTGCTTATACGATTACTTGGACAAGTAGCTAGTTTCTCATCTTGTCTTTGTATTATTTAATTAATTTAATTTACATACTTAACATTGTCTTGACTCTTCTCCTAACAATTCTTCATTAACAGTTTTCCATATGATTACTTGGGCAGGTAACTAGTTCCTCAACTTGTGAGAGGAATTGGGGCACATATGCTTTCATCCATTCATTGAAGAGAAACAGGATGGGCTCGAAGAAGGTTGAGAACTTAGTATAAATTCATAGTACACTTTGTCTCATTTCACGTAAAGACCCAGGGTACAAGGAGGGTCCTTTGAAGAGATGGGACCAATACACAGACGATGTTATATGTGCGTACGACGAGATACAACCAGATGATTTAATTGAGCTACCTCCAATTACTATGGATGAGCAGGAGTCTCCAGTTGAGTGTGATCCCACCCTAGAGAGCTTCTTGACTGAAGATCTTAGTGATGTTGATGGCATGGCTACTGATGACATGGCTCAAGGAAGCCTAATCTTGTTCATTGTTCAATATCACTTTTTTTGGAATTTTGAAAATTTGAAGTTTCTATTTCATGTTTGGAAATGCCTTAGCGCAAATTTTGAATGTAGTATGACAGTGGACATATACTTATGATTCTAATATATATTATCATGATTCACATCAATATGCAAATCGCAATTTCCACTTGATATCAAATTTGAAATTTCAAAGTGAATGTTCATCTTTAAGTCTTTAAATGATTTATTTTCTTGTTGTAAGTTGGAAGATTTCAAAATTCATATATATATATATATATATATATATACCCCCAACGAACCCACATACCCTGTTTCAAAAAGTGATGTGCTCGTCTCTGCACCTGTCCCCGAACCCACGTTTCCTAGCAACACGGCCTATTACCTTTCTTCCTTCATTATTATCAATATTATTCTAGCTACCTAATTGGAAATACTGAATGAAATTTATAATGATCCTTTGAAAAATATGTAATGTTATTTACACATACCTCAGATGACTTATATTCCACCAAAACATTGTTTTCAAATGCTTCCAATTTGTAATGCAATTCTTAGTAGACAATTCCTACAACCTTCTCTTATAGCACCTAGTACCTTTCTTCTTGCATTGCTATCAATATTATTCTAGCTACCTAATTGGAATACTGATTGAAATGTATAATGATTCTTTGAAAATTTTGTACATAAAAACAGTACTTATAAGTATATAAGTATGCTGAAAATACTTTCTTGATATACCACAAAATGGATTAAGCATTCACCTCACTGAGCTTTAATTCTGAGCAAACAAGGTCTAATAAATCTCCTGTCCCTGATCCAGAAATAGCCGAAATCGGCACTGGAGTAAACCTGACAACCAATATGTTCAATAAAAGGCTAGTCAACGTCACCATTATCAAACACAAGAAAATAAGATGAAATTCTAGGAGTGTAGGTAGTGCTCTAACATAGAACTTCAGCTACTTTCATGAGATTTATATTCTTATAAACCATAGATTAGAACAACTGTGCTAATTGCATGACTGTCCCATACTTTGGTATTTACAATATAGCCATTGTTTTCCATGCAACATTGAACACCATTTAGCATTATGTCAATCAAAAATCCAACAATCATAAAATGTACGTATAGGAACACTAGAGAACGAAAATCTTTGTTTATTGATTAAAGATGATAAAGGTATGAACAATCAAATTGATTAACGGTGATAAATTTTGAAATAGAAATTTTAGGGGCCATAGAATTCTATGACAATTGCTCCAGAAAAGGAAGGGAAAAGTAAGAGATTATAGTGGTGTATTAAATAGAGCAAATGACATAGAAACCCCCACTACCCACTGCAAAAAAGAAAGCAACACGCTAATTTAAGAAATATATAAGAAAACATGAGCTGGTACATTTGAACACTTAGTACTATTTCAATCACAAATCCAACGATCATAGAATGTATGTTTGGTTACTTTAAATAAGGAAATTCTTTTTTAACCTATGTTGCATAGGGGCAAGTCCCCCTTGTAGAATGTCTACAAGGACAATTTATGAACTACTGATAATTATTTGTGAGATTATTAGAGCCTTATTTTAATTCTTCTTCATCAAATAATTATACTTCAGAAATTCAACTGATAACAATGGCAAGAAAATAAAGATCACACAATGCACAATAACAAGAGACACCCATGTTTAGGTCAGAGACCAGGGGAAAACCCAATCAAGCTTTTCCTTAGAGAGATCCATCAACAACACATCAAGACAGAGATATTAATGACAGCAATATGGCTATTAGTTTGTGTAGCATCGGAGGTGTTCTAGTCTCGAAACTTTGTGGAGAGGCTTAAACACATGAGTTCTCCATAACTCAGAAATTGTTTTTCGAAATTCCACCTAGAAGTGTCTCAATTAGATTATTAGCCTATTTTTTTTTAAATATTTCCTAAGTTTAAACTTAGGAAAAGGGATTAATTAATCAGAATTAATTGAGATAAGGTGTGAATCATCTAGAAACTCAGATGGATTGATTGGGAAATAATTTGGACCCTTGAATAAGTTTTAATATTGGTTATTGGTGGTCCAATATAAGGTTATAAGAAGAATTCAATGGGTAGATGGAGGATAAACTTGTGAGACACACACAGAGCGATTTCCTTGGAGAGTTTGATTTTCCAGAGGCAATAGCCGGAAGAGTTTGAACTTCAGAAGGAAGCAGAGACAGAGAGGGGTAGGGACAGTGATCCAGAGGAAGTTTTCTAGATCCAGAGAGGTGGCAGCAAGAGGCCGAGTTATTCCCAGTGAGGCGACGCAGAGGACTGCACAATCAACTTCAGAGGGCAATTCGATTTAGCTAAGGGGAACCAATTCAGCTTCCAGAGGCCTAGAAAGTTTTCTAGAAGGACAGAGCAACATTTTCCTCATCAGAGGCAGGAAGAACGACTTGATCAGAGTCAGTTCTGAGCTAGACATCCAAGGGTTTGTGCAAGCACTATGAAGAAGCTAGCGAGAGGGGTCCAGGAGGATAAGTTTCTGAAGCAAAGTGTTGGGGTTGCTTGTGGAGGATGGGAAATTCTCTTAGACAATTTTGGCCAGATTTTGTTGTTATTTGGATTGTCAGTTGGGCATCCAAAAATTGAACTCAGAATTTCACTGCTACATAATACTAAAAACCCTCAGTTGTTGCACCGCTTTTCCCAAGAAGGGTTTTTCCAAGGACATTTGTCCAGAGATAATTGTGTCAAATTTATGTCTGTGCTAGCATATCTCTTAGTTTCCAACGCTATTATTTTCCGCAGTTTTATTTGTGAAGGTTGCAGTGTAATTTATTCAATATTAGTCATAGCAAATAAATTATTAATTAATTAACAATCAGAGGAATTAATTCTAGTTGCTACAATAGGATTTCAGACTTGAAATTTTCACATGGTATCAGAGCAACATTGATCAAGCAAGAAGCTCAGAAGCAATAGGCAAAAATCATCCAAATTCAAAGGGAGACTGGCAGCACGATTTCCAAATTTGCGCAGAAGCTAGCTTAGCAAATCGAATTGTTGGGCAGAGGGCTCGTTTTATCTAGTGCAGGTGGCAGGAAAAATTCATAGACCCTAGAAGCAGTGCTAGCAGACAATAGGAAAGTCAGAAAGCAATTTCGGTGAGGCAAATCAAATTTTCACTGTGTGAAAAATCCTAAATCTGGATTGCTACTGCAACAAATCTAAATTACTTCTTCTATTATTTTTCATAATTATTTCATTACAATGAAATATCGAAGTAATTACTGAAGCAATCTACACAAATAATGCTACGAAATAAATCTAAGTGTTGAAACAAACTGAACAAAATACAATGAAAAACATCCACATTTAACACAATTATTTTTGGACTAAGTCCCCGGAAAAACCCAACTCGGGAAAACGGATGCAGCAGATCTGAAGGTTTTATATTATTAAGCAGCAGAATATTGAGTACAACTAGGGTGCCAATATTCGGCTCACCCTTCAGAGAAAATCTCGGCAACAGAAGAAATGTGAGATATACCTCACTCTGCAAGTCCTTGGCTGATCTAAACAGCGCTGGTGAAGCCCCTCTTTGCCTCTGCGTGATGCCTACACTACAACTGCGTAAGCCTGCGTGTGCAAGTTGAAGAACTGTGTCACCTCTCCTCTGCAAATGATCAAGGTGATCTGAAACTGAGTTTTGGCCCTCCTGGCTCAGAAACCCCAACTTCCAGCTATCTTTGGACTGAATCAAGAAGGCACTGCGTCACTTTTGCATGATTCCCTTCAAGAACTGTGTCATCCCTCCAGATAACTGCACTGCCTCTCTCTGCATCACTGCTACCTCTCCCTGAAATGTACTCCTGGTCTTCCTGACCAGTTACTGCATCTGCCCCTCTCTGGAACTGATCACTGAATAAAATCACTTAGCAACCCCATCCCTAGTGATTCGATCTTGATCAAAAAGTTGTGTCTCTCTCACAAGCTCGAAAATGCCAAAATGCTCAATGTATTTTCCATAGGCCCCTCACCCTCCTTATAATCTTTCGTTGACCCTTCAACGGCCAAAATTAAAACATAATCAAGGGCTAAGATTAACTGGGAGATGATCCATGACTTTATCTAGAATATTCACACTTAGTTTAATTAATACCCTTTAATTAATTAGTTTCCCTAAGTTTAAACTTAGGAAAACATTAAAAAATTATTAATTAATTTAATTAAACCATCTCTAAGTGGAATTTTCCAAAACCATTTCTGGGTATTATGGAATACATGTGTCTTAGCCTATATACAAAATTACAAGGCTAGAGCACATCGGATGCTACCATAAATCAACACACTGAGCAGATTCCTTGCTTGGACGCATAAGGGTTTTGCAGCAGCAGAATCAACGTCGGGTGGAAGAGAAAGGACACACATAAAGGAAAAATCTCTCTCGGGAGATCTCGAGTTCTAGAGTGTAAGGCCCTAAGTTTCAGAATTAACAATCATTTAACAAAATTGATACTACATAATCCAGCGTGAAATTTTTGAAGCAGAATATATCAATTCACAATTGAATACTTACCTGAAACCGTGTTTGAAGACGTTCCTGTCCCACCATGGCTCTTGTTCCCATTACCAAACCGCCATTTTCATCCTAGCCTATTTGAGGTAAACCTCTCCGGTTCCGAGATCCAAAAGACAAGTCTTCTAGCTCCCGTGCCCAAAACTCCAATAACAATCAAGATCACTCTATGACTCTGTTAGAACTCACTGCTCATGTCTTCCACAGTTAGAAATCCTTTGATAGCATCCGAGTAAGTTTTCCCACCTCACTCACCCATGCCCATCAAGTAAACCCCCCCCCCTCCCCCTCTCCTTTTATACACAAATCCCCCTTCAAGATATTTAAAATATCATCTTTTAATAAATATATTAGTCAAATCTCCTTTCAAGATATTTATTAAAATATCTTCTTTTAAAATATCTTAGATTTATATTAAAATATTATTATTTCATAAAAATCTTGGATTCCTAAAATATCTTGGATTTATTTAAATATCATCATTTAATAAATATCTTGGATTCCTAAAAATATCTTGGATTTATTATTAAATATCATCATTTAGTAAATATCTTGGATTTTATTAAAATATTGTCTTTTATTTGCATAAGTCAATGCTTTTACTTTCCTTTGAACAATATATTAGTTATATTATGATAGTGGTAGGGATAACTTTTACCTCATAATACATTCATTATTTTCTGGCAAGTTAGGTATTTACTCAATACTTCAATAATTCACACAGTACCCTACACTGAGACTTTTCAGAATTGATTAGTGCATATATTAGTGCAGTACACGTGATACATGCATATGTAGCTATCATATGCAGGGCTCATAAGCATGCTAATATCTCTATGTTCCCTATAACTCAAGTTGGGTCATTACATACACCCCTCCTTCAAAAACTTTGTCCCGAAGTTGAGTTTATGTCATATATCATTAATTATTTAAGTGATTAGTATAGTAATATAAGGGCGGTGTACCATATTTAAATTAATGTGTGAGAACACTTTAACATTTATGTTTTAATCATTTATTGGTTTACAAATTTAGTAGTCACGTCTTGCCCCAACAGAATTCCCAAGCTATTCTAGAATCATCCTATCCTTCCTAATCTCTTCTGCTCCCATCCTAGCCGTCTACTGGAAAATGGAATATGACATGGCGTCAGCTATACTGACCTAACCATTCATAGACCTCAAGGGTTACAATGTCGACTATATCAACCTGATCTCTTAGTAGGCATCCAGCAGTTATCATCACACGTCTAGAGGAGCATGACTCGCACAGTCCTCCCATGACTCCAGGTTTTGGAGGATAAACGGTGGGAAACACCTCCGCCCCTCCTAATAGGACCAGGGTTAACACCCTATCATGGAACCTCAGTGAATCTCAGTTGTTCTTGGAGTTTTGTCATCACGCGGTCGGTTTGGTAACGATACCATCTGTGATGTAAACACTTGTCCACAAATTATAACACATGTATCAATATATTCAAGGCAAATTGTTACTCAAATAACAATTTCTACACATTCCAAATATGTTGCTATCTATGATATTGATCTTTGAGTTCATATAACATACTTGGTTATGTTTATCCAATAGATCTGTAAATTCATTTCCACCTTAAATAGTCAAGTGTAATCACTATTTTATTTCTATCTCATCATTAATGTTGATATGTAAAATTATAGATACCATATCCATGTCATAATTCGTAATTTATATCAGTATCCATGTACCAACAATGTTTAAGCAAAACTTTCTTCATATTGGTGTCCATGTACCAGCAATGTTTAAGCAAATAATATATTCTTACACGTAATAGTATAAAATGACAGTCTTAAGTATCCATCCAAAATAAGGTAAGGTTATACAAAATAAGTGTTTGAATGCTTATAATTATAACCCACAATTATAAATGTCACATCGAATAAACGAACACGGATATACAAATAAGGGTGTAGTTACTATTTTCCATACTATATTAACCGATTAACCTTATAAAAGTCGCACGGTGAGACTCTAAATCTAAATGGAGGGATGCTCCAATATTTATGATTGCATATATAGAAACGAAATGAATCGAAACAAGAGCACAAAACACTTACTGCTTAATTGAAGCGTGATCTAATTTCTTGATATAGGTTGATTAAGAACTCTAAAACTCAAAACTACATATGGATCCAGCCAACCTTTTAATTCTTGTTATCTATTCGTCTTTTAAATCTAATTATCTTTGATCCAAAGAGATAATAATAGCATTAACTTCTTTATCATGTTCTTTCAGCTCACCTTCTGTAATGTTCCCATTTTTGGTATCACCCGTGACAGGGCTAGGAGGGACTTCCAGAGTTAGGAGCAGACAGGTCACATGTACAGATTGGTGCTATCAGTGGGCTCAGGAGCTTTTCGGAGGAGTTTTGAGGAGTTTTCATGGTGTTCGGAGGCATTCTCTTGATATACTCCACCATCCGAGCAGTTTGGCTTTCGTTCCGATGCATTCCGATAACTTTCGGAATTTTGAGTTATTTATGGGCTTAACTCAGCTGATTATGCTCAAGGTGGCATTCCGGGAGGAATACACAATGGAACACCTTAGTGTAATAGCTCATTGGAACCGGGACAAGGAGACCTACACGATGGGACAGTTAGACAGAGATTTCAGTGACCGGAGGAGGCGTGGTAGCCGATATACCCTTTTCTGCATTAAAAAGGAATATTTTATAATATTTTAATAAAAGGGAAAAGTGCTCCATAAATAAAATAATAATAAAATAATGCTCTAGAAGGCTCCAAGGGATCTATAAAAGGAGGGAGAGCTACCTCATTTGGGCATGGTTGATTTGATATTGATATTGAGAGCTAGACTTCTGTCTACTTCAGCACGCCGGTTGTTTAGTCGGTCTGCAGCACTGTTTAGTGCAACCGAGTGTCTCCGTGCGGAGATCTCACCCTTAGCCTCGGGGGACTTCGAGTGCCTGCCCTAGTAAGGTTATTTTCTGAGCATCATCCTTCAGTTTCAGTGGTAATTTGCAGTAGTTTCTGGTGGAGATTTGGCAGAGGAGATACCCCCTTCTTGAGACTGCGCAGATCCAGGGAGATAGGACGCAGATCCAGAGAGATAGGACGCAGATCTGGATAGGGAGGACGCAGATCCAGCAGATCAAGGCAGAGAGGACGCAGATCTGGATAGGGAGGACGCAGATCCAGCAGAAGGGACTCAGATCTGGATAGGGAGGACGCAGATCCAGCCAGGGAGGACGCAGATCTAGAGAGAGAGGACGCAGATCTGATAGGGAGGACGCAGATCCAGCTAGGGAGGACGCAGATCTGATGAGCAGGGTTACTGTGTGGGGTTTTGGCAGCGTTTTTTAGTGTTTCCAGCCCTGAGGAGTTTGGTTATCTCATCTGGAGGGTTTGTGGTTGGATTCACCCCTTCTTGCCAGCGCTTCATTTGGCTTCTGCGCTGTCACTGGCAAAGACAGCGTTTTCACTGGTGGGGGTTTGATTGGTAGATCTTCGGTGGTGGAGCATCAGCTTCACATTTCTGGGGTTTGTCTGGAGGATTTAGATCAGCTACCTTTCCAGTCTTCAGCTCATAGTTCCAGTGCATTGCAGCAGCAGTTCTCTATAGCAGTTTCTTCAGCCAGCTAGGACGCTGTCCCTATTTGCAGCCATTATTTGTTCTGAGAGGGTCTCCACTTGCCTAGGGCAAGGATAGGTGCACTCATTCTGATTATCTTGTACCCCTATATATGTATTCTCAGATTAATAAAATGGCTTAATGTTCTGGCATTCTATGTGTACTTGTTCCATGATCTGGTTCCAGCATTTTGTTTTATATATCTGTCTGGCATATTTCTGTGTATTACTGGTTATTTCCCTTTGGGGATATTACAGTGGTATCAAAGCATAATTCTGGCTCAGCCTGTGATCTATGACATCGGGAAAGAGATCATACAGAGCAATAGCAGTTGCAATACCAGAAACGCAATTGGAAAAAGGGCCAAAATATAAAGGGTCAAATTTTGAAGTTTGGAATTAGGAGAAACGTTTTCTGGGTTTTTCTTGGTTTTGGACAAGGATCACCTTCCCAAATTCCTGGAATTTTCTGAGTAGTTTTCAGTGGGTAAATCGGAGGTCGACGTTAAGCAGCAGTATGGTTTTGCAGCAGCCGTGCAGTTTCTGAGGAGCCTGTAGGCACCTAGCAGAAAATGCCAATGGCAGGTGGTGATTGGTATGGAGAGGCATTCCAATACATACAGGAAGTGTCACAGAGACTCACTGCGCTGGAGGTTAGGCAGCGGGAAACCCCAAGGGAATTTCGGATTGGTGAGGGATCAGGCACATCCCACCATTTGCTGGAGCATGACGCCACTCAGCGTATGGCATCACATACACCCACGCGTCCTACCATGCCCACATTCTTGCCCGAGGACACAGGGACGGCAGCACAGCGAGAGATAGATCTGGGTCGAATTTTTGCAGAGTATCAGGCTTTCGGACAGGCATTCATGGATTCTCTCCCCTTCGAGAGATATCTCCATATCCAGTATGGCATTAGACCCTGTGATCATCACAAGGGGCACAGGCACCACCGTGATGACCACTGCGCAGCTAGCAGATTCCATCTACCGACATTTGACGGGTCATCCAGGCGCTCAGAAAAAGCTTGGGTGGACAAGTTGGATACCTCTTTCCAGCTTGACCGAGTATCGGAGAGGAAAACCATTAAAATAGTTACCTCGCACTTGGAGGATGAGGACACACAGGATTGCAGGGAGTTCGAGGATACACCTAGTGTGACACAGGACTCACCATCATTAGAGACCTCCTTGACCGTGCCGGTTGATATCGTAGTGGAGGAGGTAGAGCCTACCCCGGTAGAGCCATCCACTGAGGTGATGACGGGAGCCATGTCCGAGTCTTCGGGTGGTAGCGGCACACGACAGATGGGTGAGGTATCAGGAGATATATCCACTATCGATGAGGCACTAGGAGATACAGAGGTATCGGATGATGGTCGCAGACAGCGATATCATCGGCTTCGGACGGACCTTCGAGTTTTGAGAGAGAAGGCCGCGTCAGTACGGGAGACCATTTTGTTGCAGGACCAGGAGCTGGAGGGTATGAGAGTGACTTGTGCCAAGTCGGCGGCCAAGTTGATCCGCATTGGGGAACAGCTGGATTCCCTGATGGTACAACCAGAGGGCACGAGGGAGCGTCAGATCATTCCCCTTCAGGCATGCATGGATGGGACTAGCAGTATTGTTGGGTCATCTCTTCCCATTAGAGAGAGAGAGGCAGAGCCACCTAGTCAGATCTCATATGTTGAGTTGGATAGCGGTATGAGACGATCAGAGTTGCATAGCATACAGCATCCACATGTTGAGGTTGGATGGCGAGAGATTTTGAGTTGGTACTCAGTGGAGCGGGCTATGGAGATAGTGATGGATCCGAGTGTAGCTCAGCGGGAGTTTCTATGCATGGGGATTACAGGAACCCCAGATTGGCATTGGGATCCAGGAGGGATCACCTACCGTTTCCCAGGGAGGTCGGCTGACTATGTCTTGGAGAGTACAGTTGGCCTAGCAGTAGAGCATGTACAGTTTCGGTCAGCTTCAGTGGCCATCCAGTTTATGGGCAGACTCCCTAGATTGTTTTGGTGTGACACTCGTACACGGGATCACGGGGTGGTCAACATACCTTGGCAGGAGTTTGTCGGAGGAGGTGGCATTGGCAGGCCACCAGATGGCGCCTTGTATGGGGCCAAGGATTCTCCACCTTTGTGTGGGGCACAGAGGACGCAGCAGAGCCGAGCAGTGGTGGTAACACTACTGACACTTAGGGAGATTCACTTCTCGGACCCCTTGAGGAGGATTTGGAGTGATGATCCTTTCGTCGGCAGGTATAGTGTAATATTCCCAATTAGCATTTTGCTGCTTTAGATAGAAATAATAAATAAAGTGAGAAATAAGAGGGGTTACCTCACTTTAGTCACCTCACTTTATAATAAAGTGTTCTTTTTCCTAGTAGCTTGACGTTGTAACTTAGAGAGGGGGCCTTGGGGGTCCACGTGGATATGATGGAGGATACATAAGGTTAACCCAAGGTAAACTGCGCAGATCCAGGGTGAGTTGAGTTTTGGAGGGAGATTGATGTTATAAAAGGAGAGGCTCTCACCTCATTTGATCATTCATGATTTGATATTCTTATTGATAGCTGGACTTTGTCTGCTTCAGCACGCCGGTTGTTTAGTCGGTCTGCAGCACTGTTTAGTGCACGAGTGTCTCCGGTCGGAGATCTCACCCTTAGCCTCGGGGGACTTCGAGTGCCTGCCCTGGTAAGGTTTTTTCTGGTTCTACCCTCAGCTTCGGGGGACTTCGAGTGCCCGCCCTAGTGAGGTTGTTCTGAGTTCATTTTTCAGTAGAGCAGCAGCAATTTCTGAAGATTACCTGAGGAGGAGAAAGCCCTCTTGTGGCTGCGCAGAGCAAGAGGAGGAAGGACGCTGAATCTGGAAGGAGAAGGACGCTGTCCCATCTGGAGAGAGGACGCTGTACCTTTCAGGAAGGGAGGACGCTGGCCAAGAAGGACGCAGTCCAGTCTAGCAGGAGAAAACGCTGTTCTGAGGGGCAGAAGGACGCTGTGAAGCCCTAGAGTGAGGACGCTGTCCATTTCTGAAGGTAAGAGTTGCAGATCTGAAGGTTTATTGCTAGATCCAGTTGGGGAAAGGGTAGATCTTGCAGATCTAGTCTTGTATGTGGCAGATCTAGTCTTGTATATTGCAGATCTGAAGGTTTGGCACCAGATCCAGCTGAAGGAGTGACAGATCTGAGGAGATATTGATAGATCTAGTCCAGATCTGAAAGGGTGACACCAGATCTAGCCCTAGGGGCTGTAGATCTGAAGAGAAAGTTCCAGATCTAGTATAGATCTGAGGGTTTGATATCAGATCTGATATTGGAAGACGCAGTTCAGAGAGGGAAGGACGCAGATCTGATTGGAGGCTTCAGATCCATCAGGTGGGACGCAGATCTGAGGAGCAGGCTAGTGGGAGAAGGGCTCATCAGCGTTTTCCAGCATCCTGTAGCAGATCCAATTGCCTGGAGGATTGAGGGCTTGTGCTGCACCTGTTTCTGCGCTGTCACTAGCAGGGACAGCGTTTTCCAGCAGAGGGGGTTTTCAGCTTGGGATCAGCCCAGTTTCTGCGCAGATCATCACCAGTCTCCAGGGCAGCTTGGACGCTGTCATTATTTGCAGCCATTTCTTGTATGGGAGGGTCATCACTTGCCTAGGGCAAGGATAGGTGCATTGATTCTGATTTCTTGTATTACTCTCCATGTACTTTCTGATTAATAAAATGGCTCAGATTCTGGTATTACATGTGTCTTGATTCAGTGATCTGGTTCGGTATTGTTTCCTTTCATATCTGTCTGGCATATTTCTGTTATTACTGCTTATTCCCCTTTGGGGATATTACAGTGGTATCAAAGCTTTGATCTGGCTCAGCCTGTGGTGCTAGCACTCTATGGCACCTAGAGGTCACCCCACTCTCCTTGGGGGAGGTGATTCTGATTCAGAAGAAGAACGGAGGAATCCAATGGAGGCTATGTTGGCAAGATTGGCTGAAAAGTTGACTGAGGAGATGGATGCAAAGATGGATGCAAAGATGGATGCATTCATGCAGGAGGTAACCAGGAAGGTTGCAGGGGGAACGCAGAAAGAACCCCCTAGGGTCTTTCAGGTAGGGGAAGGATCAGGAACATCTAGTTGCATACCAGATGCTATACCCATTGTGTCAGCGCAGAAGGCCGATTCCATGGACACGCGACCTACCATGCCTACTTTTCCGGTAGAGGAAGTGGAGCAAACAGCATCAAGAGATGAGGGTCCCGATCTACATGCAGTTTGGTTTGCAGATTGGCGAAGTTTGGGGCCGAAATTCATGGAGGCTCTCCCTTTCAATCAATATATGCAGTACCGAGGCGGCAGTAAGCCTCATGATCGGAATAAGGGACGGGGTTCCCACCGTGACAGTAACCGTGCAGCCAGCAAATTTCATTTGCCGATGTTTGATGGGTCTCCAAAGACCACAACCAGGTCATGGGTGGAAAAACTAGACCTCTATTTTCAGCTTAACCAGATGCCGGAGAAGGAGGCCATTAAGATGGCTGCATTACATCTAGAGGGTGAGGCCCAGAACTGGTGGTTTCATGGGTTGACCACACTGGGGCATTCCACAGTGACTACATATGCCGAGTTCACCAGGAGGGTGGTGAAACGCTTTGATCAGAAGGACCCAGATCAGCCTTTCCTCGAGCTGACCAAGCTCAAACAGACAGGTAGTGCAGAGGCATACATCTCTGACTTTTTGAGGGTTTCAGTGATGGTACCTGACATATCAGCGGCTCGGTTGATCACGATGTTTTTGGACGGACTGTCAGAACCACTTCGTGGTCTAGTCCGGTCAAACAAACCGGCCACACTTCAGGATGCTATCGGCAGGGCCCGTGACCTACAGGATGTGTTGCCCAGGACTCGGCCACCTTATCCCCAGAGACAGGCTTTCCAGCCTAAGGGTAAGGACACGAGGATTCCGCCTCCCAAGGCGAATCCCGGACGAGGACAGTATGATGATGAGGCTAGGAGAGAGCTGAGACGGAAGCGATTGTGCTTCACCTGCCAGGAGCCGTGGGCACCAGGACACAAATGCACCGCAGGAAAGGCGCATTTCATAGAGGTCTTCTCCGAGGGCAGCGGAGAAGAGGATGAGTTGGAGGATGAGGAGGCAGGAGAGTGTTATGCAGCGCAGAGTGCCTTACCACCTCCACCACCAGATGCGGGAGAGGCATCATTTGCCCCTACTGGGGGAGCTCTAGCAGCATTACGAGGAGTCCCCAAGTATCTGACATTGCGCGTACGTGGGACAGTACGGGGTCAGCGTGTTTCAGTTCTAGTTGACAGTGGGGCCACCCACAATTTCATCGATGCCCGGATGGTAGCACGAAGAGGCATACCCACAGAGAGCTTTGATGGGTTTTCAGTTCTGGTTCCAGGAGATCAGACCATGGCCTGTGCTCGATATGTACCTGAGTTATCAGTGACGATGGGCACCTATACGTTGACTGATCACTTCTTTGTGGTGGACATTCCGGACACCAATGTGATATTGGGAGTGCAGTGGCTTATCACCCTGGGAAAGGTCACCACAGATTGGAAGGCCTTGGAAATGGAGTGGGATGATCCCAAGACGGGGAGGCATGAGAAGATCCGAGGTCAGAACACATATCCGCCCCAGACAGTATCGGCACACAGCATGGATGCGACATTCCGCAGGGGAGATATCGAGTGGGCAGTGGAGCTACGGGCTTCAGAGATAGTAGATACGGGCAGGGCAGTGCACCCTGATCTACAGACTCTTCTTGACAGATATGCCGTAGTGTTTGGAGACATTCCACCGGGACAGCCACCAGATCGGGGGTTTGAGCACACGATAGAGTTGGAGCAGGGGATACAGGCAGTGATCACCACCCCTTATAGGCATCCTAAGGCCTACAGGGATGAGATAGAGCGGGCCATTCAGGAGCTGTTAGCCCTTGGACACATTCGACCCAGCACCAGTCCTTTCGCTTCTTCAGTAGTGCTGGTGAAGAAGAAGGATGGCACATTACGCATGTGCATTGATTACAGAGCTCTGAACAAGAAGACTTTGAAAAACAGGTACCCCATTCCCAGGATCGATGAGTTGATGGACGAGTTGAGAGGAGCACGATTCTTCTCAAAGATTGATTTGAGGTCCGGGTACCATCAGATACGCATGAGGGAACATGACATTCCCAAGACTGCTTTCAGGTGTCATTATGGGCACTTTGAGTTTCTGTTCATGCCATTTGGGCTGACCAATGCACCTGCCACTTTTCAGTCTTGCATGAACCATATCTTCAGGGATCATCTGAGGAAGTTCGTGCTGGTTTTCTTTGATGATATTCTCATATACAGCAGGACCTGGGAGGAGCACCTCCAGCACATCGAGACAGTTTTGCGCATCCTGGAGGAACAGCAGTTCTTTGCCAAACTCTCCAAGTGTGAGTTTGGTTTAATAGAGATGTTGTATTTGGGACACATCATAGGAGTGGACGGAGTGAGAGTCCATGACGAGAAGATCCGGGCTATCAGGGACTGGCCAGAGCCGCGGAATGTGACAGAACTTAGAGGGTTCATTGGTATCTGCACTTATTACAGGACGTTCGTCAAGGGCTTCTCACAGCTTGCTGCACCCCTCACGGAGCTGACGAGGAAGGGGGCATTCAGTTGGACGGACACCGCACAGCGAGCTTTTGATAAGCTCAAAGAGGTGATGAGTAGTTGCCCGGTGTTGGCATTGCCTGATTTCACTCAGCCCTTTATCCTAGAGTGCGATGCATCAGGAGAAGGGATTGGAGCAGTTTTGATGCAGGAGGGTCACCCGATTGCATTCGAGAGCCGGAAACTCCTTCCACATGAGAGACTTTATCCTATCTATGATAAGGAGATGTTGGCCATTATGCATGCATTGGCCAAATTCCGGCAGTACTTGGTAGGCGGCAGATTTAGAGTTAGGACAGATCATAACAGCTTGAAGTACTTTTTGGAGCAGAAACAGTTGCAGGAGAGGCAGCAGAAGTGGATCAGCAAGATCCAGGCTTATGACTTTGATATAGAGTATGTCAAAGGGAAGAACAATGTGGTGGCAGATGCCCTTTCTCGTAGACCAGCTACATTATCCCTCATGAGCTTGGACGCTGATTGGAAGGCTCGACCACTGGTTGAGTATTCCAAGGATAGATTTGCATGCGAGGTGCTGGATGGACAGATAGCGGATAGCAGATACAGGGTGGCAGATGAGGTCATCTACTACAGGGATCGGATCTTCTTGACTGAGAGATCTCAGCTCAAGGAGAAGATACTCCATGCCTCTCATGATTCACCATTGGCAGGACATCAGGGGTTCACCAAGATGTACAGGGCCATCCGGGAGAGATTTGCATGGAAGGGCCTCAAGGAGGACGTACTCCAACATGTCAGGGAGTGCGAGGTTTGCCAGCGGAACAAAGGGGAGATGAACCATCCCGCAGGGTTGTTACAGCCGCTTCCCATTCCTGAGGGGAAGTGGGAGAGTGTCTCGATGGACTTCATCACGGGTTTGCCCACAGTGCAGGGCAAGGACTGCATCTTCGCAGTAGTTGACCGGCTAACGAAGTATGCTCACTTCTTTGCCATTTCGGCACACTACACAGCAGCACAGGTGGCAGAGTTGTTTTTCCGGGAGGTTTTCAGATTGCATTGTCTACCCAAGACCATTGTTAGTGACAGGGACAGCCGCTTTATGGGTGGATTTTGGCAGGAGCTCTTTCGACTAGTAGGGACGGAGTTGACACCGAGCACCAGCTATCATCCCCAGACGGACGGGCAGACAGAGATAGTTAACAAGTGGCTGGAGGGTTACTTGCGTAACTACGTCAGTGGGCAGCAGCGAGCGTGGCTGAAATGGCTACATCTGGGCGAGTACTGCTACAACACAACCCATCATATGTCTATCGGCATGACACCGTTTTATGCGTTGTATGGATATCATTCCTTGTCTTTTGTGGAGGTGATGTTTGGGGTTAGCAGGGCTCCACGAGCCAAACTATGGATCCAAGAGAGCCAAGACATCCTTCGGACTCTCAAGGACAACATAGCCACCGCCCAAAATCAGCAGAAGTTATATGCGGACAGGGGCCGAGTGGAGAGACACTTTGAGGTAGGAGATTTGGTCTACTTGCGGTTACAACCATACCGCCAGTCTTCACTCAAACAGAAGGGGGCAGAGAAGCTTAAGCCCCGTTTTTATGGACCATACAGGGTGATTCGGAGGATCGGACAGGTTGCATATGAGTTGGAGTTGCCCCAAGGCAGCCGGATTCATAACATTTTCCATGTATCATGCCTGAAGAAGGCACTGGGCCAGCATGTGACAGTCACCGGGGAGCTACCTCCAACAGATGATGAGGGGCACTTGGTATTACAGCCAGAGGCCATTATTGACACCAGGGAGAGACAGTTGCGTAGCAGGAAGATCAGAGAGTTCCTGGTGAGATGGAAGAATCTGCCAGATGATGATGCCACTTGGGAGGATGAGAAGATCTTGCAGCATCCCTCACTTCAGTTGCTTGAGGACAAGCAACGTTTTGCCGGGGGAGACTGTAATATTCCCAATTAGCTTTGCTAATTGGAATATTGCATTTTTGTGTTATTTTGCTGCTTTAGATAGAAATAATAAATAAAGTGAGAAATAAGAGGGGTCACCTCACTTTAGCCACCTCACTTTATAATAAAGTGTTCTTTTTTCCTAGTAGGTTGACGTTGTGACTTAGAGAGGGCCTTGGGGGTCCCCGTGGATGTGATGGAGGGGAAGCATCAGGCTAACCCCAGGTAAACTGCGCAGTTCCAGGGTGAGTTAAGGAGGGAGTTGATGTTATAAAAGGAGAGGCTCTCACCTCATTTGATTCATTCATGATATGATATTCTTATTGATAGTCAGACTTGTCTGCTTCAGCACGCCGGTTGTTTAGTCGGTCTGCAGCACTGTTTAGTGCACGAGTGTCTCCGGTCGGAGATCTCACCCTTAGCCTCGGGGACTTCGAGTGCCTGCCCTGGTAAGGTTATTTCTGGTTTCACCCTTAGCTTCGGGGGACTTCGAGTGCCCGCCCTAGTAAGGTTGTTCGAGTCATTTTTCGGTAGAGCAAATAATAATTTCTCGAAGATTATCCGAGGATATAGTGCCCCCTTTGGTGGCCGGCGCAGCAAGAGGAGAGGAAGGAAACCGAATCCGGAAGGAGAAGGACGCCGTCCCATCCGGAGAGGACGCCTGCACCTTTCTGTGAAGGGAGACGCCGCCAAGAAGGACGTTACCCGCCTAGGCAGAGAAAACGTCAGTTTCCGAGTATGGACGCCGGGTGAAGCCTAGGAGGAGGGAATGCCCGTCCACTCGGGCAAGAGCTGCGCATCCGAAGGTTTATTGCTGATCCGCCATAGAAAGGGTAGATCTTGCAGATCTAGTCTTGTATGTGGCAGATCTAGTCTTGTATCTTGCAGATCTGAAGGTTTGGCACCAGATCCAGCTGAAGGAGTGACAGATCTGAGGAGATATTGATAGATCTAGTCCAGATCTGGAAGGGTAGCACCAGATCTAGCCCTAGGGGCTGTAGATCTGAAGAGATAGTTCCAGATCTAGTGGAGATCTGAGGGTTTGATATCAGATCTGATATTGGAGGACGCAGTTCAGAGAGGGAAGGACGCAGATCTGATTGGAGGCTTCAGATCCATCAGGTGGGACGCAGATCTGAGGAGCAGGCTAATGTGAGAAGGGCTCATCAGCGTTTTCCAGCATCCTGTAGCAGATCCATTTGTCTGGAGGATTGAGGGCTTGTGCTGCACCTGTTTCTGCGCTGTCACTAGCAGGGACAGCGTTTTCCAGCAGAGGGGGTTTTCAGCTTGGGATCAGCCCAGTTTCTGCGCAGATCATCACCAGTCTCCAGGGACGCTGTCATTATTTGCAGCCATTTCTTGTATGGGCGGGTCATCACTTGCCTAGGGCAAGGATAGGTGCACTGATTCTGATTTCTTGTATTACTCTCCATGTACTTTCTGATTAATAAAATGGCTCAGATTCTGGTATTACATGTGTCTTGATTCAGTGATCTGGTTCGGTATTGTTTCCTTTCATATCTGTCTGGCATATTTCTGTTTATTACTGCTTATTCCCCTTTGGGGATATTACATATAGTGATGCGACGGTGGAGACGATGTTACCGATTGGTGGTAGTCGGACCTGTAGAGGCACAGCTCTAGGACATCACATCAAGGGATGTGTGGGAGCCTCTAGCATTGAGCGGTGGATTGTCGGTGGACATGGAGTAGCATGGTGGTGTACCATAGTGTGTGGGACTGCATTGTGGAGTAGGAGTATCCTACATCACATTGAGAGCATGCGGAGAGTGACCGATGCCTGGACACAGTCAGGGCACGAGACAGTACAGGGTGCTACAGCAGTAGCACATGGTATCCAGCAGCATACCGAGGTATGCCTCAGTATGCAGTGGCATGTTGAGGAGGGTATGGATGATCAGTGGCATGTGAGGGCATACGATGCTACACGACAGGGTCTTAGAGCATTGCTTCCAGAGAGACTCATGGACAGGGACACTGGGCTTACCTTTGGGGGTATTTCACCCAGGATCGATGGACAGACAGAGGAGCGATACTTGGCAGTATCTGTGGGGACTCACACACCTGACTTGCTTCGACATCACTCACAGGTACAGTTGATTATGCTTTCGATCTTTGGCACTTTGGGCGTGAGCAGTAGGGTATGCGAGGTTCACCCAAGATATTTGGATGACACTCAGTACACTAGACGAGAGACTTCTCAGCAGTGGCACTGGGTTGGTGTGCTAGTTGACAGCCACAGGTTGGGGGATGAGATGATCCGTTGCAGAGGTGGTGCATCAATCATCACTGAGCCTACGCTTGGGGAGCAGGTCATGAGGGAGACATGCATCATTTTTCCCTCAGGGCATGTCGAGATCATGCATGAGCAGAGGATACAGGGTACAGATTTGGATGACACTCAGTACACTAGGCGAGAGACTTCTTAGCAGTGGCACTGGGTTGGTGTGCTAGTTGACAGCCACAGGTTGGGGGATGAGATGATCCTTTGCAGAGGTGGTGCATCAGTCATCACTAAGCCTACGCTTGGGGAGCAGGTCATGAGGGAGACATGCATCATTTTTCCCTCAGGGCATGTCGAGATCATGCATGAGCAGAGGATACGGGGTACAGCAGAGGTAGTATCCCAGTATGTGTCTGGGCTCCAGACACTGTATCGATACTTTGTCGAGAGGGTGGATATGCAGCTAACCGCAGGGTCAGTCATTGAGGAGGAGTAGTCAGTTGCATTGACATCGAGTACCGTGACAGCAGCTACAGATCCATATCCTCTGGAGATGTTGGAAGTAGATGTGATAGTTTGGCAGTGGGAGATGATTACGGGCTGGCGGCAACATCCCAGGCATGTTCCATATACCGTTGTCGTTGCTACATCAGATTCTTCTTCTAGGATGGACTGGCGGGAGATCATGAGTTGGTACCCTCTAGATGGTATGGTATTCTTCGTAGGGAGCACAGTCGAGCAGGGGCCCTTGGACATAACAGAGGTTATAGATTCCAGCTGGCAGGGCGGCACAGGACATCATTTCTTCAGCACTCCATCCCGATTTCAGGAGAGCAGGATCGGCTTGGGATTGAGTCACAACTTGGATTGGAGAGAGGTGATGAGTTGGTATGCAGTTGGAGGGGCAGCATATGCAGTTACAGGTACAGCACAGCAGGAGCCCGGGAGCATTGATGCTTGCTGGTGGGCTTCACCTCTGAGAGCATCAGCTATAGCCAGAGACAGTGCGCAGCCTGAGCCGTGGGACTTGGGCGATGATTGGCCATGGTGGCATTGGGATCCAGGAGGATTGTTTGTTGACTGGGACAGAGAGAGATCAGTTTGGGATCCCGGCATTGGGGGATCTGTTCCTAGAGGTTTGACACAGGTGCATAGCGGCACCCATAGGTTGGTATGGGATCCAGGCATTGGGTCTGAGATGCGGCGGGCCAACAGAGTGGCCCACATGTTTCGATTGGTTGAGGGCAAGCAATCTTGGGGCGAGAGGTCTGTAATGTTCCCATTTTTGGTATCACCCATGACAGGGCTAGGAGGGACTTCCAGAGTTAGGAGCAGACAGGTCACATGTACAGATTGGTGCTATCAGTGGGCTCAGGAGCTTTTTGGAAGAGTTCTGAGGAGTTTTCATGGTGTTCGGAGGCATTCGCTTGATATACTCCACCATCCGAGCAGTTTGGCTTTCGTTCCGATGCATTCCGATAACTTTCGGAATTTTGAGTTATTTATGGGCTTAACTCAGCTAATTATGCTCAAGGTGGCATTCCGGGAGGAATACACGATGGAACACCTTAGTGTAATAGCTCATTGGAACCGGGACGAGGAGACCTACACGATGGGATAGTTAGACAGAGATTTCAGTGACCGGAGGAGGCGTGGTAGCCGATATACCCTTTTCTGCATTAAAAAGGAATATTTTATAATATTTTAATAAAAGGGAAAAGTGCTCCATAAATAAAATAATAATAAAATAATGCTCTAGAAGGCTCCAAGGGATCTATAAAAGGAGGGAGAGCCTATCTCATTTGGGCATGTTTGATTTGATATTGATATTGAGAGCTAGACTTCTGTCTACTTCAGCACGCCGGTTGTTTAATCGGTCTGCAGCACTGTTTAGTGCAACCGAGTGTCTCCGTGCGGAGATCTCACCCTTAGCCTCGGGGGACTTCGAGTGCCTGCCCTGGTAAGGTTATTTTCTGAGCATCATCCTTCAGTTTCAGTGGTAATTTGCAGTAGTTTCTGGTGGAGATTTGGCAGAGGAGATACCCCCTTCTTGAGACTGCGCAGATCCAGAGAGATAGGACGCAGATCTGGAGAGATAGGAGCAGATCTGGATAGGGAGGACGCAGATCCAGGTAGGAGAGCCTCAGATCTGGACAGGGAGTACGCAGATCCAGCAGATCTAGCCCTGGAGGACGCAGATCTGGAGAGATAGGACGCAGATCTGGATAGGGAGGACTCAGATCCAGCAGATCCAGGCAGAGAGGACGCAGATCTGGGCAGAGGACGCAGATCCAGTCAGGGATGACGCAGATCTGATGAGCAGGGTCTTTGTGTGGGGTTTTGGCAGCGTTTTTCAGTGTTTCCAGCCCTGAGGAGTTGGTTGTCTCACCTGGAGGGTTTGTGGTTGGATACACCCCTTCTTGCCAACGTTTCATCTGTCTTCTGCACTGTCACTAGCAGAGACAACGTTTTCACTGGTGAGGGTTTGATTGGTAGATCTTCGGTGGTGGAGCATCAGCTTCACATTTTCTGGGGTTTGTCTGGAGGATTTAGATCAGCTACCTTTCCAGTCTTCAGCTCATAGTTCCAGTGCATTGCAGCAGCAGTTCTCCACAGCAGTTTCTTCAGCCAGCTAGGACGCTGTCCCTATTTGCAGCCATTATTTGTTCTGAGAGGGTCTCCACTTGCCTAGGGCAAGGATAGGTGCACTCATTCTGATTATCTTGTACCTCTATATATGTATTCTCAGATTAATAAAATGGCTTAGTGTTCTGGCATTCTATGTGTACTTGTTCCATGATGGGTAGATCCCATACTTTATTTATATCCTGCCCGCATTTGTATTATCTGTTATTTCCTTTGGGATATTACAAAGAATCGATTTTTCTGAGAGAACGACAAAAAAATTCGATCTCTCCAAATCGAGTAGTTCCAGAGACAAAGGGAGCAAAAAAACGTTTTCGTGGAGAAGATCTCTGGTTGGACGCAGTAGCTTTGCAGCAGTTTTCTAGAGAAAAGATAGCATCGAGTGGAAGAAGAGCACACACCGAGGGAAAATTTTACTCAAGGAACTTCTAGTCTCAAGAAGTTCAATTTCCCTTGCAAATCAACAGTCGCTGTGAGCAGAGTCTCTCACTCCAGAAGGGAGTGTGAATAGCTGAGCAAAAGGGAAGAGGAGATTTTTGACATTTTTTTTTAGATGGCCACTATTAGGCTTTGTGATCAGGGCAGGTTGGATGAGGCTTCCAACTACGTCATTTGGAAGGCAAGGATGTCCTTCCTTTTGGACAAGTTTGGCCTAAAAACATATATTGATGCGTTGGTAGCGGTTCCCATGAAAGCGGATCAGTTGCAGGAGTACAGAAAGGAGATGGTGCAAGCGAAGAGATTGATCCTAAATGGAGTCTGGGATCATGTGGTCTCACATATCGCTGGCAAAGGTACTGCCAAGCATATGTGGGATGCTTTAGTCATGTTATGTCAGGGTAGTTCCGAGCAATGGAAGATGTACCTCGAGGAGAAGTTGAGATGCATCCAGATACAGAAAGGGGAAGGCGTAGACCACTTCCTCACCAAGATTCAGGAGGTCCGACATGAATTGTCGGTTGTTGGGGCAACGCCTCAAGCTTCAGAATAAGTGTGGTTGGCACTCAATAGTGTCTCAGAGGATTGGCAAGTCTTCGTCCAAAGTGTATTGGGCAAAGACGCGTTGCCTAGATGGGAAAGGATGAGAGCTGACTTGCAGTAGGAGGAGATGAGGCGAGCTCTTTTGAAGAGTGCCATTAGTGGCAGCAGCAGTGGATCAAAGTAGGTGAAGGAAGAGGAGAATGTGGCCCTCACATCTAAGGGTCCCATTTAGGGGCAGGGGGAAAAGAGAAAGAATAAGGACTTGTCGAAGGTCAAGTGCTTCAGGTGTGATGAGCTAGGCCACTACAATACCCAGTGTCCTCTCAAGAAGAAAGACAAGGAGGAGAAGCAGGACCAGTAGGCAGCTTCTACAGAGATCGATAGGCTTTCCTCCAGGTTGGAGGAAGACTTCGTGATGTTTGACGACATACCTCTAGGAATGAGGTGGGGTGACTTGGTTTTGTAGCCCCAGAGAACTACAGATGGGCAAAGTCCACCTCTTGGATCAGTACCTGGCTACTGTTGAGATTTTGTGTATTTGGGGTAGCATCATTTGTGTTCTAGGTCCCAAACTTTGTGGAGGGACTAGAGTTCACCTGATCTACAAGACCCAGAAATGGATTTGGGAAATTTCATCTGGTTTAGGAGATAATAAATTAATTAATTATTTTAATGTATTTCCCAAGTTAAAACTTAGGGATCTTAAATAATTAAAGTGAATTTAATAAAACATGTGATGAAATTGTCTTAACTCACACGGATCAAGCTTTCTTTTAATCTTATCCATTGATTCAAGATCTGATCATGGTCGTTGATTTGTCAATGAGAAAAGTATAAAGGAAAGGCTTGGGGTCATTTTTAAAAACACACAGAGGTAGAGCACTAAATCTAAGCTGAGATTCTAGGGCAAGGTTTGCTAAGAATACTTAGAAGTGTTTCAGCTGCAGAGAGAGGAATTTAGACCAAGGGGATGATCTGATCCTGGGGTCTAGAATACACAAGAGGCAGAGATCAACTCAAGGACAACGTAGAGGAAGGTAGCGGCAAGGACAGTGCAGTCTCTCCAAGGACAGCGTAATTTTCAGCAGGAAACCCTCAAGGGTTACGCAGAGACCCTTCAAGGGCAGCGTAGTGACTGCGTCACCCATTCTGGGGTAACGCAGTCCCTTCCGGAGAAGCACTGAGGGTTTGGAGGACTTCCAAGGCTGATGCAGGGGCTTCAAAGGCTGACGCAGAGCCTTTCAAGGACAGCGCTGGGGTTTCTAGGCCCTAATCTTGGCTGAGTTCTGTAAATCCCATTTGAGGGTGTGGATCAGTGATTATTTTGGCCCTAGATCAGCCAGTGAGCTGTAGATCTAGTATTTTCTCTATCGAGATTTCCAGATCTCGAACCCAAATTTGTGTATTCAGAAATATTCTTAATAATAAGACCCTCCAGCAGCCAGAGACCGGTTTTCCCACATTGGGTTTTTTCGGGGACTATTTGTCCAGAAATAACTATCACTTTGTCAATGTGTGCATGTGCTTATTCTAGATCTGAATTGGTAGAGATCTATTATGTGTTTTGCTTCGATGTTAACCGGATTAACAGTAATAATTTCTGCATAAGATATAAGATTCAGAAATTTCTACATGGTATCAAAGCAATTACAGATCTAGGAGGGACACCAGCTGAAGAGACTGAAGGTTCTAGCTGCAGAAAGCAGCTAGAAAAGTAGCAGAAACGCAGACCTGAAGGGACAGCGCAGTTTTCAGGAGTAGATTCATGCAGAGGGAAGGGTAACGTTGTTCAGCGCTGTGTCCTAGCAAAGCCACACAATTACTGCACAGAGGCAGCTCAGAAACAGCATTGGTTTGGTCTGAAGCCAGCCAGTGTGATTCAGATCTTAATCTGTCAGATCTAGAAAAGACTCCAGAAAAGCTGCAGAAATTCAGAAGAGCTAGTGGAGTTAAAATTCTGAAGTTTTCAGATTTTTAGCCTTAGCACAAGTGATAAAGATTGCATGGAGATCAGCTTCTCAGGAAGTTTCTTGCCAAAGAAAACTTAGAGTTTGATCAGAGGATCAAAGAAGACGCTGAATGATAGTTGATTTGGTAGATTTCCAAGAAAGGAAATCAAGTGTCAGAGGGAGCAGAAGGCACATGTTTCACCAAGGGCCTTAGATCCATAACTCTAGCAAAGAGAAAAAGAAGTTTCGACACATTCTTAGGAGATGGCTCCTCATGGACTTCGTGATCAGAATAGGCTAGATGGCCTCTCAAATTTTTTGGTTTGGAAGGCAAGGATCCTGATTGTCTTTGAGGCGTACAATCTAAGAGACCATGCAGAGCAGACTCTGGCCACACCGACAGACGCAGATCTCCTATGAAAGCATAAGGAAGCTGTTGGGCTTGCCAAGCGGCTGATAATGGATGGTATCAAGGACCATATTGTACCACACGTAGCTAAGAAGAAGATAGCTAATGAGATGTGGAGGGCCTTGACTTCCCTGTATGAGGGAAAGTTTGTCCAAAGAAAAATGTTGTTGGAGACCCAAATGAGGTCATTCATGATGACCATGGGAGAAGACATGGAGCACTTCCTCTTCAGACTACAGTCAATCAGAGATTAGCTGACTGCAACAGGTGCAACCATGGATGATGCTGTGATAGTCAGGACTGCCCTCAATGCAACTACGGATGAGTGGGAAACCTTTGTCCAAAGTATCTTGGGCAGAGCAGACGTCCCAGATTGGGATAGCTTGTGGTCAATTCTGCGTCAAGAAGAACTCCGCAGATTCACCAGGAGGCAGCACAGCCCAGGATTGAGCAAAGTGAAGAAGGAAGATGAGGAAGATGCAGCCTTGGCATCAAAGAAGCAGTCGAAGAAGAAGAAGGATATTTCAAAGAACAAGTGCTTCCAGTGTGGTGAAATGGGACATTTTGCTAGCCATTGTCCTCAGAAAAAAAAGGACAAGGAAGCATCCTCTTCCAAGGCAGCTGTAGCAAATGATGGATCAGAAGATGATGCAGCCATGAGTACTCATGAACCACAGAGGTGGGGTGACATGGACATGTAAAGGAGCTACATGGAAGAAAGGTGTGATCCTTGAGCAGCTCATCTCTTGGATCACAGGCGAGCTATGATAGCCTTAAGACAGCGACGGGACAAGTGGAGCAGTGGGTGCATAGATCACAAATGAGGCAGGGGCAGAGGCAGATTTGAAGACTGGGAGGAGCAACGCAAAGCAAAGCAGTAGCAGCGTAGAAGCAGTAGCAGCGCAGAGGCTGATGTGACTTCAACAGCGCAAAGCAGTGCTGCTTACGTAGTGAAAAGTTGCAACAACGTAGAGAGCTTCAGAAGGACAATGCAGTGCAGCAGCAACGTGATAGATTTCAGCACAAGGAGATGATCTAACTTCAGTAGTGCAGAGGGAGTTTGATTACGCAGGTAGAGCTTTAGCTGTGCATCGTTCCTTAGATGCCATCATAGATCTGTAGCCTATGGAGCTTCAGTGATGAGGATGCAGCCAATCTAACTTGTATGTCAAAGATTGGGCAGGAGATTCAGTTGTTTCTCTCAACAACTGAAGTTGCAGTGCAACAGATCAGCAGTGGCAGCGCAATGAACAGCACAGATGCAGCATATTGAGAGGGAATTGCAGTACAGTGGTTGCAGTGGCAGTGGCAGAGTCATGGGCAGCAGTACAGGATGGCAACAGCAGTGCAAAGTTGAGTGGCAGTGTCAAACCAGGAGGTAACTCCTCAAATTAGAATGTGTATTAGCTGAAGAATGTACATGCATTTATACATGGAGGTGAGGCTATTGGGATTCATCTCCCAATGACTCTTGGCCTTCCTTATTTCCTAATATTATTTATTATACAAAATTACATATCCACACCCATCTTCTAGGATTAGGTGTCAACATTTCCCCCTTTAATCCGAAGGGATGTTGGTGAGCCCAAGCATCGATCTGAATTTTTCAAACTTTTCTCTTCCAAGTGCTTTGGTGAAGATGTCAGCAGTTTGCTCATTTGTGGAACAATGATGTAGATGGATGGTTTTGGCCTGAACATGATGTCGAATTAGATGGTACTTTGTATTGATGTGCTTTGTTCGATCATGGAACTTTGGGTTCTTGGCTAACTTTATTGCAGAAGTGTTGTCGATCATGAGTGGAGTGGAATACATCTGTTTCATCTGCAAATCTTCCAGGATTTTCCGGAGCCACACAATTTCCTTTGTTGCTTCAGCTGCTGCCACATATTCTGCCTCGGTCGTGGAATCTGCTGGAACTAACTGTTTGTGTGATCTCCATGAGACAGCTCCTGATCCAAGACTCATGGTGTAACCTGTAGTAGACACCCCTGTTTCTTTGTCGCCATCAAAGTCTGAATCAGAGTATCCGATCAAGCTGAAGTCGCCTACCTATGTATATTTGTAATATCCCGTAAGGGAAATAGACAGCAATACAAGCATACGACAATATGGAAAATGCCAGAAATAGAACATAAAGCAAATACTCATGAAAATGTCGGGAATGCTAAGCCATTTTATTAATTTGAGAATATAATGAAATACAATGGATAATCAGAATGATAGCACCTATTCTTGCTCAAGGCAAGTGAAGAACTCTCTCGGGAACGGAAATATGGTCGCCAGAACTGCGTCCTGGCCGTTAGAAATCATAAGAATCATTGCTGCTGCTGGAATGAATCAACTAGGGCTGATTTCGAATGGGCTGAAAATCTGCAAATCATCCTGGTATTTCACTGTCCCGTAAACCATAAAAAGGGACCACCTTCCCAAAATCACCAGGAAACCCTCCTTTGTTACGTTTCTCCGTGCCCAGCCAGATGCCAAATGATAGAGCGAAACAGCCACAAACTCCTGAAAATCTACAACTGTAAAGACTAAGCAAGCTAAATCGGGATCTCATTGGAAATCACGCAAAACCCCGCAATCGCACACTTCCAACAAGGATCGTATCCTTCTCCCCAGGGATCACAAGCAAATACCCAGCTCACCAGACAAACTAGCACTGCTAATTGGAATATTTCATTTTTGTATAGTTTTTCCGCCTATAGTTAATTAATAAATAAAAGTGAGAAAGAGGGGTCAACTCACTTTAATAAAATAAAGTGCTTCCTAGTAGGAGCAACATTGTGACTTAAAGGAGAGCCTTGGGGGTCCACACTTTGCATGAGAGAGGCCTCACGTAGGCTCTAGAAGCAACTGCGCAGGCATAGGAGGAGCTTATGGAGAGAGGGGACGCAGTTAGGGTTGTGAGGGGAGCTAGCACTATAAAAGGTGGGAGTTTCACCTCATTTGGCATTATTGATATGTTGATGATATTGTGAGCTAGACTTCTGTCTACTTGAGCACGCCGGTTGTTTAGTCGGTCTGTAGCACTGTTTAGTGCGACTGAGTGTCTCCGGTCGGAGATCTCGCCCTTGGCCCCGGGGGACTTCGAGTGCCTGCTCGGCAAGGTATTCCTTCAGTTCCAGCAGTTGATTTGCAGGAGATTTTGGTGGACGCGCAGGAGTCGGTCTCTACAGAGTGACCGCCGCGCAGCTCCTGTGAGGAGGGAGACTTACAGCTCAGAGGAGGAACACGCGGTTGGTGCTGGTGCGCGCCGCTCGTTGTGGGGATTTTTTCGTGGAGTCACCTAGCTTGAGATTGCCATGTTGATCTGGAAGGAGAGTTTTGCAGGGGGATTTGTGGCCCTTTTCCAGCATTTTTCTCTTTTTGAGCCTCCTCCCGCCGCTTTAGAGACATCACGTTTTCTATGAGTACTTCTGTTGCTATTTGTGGTTTTTCGGAGGTGGTGCAATTGCTTCATGGTTTCTGGGTTTTGTCCGGAGCAGTGAGTACAGGCAGCCCTCCGATTTTCAGCTCATTCCGGTGAGGGGATCAGCCCCTAGTTCCAATACATTGCAGCAGCAGCTTTCTACGGCAGATTTCTCCGTCAACTAGGACGCAGTCTCTATTGTAGCCATTTCCTATTCTGAGAGGGTTCTTCACTTGCCTTGTGCAAGGATAGGTGCACTTATTCTGATTATCTCTTATACCCATATATGTATTCTCAGATTAATAAAATGGCTTAGCGTTCTGGTATTTTATGTGTACTTGCTCCATATTCTAGTTCCGGCATTTTTCCTATATAGTTGCATGTTTGTATTTCTGTGTATTACTGTCTATTTCCCGTTGGGGATATTACAGTGGTATCAGAGCATAGTTCTGGCTCAGCCTGTGGAGCTAGCAATCTATGATGCCTGGGGATAAACCCTACATTGGTCAGAGGGGATACAGAGACGTTGAGAGTAGGTGGGAGAACCCCTACAGAGAGGGGGAGCCTGTGACGGATTCCGATCAGGAGCCGCCTGAGACAGATTCAGAGCAGGAGCAGCCTGTGAGGGACGCAGAGCAGCAGGGCCCTATGGCAGACGAGGAGGGTTCGAGGAGATGGGAGACACTCCTCCAACACATGCAGGATATGACACAGAGACTCACGGCATTAGAGGTCAGGCAGAGGGAACCCCCCAGGGGTTTTCAGACCGGTGAGGGGTCGGGTATGTCCCACCACGTGCCAATGCATGATGCTATCCCCATCATGGCATCGCATGCACCCACACGATCCACTATGCCCACATTCTTAGCAGAGGACGCAGGGGCAGGAGTACAGAGGGGAGCACAGAGGGATATTCCAGCACCCACGCGATCCACCATGCCTACCTTCCTAGCAGAGGACGCAGGGGCAGCAGCACAGCGAGAGCTGGAGTCGGGTCAGATGGGTGACTTTTTTGCAGAGTACCAGGCGTACGGGCCGGCGTTCCGAGATTCTATCACATTCAGAGACTTTGTCCAGGTCCAGCATGACATTAGACCCCGTGATCATCACAGAGGGCACAGGCACCATCGTGATGACCACCGCGCAGCTAGCAGATTTCATTTGCCCACGTTTGATGGCTCATCAAACAGTTCGGCAAAGTCTTGGGTGGAGAAGTTGGACATCTATTTCCAGCTTAACCAGATGTCGCAGTCAGAGGCCATTAAGGTGGCAACATTACATCTGGATGGTGAGGCCCAGGACCGGTGGTTTCATGGGATGACGACACTCGGACACTCTACAGTGACGACATATGCCGAGTTCACCAGGAGGGTGAGAGCGTTTTGACAGGAGGGATCCGGAGCAGCACTTTGTTGAGCTGACGAAGCTCAAACAGACTGGGAGCGCAGAGACTTACATTTCAGCTTTCTTGCGGGTTTCGGTGATGGTACCTGATTTATCTGCGGCTCAGATGGTTTACATGTTTGTGGAGGGGTTGTCAGAGCCACTTCGTGGCCTAGTCCGGTCGACTAGACCAGCTACCCTTCAGGATGCCATCAGCAGGACTCGGGATTTACAGGATGTCTTACCCAGGACTCGGACACCTTATCCCTAGAGACAGGCCTTCCAGCCTAAGGGGAAGGACACGAGGATTCCGCCTCCCAAGGCGAATCCTGGGCGAGGGCAGTTTGATGATGAGGCCAGGAGAGAGCTGAGGAGGAAGCGGTTGTGCTTCACTTGCTAGGAGCCATGGGCACCGGGACATAGGTGTGCTGCAGGGAAAGCACATTTCATTGAGGTCTTCTCCGAGAGCAGCGGGGAAGAGGATGAAGGGGATGACGTGGAGGCAGGAGATTGTTATGCAGCGCAGAGTACCTTACCACCTCCACCACCCGCAGCAGGTGGGGCATCATTTGCACCTACTGGAGGAGCTCTAGCCGCATTGCGGGGAGTTCCCAAGTACTTGACGTTGCGCGTACGGGGGACAGTACGCGAACAACGGGTCTCAGTCTTGGTGGATAGTGGGGCAACCCACAATTTTATTGATGCACAGATGGTTGAGAGGAGAGGCATACAGACTGAGGGTTTTGATGGATTTTCCGTCTTGGTCCCAGGAGATCAGACTATGGCATGTGCTCGGTATGTCCCAGAGTTATCGGTGACGATGGGCACTTATACATTGACAGATCATTTCTTTGTGGTAGATATTCCGGACACCAACCTGATATTGGGTTTTCAGTGGCTCATTACTCTGGGGAAGGTCACGACAGATTGGAAGGCCCTAGAGATGGAGTGGGATGATCCCAAGACAGGGAGGCATGAGAAGATACGGGGACAACACACATACCCGCCTCAGACAGTGTCGGCACATAGGATGGAGGCGACCTTCCGCAAGGGAGACATAGAGTGGGTCGTAGAGTTGCGAGCTTCAGAGGCAGTGGATACAGGTCAGACAGTGCATCCTGAGCTTCAGTCTATTCTCGACAGGTATGCCGCAGTATTTGGGGATATTCCACCAGGGCAGCCACCGAATCGGGGGTTTGAGCATACTATCGAGCTTGAGAAGGGGATACAGGCAGTGATCACCACACCGTATAGGCATCCCAAGGCCTATCGGGATGAGATAGAGCGTGCTATTCAGGAGTTGCTGGCCCTTGGTCACATTCGGCCGAGCACAAGTCCTTTTGCTTCTTCCGTGGTGTTGGTGAAGAAGAAGGACGGCACATTGCGAATGTGCATTGACTACAGGGCTCTGAATAAGAAGACCCTGAAGAACAGGTACCCCATTCCCAGGATCGATGAGCTGATGGATGAGTTGAGAGGGGCACGGTTCTTCTCAAAGATTGACTTGAGATCCGGGTACCATCAGATACGCGTGAGGGAACAGGACATTCCCAAGACCGCTTTCAGGTGTCATTATGGGCACTTCGAGTTTCTGGTCATGCCTTTTGGGCTGACCAATGCACCCGCTACCTTTCAGTCGTGCATGAACCACATTTTCAAGGGTCATCTGAGGAAGTTTGTGCTAGTCTTCTTCGATGACATACTTATATATAGCAGGACTTGGGAGGAGCATCTCCAACACATTGAGACAGTTTTGCGCATCTTGGAGGAGCAGCAGTTCTATGCCAAGCTCTCCAAGTGTGAGTTCGACTTGACGGAGATGCTGTACTTGGGGCACATTATAGGAGTGGACGGGGTGAGAGTCCACGAGGAGAAGATCAGGGCCATCAGAGATTGGCCAGAGCCGAAGAATGTGACTGAGCTTCGGGGATTTATTGGCATTTGCACATACTACAGGAAGTTCGTCAAGGGCTTCTCACAGCTTGCTGCACCCCTCACAGATTTGACGAGGAAGGGGGCATTCAGTTGGTCGGACACAGCACAATGAGCTTTTGATAAGCTCAAGGAGGTGATGAGCAGCTGCCCCGTGCTGGCATTGCCAGATTTCACACAGCCATTTGTCCTCGAGTGTGATGCATCAGGAGAGGGGATTGGTGCAGTTTTGATGCAGGGCGGTCACCCGATAGCTTTCGAGAGCCGGAAGCTCCTTCCGCATGAGAGGTTGTATTCCATATACGACAAGGAGATGTTGGCCATCATGCATGCATTGGCCAAATACCGACAGTATTTAGTGGGCAGCAGATTCAGGGTGAGATCAGATCACAACAGCCTCAGGTACTTTCTGGAGCAGAAGCAGTTGCAGGAGAGGCAGCAGAAGTGGATCAGTAAGATCCAAGCCTATGACTTTGACATAGAGTACGTCAAAGGCAAGAATAACGTGGTAGCTGAAGCCCTTTCCCGTAGACCGACCACGTTATCTCTTATGAGCTTGGACGCTGATTGGAGGGCTCGACTATTGGTAGAGTACTCCAAGGACAGGTTTGCGTGTGAGGTGTTGGATGGGCAGGTAGCAGATGACAGGTACAGGGTGGTCGATGAGATTATCTATTACAGGGACAGAATCTTCTTGACTGAGGGATCTCAGCTCAAGAAGAAGATACTCCATGCTTCACACGATTCTCCATCGGCGGGCCATCAGAGGTTCACCAAGACTTACAGGGCCATCAGGGAGAGGTTCTCATGGAAGGGCCTCAAGGAGGACGTACTCCAGCATGTCAGGGAGTGCGATGTTTGCCAGAGAAACAAGGGAGAGATGAGCCATCCTGCAGGGTTGTTGCAGCCTCTTCCCATTCCAGAGGGGAAATGGGAGAGCATATCGATGGACTCCATCACAGGGTTGCCCATGGTGCAGGGCAAGGACTGCATCTTTGTTGTCGTTGACCGACTGACGAAGTATGCTCATTTTTTTGCCATATCCGCACACCACACAGCAGCGCAGGTGGCTGAGCTGTTCTTCAGGGAGATTTTCAGGTTACATGGTCTACCTAAGACCATTGTCAGCGACAGGGACAGCCGCTTCATGGGCGGATTCTGGCAGGAGCTCTTCCGGCTAGTGGGGACGGAGTTGACACCAAGCACTAGTTATCACCCCCAGACGGACGGGCAGACAGAGATAGTTAACAAGTGGCTGGAGGGCTACTTGCGTAACTATGTCAGTGGGCAGCAGAGGGCATGGCTGAAGTGGCTGCATCTAGGAGAGTACTGCTACAACACGACGCATCACATGTCCATTGGTATGTCACCTTTCTATGCTTTATATGGATATCATCCCTTATCTTTTGTGGACATGATGTTTGGTGCTAGTAGGGCTCCGAGAGCCAAGATATGGATCCAAGAGAGCCAAGATATGGATCCAAGAGAGCCAAGATATCCTCCGAGCTCTCAAGGATAACATAGCCACAGCACAGAATCAGCAGAAGTTGTATGCTGATAAGGGTCGGGTGGAGAGACACTTTGAGGTAGGAGACTTGGTCTACCTGCGACTACAGCCATACCGACAGTCTTCGCTTAAGCAGAAGGGGGCTGAGAAGCTTAAGCCCCGCTTTTATGGGCCATACAGGGTGATACGCAGGATTGGGCAGGTTGCATATGAGTTGGAGCTGCCCCAAGGCAGCAAGATTCATAACATCTTTCATGTATCATGCCTGAAAAAGGCACTGGGCCAGCAGGTGACAGTCACAGAGGAGCTACCACCCACGGATGATGAGGGGCATCTGGTGTTGCAGCCGGAGGCTATTATTGACACTAGGGAGAGGCAGCTGCGGAGCAGGACGATTCGGGAGTTCTTGGTGAGGTGGAAGAACTTGCCGGATGAGGATGCCACTTGGGAGGATGAGAAGATATTGCAGCATCCATCACTTCAGTTGCTTGAGGACAAGCAACGTTCTGCCGGAGGAGACTGTAATATTCCTAATTAGCACCGCTAATTGGAATATTTCATTTTTGTATAGTTTTGCCGCCTATAGTTAAATTAATAAATAAAAGTGAGAAAGAGGGGGTCAACTCACTTTAATAAAATAAAGTGCTTCCTAGTAGATGAACGTTGTCACTTAAAGGGAAAGCCTTGGGGGTCCACACGTTACATGTGAGAGGCCTCACGTAGGGACTAAAGGCAACTGCGCAGGCATAGGAGGAGCTCAAGGACGCAATTAGGGTTTTGAGGGAGCTAGCACTATAAAAGGTGGGGGTTTCACTCCATTTGGCATTATTGATATGTTGATGATATTGTGAGCTAGGCTTCTGTCTACTTGAGCATGCCGGTTGTTTAGTCGGTCTGCAGCACTGTTTAGTGCGAACTGAGTGTCTCCGGTCGGAGATCTCACCCTTGGCCCCGGGGGACTTCGAGTGCCCTCGGCCGGCAAGGTATTCCTTCGGGGCCCAAGAAGCCATCGACAGGAGATTTTGTGACGTTTTGCGAGGAGCTTGTCCACAAAGGACTCCATAGCCTGTGAGGGAGGTGGATTGGTGTTGTTACTGTTGTGGGGGATTTTCGTGGAGTCCTCAGCGTATTTCAGCTTGGAGGGATTGTTGATTCAGTTGGAGAGTTTTGCAGGGGGATTTGTGGCCCTTTTCCAGCATTTTTCTTGAGCCTCTGCGCTGTCCTTGGGAGAGACAGCGTTTTTCTTGAGGAGGGCTTCAGTGGTGGTTTTTCGGAGGTGGTGCATTTGCTTCATGGTTTCTGGGTTTTGTCTGGAGCAGTGAGTACAGGCAGCTTACCGATTTTTAGCTCATTCCGGTGAGGGGATCAGCCCCTAGTTCCAGTTCATTGCAGCAGCAGCTTTCTACGGCAGATTTCTCCAGCAGCTAGGACGCAGTCTCTATTGTAGCCATTTCCTATTCTGAGAGGGTTCTTCACTTGCCTTGTGCAAGGATAGGTGCACTTATTCTGATTATCTCTTGTACCCATATATGTATTCTCAGATTAATAAAATGGCTTAGCGTTCTGGTATTTTATGAGTACTTGCTCCATATTCTAGTTCCGGCATTTTGTTCTATATAGTTGCGTGTTTGTATTTCTGTGTATTACTGTCTATTTCCCGTTGGGGATATTATATCCTCCGCAAAACAAACAACCAAATCTCCT